>JAWMAG010000005.1:12220000-12820000 GCA_037013455.1 Ceratitis rosa | reverse complement strand
GCCTTCAACACTGCCTGCTTAAACTTAGAGCTGCTTGTAGTAAATTTAAACAAATTAAATTAAATGTAAACAAATTAATTACCAAACAACAACACTCTTGATAATTTTCACACTTACCGTTAAATCGCCAGTGAATTTATGCTTTCTTAATCGATGCATGCAACGCAATTTGCACGTTGCTATTGGGTAGTCTTTCAACTCCAAGTTTAAATCGCGTAAAAGTGTCTCCTCACTGGCACTTCCGCCCAGCAGAATCCAATAGACGAAGAAGTAGCGCAGCAATAATATCAACATTTTCTAACGCGAAACTATGTATGTGTTTGATAGAGAAATATAATAACTTTCTAATTAATTAATTTTTATTTATTTAATTTTTCTTAATACCCTTCATGAACATAAAATGGTCTACTAACTTTGGTGTGAAGTATACGTATGTACTTCTTCTTGTACGACCGATTTTTCAGATTTGAGATTTCAAGTCATAAATCCGCCAAAAGAGCAGCATCTATATACCTATGTTAGTGAATTCAAATAAATATTGGCAATTTTTGACATGTTCATGAAAGGTATAAAGTGTTTGGCAGAGCCGAATAGGACACTTATTTGTTGTTTTTGTTTTTTATTTAGTGTAAACATAGTTTTTAATTAACTTCATTTTACTTCATTCAGCTGAAAAATTATTATTTCTTTTAAGAATGAAGATATATGTGCATGGATGTATGTATGTATGTATATATTGCACTTGCCTTTGTTGATATCCTTTTTGAAGGTTTTTTTGTTGAATATCAGTTCACTTTGGCAGAAGTATTTCCTTCATCAAAATTAATATATATAAGCATTTGATTGTTGACTCAATTCATTAAATCATTCCCTGGAAAAGAATTAAAACAATGTTACGAATTAAATTTATGTACTAAAATTTATAATTAATATAATAAAAGTTGGCTGTTTATGCATATCATTTCATATGTGAAAGTAATATAATTTGCAGTGTTTTTCCTACAAACTACGTATGTACACCGCAGGAAAAGACTAACTGTTTCTCACAGCTCTGCTACTTTTTTGCTCTTTATCCCGAGATTCCGTATTTTGGCATACAAATACACTGCGGTCGCTTTTCGGCAGGGAATGTCAACCTCGTCGAATGTATTTCTTACATGAAATAGAAACTTAATCTTGTCCAACTATTGTTGGTTGCTTGTAAATTTTTAATAAAACTGGTGTGTAGTCCGAGGACAGGTCGATAACAGTCCTACCTGATGCAACTTAGACATGCTGTTGGGCTTATTAATAGACACCCCCAAAAAAACTTGCTCTGCATTCTAGTCCTCTCCGGCTATAAATCTGTCTCTTAGGCTGTCACAAAAATCCTGAAACAAGTTTTATGTGATTTTAAATATTGAAGAGTGGTAAATGGCGGCCAGTTTTAACTCCTTGCTTCTTTCAATACTAAAGAGGTAGCTTGAATATATATTTTTTCTGAATAAGGAAAAGTGCCGGGGTATGCTATAAGCGATAGACGAGTGTCCAACGCGCTAAAAGTTCGCTAAGAGAACAACAAGAGTCTTCACGTTAGAGGCACAGAAAAAAAGGTGATCCATTGCGAGGCTTCTTACTTTTCTAAAGATAAAACACAGAAAATTCAAATTTAATGAAGAATATTTATTATCATTCGAAAGAATATTCTATGGCATTTATTTTTATAAGATTATCTCTTTCAAATGTTGCCCGCAGCTACGTCTCCGTTGAGTTCAATTTTCGATGACTCGTTCGAGCATTTCGACTGGTAACTGGCGAATGACATGCGTAATGTTTATTTCCATGGCCTGAGTTGAAGCAGGATTGTCCGCATAGAGTTTAGACTTTACATATCAACACAGTATAAATTATAATGGTGTGATATCACACGATCTTGGTAGCCATACGACCGGCTGAAAACGTGAAATTATCTGCTCACCGAAGTGTTCTCTTAATAAATCCATTGATTAATGCGATGTGTGGGAAGTGGCGTCGTCTCGTTGAAACCAAACGTCGCCAAGATCACGAGCTTCAATTTCAAACATCAAATATTCGGTTATCATGGCGCGATAACGGTCGCAATTGAAGATTACACGTACATTCTCACTGTTGTTTTTTCTGGATTAAATGCGGCAATTTTGTTTGTTTACATACCCATTGAGCTAGAATTGGTGCCCATCGCTGAAAAAAATTTGGTTCGAAAACTTCGGATCTTCTTGGAACTTTTCAAGAGCCCATAGAGCAAAACGATATCGCTTGGGAAGGTCCAGCGGATTCAGTGCTTGCACAATTTTAGATATCGACGTCAAATGCACCAAGTCGTTCCATACTTCAGTCCGAGTTGCTGTGAACGGCACCGAAACGACTATCCGCGGCCTTTGTGTATACTCTTAGCTACGGCCGCTATATTTTCTTCACTCCATGCTGGATGCGGTCTTTCCGGTCGAATACTCGTATTATCCAATAATGAATGCTGGCTCTCAAGATGGCCGAATATTTTGGCCTGCGTGCGAAACACATTATTTACAGAATTGAACTTTCGTAATAACGTTGAAAGATTGGTAAATGTTGTTCAGGCGATATCTTTCCATGATAAAACGCCAAACAAAACTAAAAAAAAAATAACATGGCAGCTTGACATGACCTACGCGTAGTCTGTCAAAAAAAGGCTATTGAAAAAAGTACACCTACTTGGATCACCCGTTATGTAGTAGTGTATCTGGTAACGCTTTGAGTTTTTCATAGTCTACCATATATAAAATTTCCTAAGGGATCAGTCGAATCAACATAACCTAACTTTTATTTGGCTAGATATAACGCTAAGCTTTACATCCAAACATTCAAGTAAATGTAAGCTACTCAATGGAATCGTATGGGAATTATGGTCTTATAATATACAAACATTTACTGGAACTCATCATAATTAAGTACAAATGAAAGTACCAAAGTTAGTAAAAATTCACTAAAAACTATTTCTAGTGTCTCAGGGCAACTTTTATACATAGCAAATCCATTAACATTGATTTCATATTGAAACTAAGGCACACTCGATGCTTGAAAACTCTTTTTAACTGACCCAGAGCTATTTGAACTTATTTTACAATTTTCTTTTTAACCAACGTCAAACAACTTTCAACTTTACCGCGACAGCTAACGTCTTTTTAATCATCGTGGAATTACAAAGTATTGAACTGTCTCAGTTATTTATAGTCAATCGCGTCTCATTGCTACAACAAAGTTTCCTCTTCGGAACTGTGGCAGACAAATTCATGCATGTACACACAAAAGTACATACATACAATGTCGCAATGTCAATCAGTATTCGCTTATAATAATCTCACTTCATGGACGTCAATTTCTTGTAAAATGTATTGAAATTAAAATAAACGATAGTGAAACTAAGTAATTTTATACTCGATGGTATGTATATATGTACATACGTACTTACACGTATAATATACCATATACTCGTAGAGGGTACAGTGTGACTATTATGTACAAATAATTTAATCAGACCGTACAATGTTATGGATTTTTGAACAAGAAGAAGAAGAAGAAGAATAGTAAAAAAATTTTGTTCAACATGTTATTTTTTGTTGTTTTATTGCTGAACATAAAATTGTGTAAAAGTTAAATATTTCTAGACAGAAAATATCTATAGGCATGAAATATTGCAACATATGGTATAAGATATTGAAAACCTTATAATATTTTCAATCAAACAATTTTTAACATAAAATCTAGAATTAAAATATAGCTTGACATGAAATATTTCTAAACATCAAATTTAGCTGGACATAAAATGTTGCATAAAATATTTATAGACATTTACATATTGCTTTGTATCAAATCTTGATATATATAAAATATTGCTTGACATAAATTTTGACTTGAGGTAAAATATTGCATAATATCAAATCTTAATTTAAATAAAATATTGTTTGACACAAATTTTGGCTGGACATAAAATTTTGCTTGACATATAATATTACGAGCACAAAATTTGAATGGAAATAACAAATTTCGAATGTTCGTAAAATTTGGCTAGATATAAAATATTGATGGACATAAAATATTGCTTAACAATTAATCTCGATATATGACTGGACATAAAATATTGCTTGGAATAAAATATTGCAAACATAAAATTTGGGGGGACATAAAGTATTGATTAAATTAAAATATAGCTCGTCATAAAATATTTGCAAACATCAAATTTGGCTGGACATAAAATGTTGCTTGACATAAAATATTGCAAACTTAAAATTTGACTTGAAATAAAATAGTAGATAAATATATGTACATTGAACTAAATAAATTTTTGTATTATTAAATAAAATATTAGATAAATATATATATATTAAACTAAATAAATTTTTGTATTATTTTTAACTTTTATTTACAGCGGATAATTCATCAATAATTCGTTAAGTCATCAGCGCAACATTTTCTTAAATGTATATATGTGTATAAATAATCTTTACACGTTCTGCAGTGAACATTCCCTCCTTCGAAGTTTCTCTTAAGTTCGAAAGGGCCTCTCATTCTCATTTTATTCAGCAATCATTCATGCAAAGTTGGTTCATGAACGGTCACTAAAAAATTCCTTAACAGAATCACTACTGAAGTCAAATCATTTATATGAAAAATGCAACAGTCTTTATATGGGAGTTGTCACTGAAATTTCATTAGTGATTCATTAAGGTTTCACTTTAAAATTCTTCTACGGGGATCATGTGTATTAAAAGATACGATCCCACTGAAAATCATATGCTCCTAGTGTACAAAAATATACATGTCGGCGGCAATAGCCAGGTTTCGAGTTCTGATGTGACCACATCACAAAATTATAAAAAAATTATTTCTTCTAACTGCAGTTGTCTCTTGGAGGAGTATATCAAGCTCTCCGGGTGTATGAAATTAAAGCTTCTCATAAAAATAAATTAAAGGTCCCTCCATTTGTTGGAAAAACATCAAGATGCAAAACTACGAATTGGAGGAGGAGCTCGGCCGAAAATCGCTTCAGCGGTTACAAAGCGCCAATTATATAAATAATATATGTGCATCTATATCTATATGTGTAACATACATATGTGGGTTTCCAAGAAAATTATTAAAATTATAATTATATGTTTAAGTGAAATTTTAGCAAGAATTTAGCGTACATTTCATTCATAAATCAATTTCATGTTGATAATACTCGTACGTTTCCAAATTGTTTTTTTTTTTTTTTAATTTTCGCTCTTTTTTAAGCATAAACTATGTATGGTGCATAAGCGAACTGATATGATTATCAGAATGTTTTTGTAGGAATGACTTTTGATTTTTTTGACGTCACTTCCATTTGATATCCGGTCGGGGAATTTGAATGAATTTCCATATGCATTTAATTATATGTGCAGCTGTCTCGTATGCATAGGAAGTAGGGCGAAACAGTGTTTATTTGTAAAACAACTAAATTATGGAATATCGAACAAAAAATAAAAAAAAAACGGAGGAAGTGCTAGAAATAAATGCAATTGAAATGTAGAAATATCCTATACAAATTTTTAGCGGTATATAATATAATATTCATTCTTATTTTCACGAAAATATAATATTAACCCATTGGACTGAGACATCTTATTTAAATTTAGCATTGAATAATAAACTACTATGGGAATACAACAATTCTCATACCTTGTTCGTCAATCACAGTACTCACAGGAAAGAACCTCAAAGGAGAGTACAGCATATGTATTTTAAAGGTCTTAAAGGTTTATATGAAATTTTCATTTGCCTTATTTATGGTTTTAAAGTAAGTTCTGGACAACATTCATAGAACATTTCTAGGCAAGTCTTTTCTGGTCATTCAGTCTTTTTTTTAAATCGTTTAAATTTCTTTGTGTCAGAAAGTGTTGTGTTTTTGAAACTGATGATTCATAACTTGGATCCCCATCTTGAAATATCACTGACTTAGAACAAATCTCTCACTAAAATCCGGCCTGGATAGGTATTTTAGTCGAATGTAATTGGCGGCCGCGGTAGCCGAGTGGTTAGCATTGCGTCCTGCCATTCGGAAGGCTCGGGTTCATATCCCGGTGCCAGCAACATCCAAAAAGTTATGGAAAATTAATTTAATAAAAAATTAAATTAAATTTTCTAATTGCGGTCGCCCCTCGGCAGGGAATGTCCATCCCTCCGAGTGTATTTCGGACATGAAATAAAGCTCCTCGTAAAAAAACCGTCAGCCGTTCGGAGGCGGCTTAGTATAAACTGTAGGTCCCTCCATTTGTTGGAAAAACATCAAGACGCAAAACCACAAATTGGAGGAGGAGCTCGGCCGAAAATCGCTTCAGCGGTTACAAAGCGCCAATTATATATATATATAAATTTGGATAGTGTGTTTATACTTGATTGTAATACCTTTTGTATGTTTGTTTGTTTGTTTGTTTGTCAATGGATTGTGTTCGTTCTATGTCAAACGGCAAATGTCTCGATTGTTGATAAACCTAACCTAATAGAAGTCTAACACAGGTGACACAGCATTTATGTGGAACTCAAGTCTTATCTGGATTTCTCACAGGAAATCTAAAATCGTCTCAATGACACTGTTCCATCAAAAATCATCAAAAAGTTCGTGTGGCAAAAACAGTGCTTTGTGACTATAAATTTAGTATTTATCCCTGACCGAGTTAACTTAATTTGTTTTAATCGGTGTTACTTTAATAATAATTTTTACAATAATAAATGGAAATTATATTGAAATTCTATTTGGCGAATATATTTGTGCGTTTAATTTACTAATAAGTAGCATTAAAAAAAATAAATCAACGATTTTTCATGAAATTTCATGCAAAAAATAGATTTCAGTGCTCAAAAAAATTCAAAAGCTTAACAGCGGCATACACTGTAAGGACTCTGAGTCAATAAACACACACTTCTCATTGCTGTATTTTTTTTAAACAAAAACAACAACACTGTATTCACCATATTGGGAGTAATGCGCCAAAACCCTGAAAGAATGCATATCATAATAGATTCGAGAATTCTGAAGAAAGTATATTAACATCCCTTTCACTGATTCCGAATGACCTATAGGTATCTGAAGGCAGCTACTATTATTTGAGTTTGAAAAGATGTTATACATACCTATTATTTGCACATTTTTGGTGGCGCAAAAAAGAGAGCGGGAGAGAGTTAAGCAGAGCGGAAGGGAGGGAAAGAAATCAAAAAAACCGTTGAAATTTGAGCAGTCTCTTTTTTTGCATCGAACTACACTTTTCCCGCTTAATCAATCAAAGTGTTTATTTTGGCGTGAACAAATTTACACACAACAAATAATTGCCGATAACCTGTGACTTACAAAAATAATATAAAGTTCAAATAACATACATATAGGTACAATTGGCGCTTTGTAATCGCTGAAGTGATTTTCGGCCGAGCTTCTCCTTAAATTTGTGGTCTGCGTCTTGACGTATTTCCAACAAATGAGGAGCCTTCCTCGTTACAAATATACTCGCCCGCCAATGGGCGACCGGAATTAGAAAAACTAATATTCTATATCTTTGATTGTTGATCGGAACAGGACTTAAACCTTGGCCTTCCGAATGGTAGTACGCAGTGCTAACCACTCGGCTATGGCGGCCCGGCAATTAAGTTTATAGTATAAATATTTATAATAAAATCGATTTTTTTGGCGAGACATACGTGTATGCTATAAATGTTATTTAAAATAGCTCTAAAAGCAGGCGCGTTTTAAATTATGATGAAACTATGAATTCAAGGGAATTCTAGTGTTCTATTAAATTTTTTGGCATTATTTTAACTGTCAGTTCATTCATAAATTATAGCACAAACGTGTATATAGTATATATTTATGTATGTATGTATGTATATTAGAGCGGTTCAAAACAAAGAAAATAACACAAACAGAAAATAAAATCGATTTCAAAGAAGAGCCAGCGATTATATTCTTCTGTTTGCCCGCGATAGGGTTTTAGGTTTTGCGTTGATCCATCAGTCATTCATGACAAAACCTTTTATATATATTAATACTGTGCCGTTTGTTAAACAACAACAACAACAACAGCACCAATCTTTATATACCTTATCGATCTATCTTATTGGTAGTTAGACCAATCCTATTCTACTCCCATCAACTCCCTCAAAAGCCCTCCTGACTCTTTTCAACTGCCTTCCTCTGGACCTATACGGGAAACTATCGGATTGAATGCAACTCAACCGTGGAAGGATTGCAGTATAAGACACACAAAAATATTATCTCTTGCAGAAGTTCCAAAGGAGTTGGAAAATAATGGGTTATCACTCTAATAATTTTTGCCGCAGCTGTGGGGAGGAGTACATCGAACACTACCTCTGTCGGAAGCTGGAAATCTAGTTGCGTTTATGGTATATGGCGAACATTTGAGAAGGTGAGCACGAGAGCCTCACAGCGGCATCACAATAGACCCATTGGCCTAAGTGGGCTGGTACTGACCAGCAGCCGCATCAACTCACCTCATCTCTATCTTATTTCTTTCTCAGAATGATGAACGGGATCGGCCATGATCGCTGAACAAAAATTTCTTGTGAAAATCGGGCTCGGTGGTGATTCACCGAAAGCGCGTCGCCCTTGCACGAGTAGGATTTTGTAAGCTCGCAAATGAAGATATTTTCGCAAAAACTTCCATAAAGTTTCAGTTGTTGCGCGTGATGGTGGTTGGACACAATATCGTTTTCGATCTTTTAAGGGAAAAGTTTCCAGACTGTGTCATCTCTCGAAAAGGTCTAGTTATATAACGACTACTTCCTTTATGTTCATGGAAATGATAAGGTCTACGCCAACAGGCCAATGTCGATTTAAAACCTCAAAGATGGAACCACTTTGCGTTTTGATAAATTTCATAAAAAAAATTGTTTTCCATTATTAATGACATATCTTCTTCTTTACATTGAAATAAACATTCGATCATTTATCTCAAAAAACGCCATTCAAAGAAAATATCAAAATAACATCACTTTTTGGTAAAATCTTTATAGACCACGTCTTACGATTTGCTAAAAAATTATCTAAACAAAGTGATCCGCTTTAATGTATACATTGAAACTTTTTTTATAATCAAGGCTTAACATTAACATTTCAAAAAACTTAAATTTAATTGAAACATATTTTTTTTTATCTTTAATCTTGTGAACGAGTAAAAAACAAATTCTGTGCATCCAATTGTAAATCTTCTCTTGCTTACAAAAGCAATGCAAAGAGGAGGCAGGAGGCTTACATACTGCCGGGGGACATTGTATGCTTATGTATGTACATTCAATACTTCCTTACATATTAATTCGTATAATACAATACATAAATTCTAATTATCAACGTTTCAAGGAATTACATTATGTACACATCAATAAGTATCTTAAACGGAAGCCCTGCTGAATAAAAGCCTATTAAGTACTGTGTCCACTATTTTCGGTGATTAAGTATACTCTTACATAATATTCATTTCACAATATCTACTGACATGCCGTCTTATATGGTTTACTCAAAAGTATTAACAATTTAATAATAGATGAGAGTAAAGTATGCACATTCATATATACATACTACATACGATATATATAATATAATATTAGGAATATGTACACGTAATGGAGAGTACTACATCTCAGCTGCCTTCGAATGGCCATTGGATATTTATGAGGAGCTTTTATTTCATGTCAAAAAACACACTCGTAGAGCTCGACATTCTCTGCTGAGAAGCGACTGCAATTAGATGTTTTGGGTGTTGGTCGAACCAGGACTCAAACCCTGGTCTATAGAATGGCGTATGTATATATGTACATGTTCTAATATTGGTAGCCGCTTCTACATTGTTTTATCGAAAAAAAAAAACAATTCAAATAATGCACACGACAAAGTTCTGAGAAGCAACATTTCCATAAATAAATAAAAAAACATTTTGTTGAATATCAACACCATTTCTCATATGTATTCGTTTGACCAATTCATTTTTAAAATTTAAGGGGTAAAGCCAATCAGAGGTTAAAAAATATATTCAATTTATAGGAAAAGGAATAGAATTTTTCTTTAACCATTTCATTGAACATATATTGAAGTATAAAAAAATATCCTTTTATTATTATTTTGTTACAAAATGGCGGCGATAAAGTCCATTATTTAAACCATGATTTTCGGAAAAGCATCCCCGGGAGGCGATTTCTTCTAAAGGCTGAGACCTAGAATAGAAAAACAAAAAGTTTTATGATCTAAATACTATGGTCTTTGGAAGCACGTACGGATTTATTTTTTTTAACTAATTTTTGTGAAAGCGGCACACTTTTTTTTAAAGATTGAGTTTTGACTAAAAAATACTCACTAAATTATTAAAAAAAAATCGTACATTTAATCGAAAAACGGCTACGTACTTCCAAAAAAATTCCAATTTCAAAATTTCAGATAAATCGCTGCAATAGGATCCGAACAATCTGTCCTTCCAGTGTGAAAAGCGTGATTTTGAGAAAAACGCGTTTAAAGATTTCATTGTACTCAGCGCACGCTCTGAGGGGCTGCAGCAAAATAAAAAGTTCAGCTGTTTGAAATATTTTTTTCACTTTAAAACCAATTGGATATCCCCAAGGTACCTTGTAAACAAAAAAAATTGTGTTTTCCAAAATCCTAGAGTGGCTTCATCCCTTAATTAAGCGAAAGTGTTTAAAATACTTACAACAAAAAATTCTCAAAAACTCCTAGATTTATGTGGGGCTTGACATGGCGTGCAGCCATTACTTATTTTTAAATAAATACAATACATAAAACTTACATTTCTACTCACTACTACACAGGCTGCGATGCTATCAAACAAATGTACAAAACTCTTTGTGACGCTTATAAAAACTAATTTCATTTGCAGAAACATGTTTCTACCACATTTTATTTCTTACCGCTCGAAAATGTTCACTAAAACCTAGTTAGTGTCTCTAAATCTTGAAAACACACACAAAGGAATGGACAGGCAAGGTCTCAATGCGAGTGAAATGTAATTTTGTTTCACATCAATATTCACAAGGAAATTCCCAACAAAGCCACCGCAAAACATTGAATTGTTATATTGTTGACATTTATGTAAAATAAAATCAAAATCAAAATTTTAATTTATTTTTAAATATTTGCGAAGCCCACTTTTCACATACCTAGCCAACCTTTGGAGTGCGCAATGGGCACCTTCAGGGAGCCTCTGAAAGGTATCGCGAAGGAGTATGTTTTCGAGAGGAAAGTGCCTTTCTGAAATACTACATACATATGTACATAATGTACCACCTACGAACACTTTAAAAGAGTGAATTTAGCGTACCATAAAGCTCGTTTAGATAACTCGCAAGGACTGCTTGCGGACTCTTCTATTTGACCATGAATTTTAACAATAGAACTCCTTAAATCATGAGAAGATAACTTAAATCTTGTGTTTTGGGAAGAATTTAGTCAACTAATTTAAACATATTAATTTTGTTTTAAGGCGTTTATTGTTTAAGAAATGAGAAAATAATAGTACAACTATATAGGAGACACCAGTCCTTCGAAGTCCTTAACCACTTAGCGCTGACTCAACTGAACAATTTACGGCAATCAGGTAATTTTCTGAAAATTTTTAGTAATAGTTGAAAGTAATTACTGTGTATTTTTGTTAACACTTATGCATTTGTGCTCGCTACCACAAGCTTTCAACAACAACAAAATCTTCATACTAGACTTTAAAGTCTTTTGAAAACAATCTTCCTGATTTCAGACATCTGTGGATTGAATTATCGTAAATTTTTTTTTTATTTTTTAAGGGATTTATATTTTAAAAAATATGTGATCTTCCTTATGCAAATTATTAGGAAAATTTAGGAAAAAAAATTATTTATTTGCTTCAATTTTAATGCGATACTCCCGCCGACTTTTTACACAACACAACACATAAGATTTTGGTATAGGAGTCCCATTTCCCTTTTGCTTTGGAGCGCTCGACATTTGGCTGGCTGGGTAATTTCAAATGTGTATGTATGTTTGTGGGATGGGGTCATGTGTAGAAGTTCACGCAAGTGAGGAAAATTTTTGACTGCCATTCACCTGGGAGTGGCCAGAAACGATTCTTTTGCATATGGTTCAAGCAGCTCACGACTTCCGGTATTAGACAAAGTATCCCCTGGGTAGCCAACAAACATCCGTTTCGAAGCGAGCTAAAGTAAGAAGGCGAATCCTATGCGGTAGTGCGTAGGACCCACCCCATGAAAAAATTATCCAATGAAAAAGCAAAACATGCCTCGAATGAGAGACTCTCCTTTTGACGACGAGCACCGCAAATGTTTTAAGGATTACGATTTTAGGGCATGCACCTGGAATGTCCAGTCTCTTAATTGGTGGTAGATGTCCAAATAAAATTAAATGCTGACATCACCGCCGTCTAAGAAGTGCGTTGGACTGAACAAGCACGAAAGCGAGTAGGTTCTTGTGACACTTACTACAGCCGCCAAAGTGCAATAAATCGTTGATTTGCGCCCACGCCCCGACGTAACAGAAGGACGATGCGACCAAGGATGCTTTATACGAACGCCTCTAATATACTTATGAGCGCTGCCTCTGCCACGATGTCAATATTGTGCTTGGCGACTTCAATGCCAGGGTGGGCAAAGAAGGTATCTTCGGCACAACTGTCTGAAAATCCAGCCTCCACGACGAAACATCCCCAAATGGGTTGAGGCCGATCGACTTCGCCGTAGCACTAGATTCCAGCACAAGAAAATTCACCAAGCTACATGTTGCGATAGACGGAAGACATGTATTCAGTGTTTTAGATGTGCGTACGTTTCAAGGTCCTAACATCGACTCGTGGTTGATGGAGTAGTGTTCTCTTCTGTTGGCTTGGTCCTCATATGTTAGCTATTGGTCGGCCAAATTTGCGCTATTATCTTCTTAACGAATATAATAGCAAATGAGTTGCTAAATGCTCCACCGCCCCCCGGGCGATGAAAGATAATCTAATAATCCAACTAAACGTTAACCGAAACTCAGAAACAGTCTGGACTGCCCTCGCTATTATACTTGCCTCCTATACTAAACAGCAATATAAAAAAAGAAGAAGGAAATTACTTAATTATTTAGAGATCTCAGTAAGTTGACTTTAATGCAAAAAAAAGTCAGGGAAATCAATGCTAGCGGAATTGCTATTAAAATTTTTGCACAAAAATCTAAAAGCGGCGCGTATTTCAAATTTTGTTAAAAAAAAAATCCAAGCATGTTTCTACGACTATGGATTGATTGAATGAAGATTAATGAGCCGTGAACGACTTTTGAGCCGTGAATGACTAGGAATTGATTTTGTACGTATTTTAATTTATTACAATATAATTGATAGTGTGGCTTCCATACAACTTAGCCATATTCCGAATTGCGCCTAAGAAGTAAAGTAAAGAATAATATGCCTATCGTTTAATGAAAGCTAAGATTCCTTTGGTCTTGTTTGTTTATTTAGCTTAAAGTCCATTGTGACACCTAAATCAGGGACATCAATGAAGTCAGCAACTAAAAGTAACTGTGATTAAGTAAGCATTGCCTACTGGCATTCGGAAGGCCAGTTTCGGGACATGGTCCGACCAACATCTAAAAGTTATAGAAAATTAATTTCTAATTGATGTCGCCTTTCGGTCGGGGATATCAAGCCCTCCGAGTGTATTTCTGACATGAACCAAAAAAAACCATCGGCCGTTCGGACGCGGCTTAAAATAAACTGTAGGTCCTTTCATTTGTTGGAAAAACATCAAGATAAACCACAAACTTCTGGTGGAGCCCGGCCGAAAAATTAGAAACATTTTCTTGATAAGCACATATATTTGCACTAATATAAATCAGACCACCCAACTAAATTATTTCGGTCAGGTTGCAAAAGTCGCCTTCAAGAAATTCGGACCATAAATACGAGTTTTATTCTTCCAGATAGATCAGTTCCGGAATGAAAATATGCTTCGGATATCAAGCAAATTGAACTATGAATGGGATTTTTCCGAACAGATCGGTCCCTGATTCACTTCCATGAAGAAAAGTTCTCCACATATTGATCTTGGCAAAGAACCACCTACATATGTTTGGCAAATTAAGCAAAACTGAGCCATCGAATCTGCCCGAAATCCACTTCCCCGGAAGAAAAAGTGTTCCCATTATTACTTTGGGTCTAAAGCTACCTCTTTAGATTTGTATGTAAATTAAACGATAAAGAAAAATATTTAGAATTGATCGATCCCAGGTCCTCTTCACAGAAGAAAAAGTGTTGCCCTATATCAATTTTGGTGAAGATTGTAAGATTGCACAGGTAACACCACGTATTCCATATAAATCAAACGATTTAAAAATAAATTCGATTTTTACCTCCCGGAAGATGTTTCCTTATTGTCATACGCAAAACGCATAATCCAAATTTCAGATCTCTACGATGAGTGGTTTATGCTTTGGGTTGACCCGTCAGTCATTCAGGAAAAACCATTTTATGTATATAGATTACTCTTTACTTTATACCAATCATGGAGGAAACCCGAGAAAGAGAGTATAGAGTTTAAAGTGTATAGAATGACAAAAATGTTTTGCTGTAAATAATATCAGTCCGATTTTTTAAACCATAGTGTAGATTTACTTTTACAAAATACATGTTGTGAGTTGCCAACAGCACAGAATGGGCGAATTAATCTGTTATAATGCAGTCCCCCGGCAATTTATTATATACCTAGATGCCAAATCATAGAAATTTATACATATTGCTAGCGACATCTACTAGTAAAACCGGCACACTTCAACAAACACACCTGGTAAGATATAGGTAGAGCTAAAATATATGAATCTTTCCACAAAGAAGCGATTAAATTTTGCTTTAATGAAGCATTGAATATATTCGTTAATGGTATGAGTATATGTATATAGAAATTCAGCACACAGTTTAAGTACACAAGTAGGGATATTATCTGGACCGCATCTATTTAAATGAACTTTCAAGGCCATTAAAATGGGGATAAACAATATAAGCGGAAATGTATGGCATTCAAATGAAGGTAATATTAATAAGCGGTCCAACCAACTTCGTTATTACACATATGAATTTGCTGTTGGCGTTAACTTATTCTCTATAAAATCTGTGGGAAAACGATATTGTAACTAATGTAACTAATTATTTTATATTTATTTATATTAGCAGCTACTGATTGTTTTGTTCAAAATATTTTTTTTTTTTGTAAATATTTTGGTTTGTCGACACCTTACAACTCAACTCGTTCATGAATCCATATTACTAGCTAACAACAAAGTCCTGTAGGGCAAGCGGTTGGCAGAAGTTGGGAAATCGCTGAGCGTAGTGGTAATAATAATAATCTTTTGTGCCACCCGAACTTTAACCAGTCCTCCACTAACATAGTAATGAAAAATAAAAAAAAAAACGCCGCAACCAGCTTTTGCAGCTTTACATGGCCTTGATAAGCTGATGTGTTGCAGTAGCAAGTGGACATTTTGAATATATGAAACTGAAAAAATTATTTAAAAAATCTAGTAAGTCAAATCTCTCAAAGAAATTCTGCAATATATTATTTATTTTACGAAACAAAAATACTATTTTATAATTTGCAACGAAGTAACTTGACCGTCTTTTATTTCCTTAAATTTTACGAAGTCCCTAAATAAATAATGCTGCTGGTGAAGTTAAATTTTATGTTATAATTTTTAAATCATATTCTATTCAAATTGTTTGAATCTTTAATAACCTTTTGTGCAATATCATATATACATACATACATACATACATATACGAGTATGCGTTACATAGAGCATACTCTAATGATATAAATGAACTGAAATTTCCAAGGAAATGCAAAATGCAGAAAATCTTCCCGCATTGTTAACTCAATGTGATTGCTTTCATTTGATATATTGATATATAATATTATAAAGTGCACTTATATATATATATATATACAAATGTATATGCATGTCTGTATAAAAATAAGGATTTCACTCTTGGTTTCCTTTTATGCAAACAAAATGGCGCACAATGTTTTTTTCTATTCCTTATATTTTTTATTTTTTTATTATTCAATTCTTACTTCAGCATTATTACGGCAATTGCAAAATGCAACATAACAGATGACCTGGCTGTGGCAAGTAAGTTGTAGATACTTTTGTGTAAGCAACACATTTATGCACGTTTAACAATGCAAGTCGTCTAACTTTTAATACATACGTCATGTCACAGGTACTAGTATATAGACAAATGGATGTACATAGGTACATTTAATCGTTGGCTTTCTTATGCGTGTATATATGGCCTCCGTTGCATAAAAACCGTCAGTGTGATGATTTTGTTGGGAAATAGCTAAAAATAAGAAACTCTTAGATGCTAATATTTGTATTTGTATTTGTAAGATAAAGCGATTTCTGCCAATAAAAAAAGTGTATTCTCATATATATGTATATAATACATATGCATTATGCATGTCATTTGTTTATATAATACATATATTATATTTATATTTTTATGTATATGCCTGTTTCAAGTAAAAAAAAAAAATTATCAACACACGCACTCGGAGATAGCTCAAGTCAAGAAGTGAATTGCTTAAGATCCCTCTGATTAAAAACAAGAATACGCAAGTGAGAGCCAACAATGGGGGCATATCCAGTAGAAAAAGGTAGGAGCAAAAAACGATTTTGGAACCCCTTCTCTGCCAGACAATGACTTTGTCAGTTCGGCACCAATGACAAAAGGAACAATATTCGATATTGTAATATATATTTTAAACAATGGAACTTAAAAACTTCTTTCATCGTATACCTCTTCTTCTTTTTTACTGGAGTAGACACCACAGAAGTGATTATAGCACCATTCTCATTCCATCATAACGATTTGGAGGTCTTTTGTTGATTTGTTTCCACCAGTTGGTACTGTATCAAAAATTTTTTATTTTTTTTCTGGTCAACTTACCGAGCTTTATACTAAGCCGACTCCGAACGGCTAATGGTTTTTTATGAGGAGCCTTTATTTCATGTCAGAAATACACTCAGTGGGGTTGACAATCCCGGGCCTTCCGAATGGCAGTACGCAATACTAACAACTCGCCTACCGCGGCCAAATAATATTCGAATGTACTCGTAAGTACTATACCTTCTACTCAAATATAAACGAGCTTTTATCCATAACTCGACAAGGACAAGACATATGGCCATACTTTTTGCTTAGGTTGCCAGGACTGTTATATGTTTACATGTCAAATTTGAGCGCGATCTGTCACGGCACTATAAACAAGTCAACCTCGAGTGTGTTTTTCGAATTTTACTATGGAAATTAACGTTGAGCAAAGAGTTTGTTTGAAATTTTGTTATTCCAATGGAATAAGTGCGACGGACGCAATGAAAATGTTGCAGAAGGCATATGGGGAGTCTTGCCTATCACGTGCACGTATTTTTTATTGGTATAAGTCGTTCAAGGACGGCCGTACATCGCTGGAGAACTTGCCCCATGATCGTCGTCCAGCAACGTCAATAAACAAAGAAAACGTCGAAAAAGTAAAGAAAATTGTGTTGGAAAATCGTCGTGTGACTGAAAGAGAGATAGCTCATAACATTATTCACGATGTTTTGGGCATGAGACGTGTGTCTCCTCCACTTGTTCCAAAATTGTTGAATTTTCTTCAAAAAGAGGAACGCAAAACGGTCGCCAAGGAAATGCTCACAATGAGTGATACGGACAACCAGCACATCATAACTGGTGACGAGACTTGGGTCTATGAATACGACGTTGAAACAGCCCAGCAATCATCTGAATGGCGCCTTCCAAATGAGCCGAAACCCAAAAAACCACGTCACAGTCGATCGAAAATCAAAGTTATGCTCACTGTTTTCTTTGATAGCCAAGGTGTTTTGCACTCGGAATTCCTTCCAGAAGGTCAATTCGTTAATGCTGAATATTATTTATCCGTTTTGAAGCGTTTGCGTGAGAATATTCGTCTCAAAAGGAAGGATTTGTGGGACAACAAGTCATGGTTTCTACATCATGATAATGCGCCAGCTCATACGTCTCGTCTTGTACGCGATTATTTGACCAAAAACAACGTAAATATTGTTCCGCAAGCACCGTGTGACTTTTTTCTTTTCCCTAAACTCAAATTGCCGCTTCGTGGAAAGCATTTTCAGTCGATTGAAGTCATACCTAAAAGAGAATTCGAAGAAGGAACTGAAAGCCATACCTAAAGCGGCCTACCAGAAGTGTTATGAAGATTGGAAAAAAAGGTGGCATATGTGTATCGCCTCTAATGGTGACTATTTTGAAGGCGATAAAATAAATATTGAAGAATAATTAACCGTTTTTGTTTTATTGAACAGTCTCGTTTATTATTGAGCAGAAGGTATATGTATCAATTTCATTTCATGGTTGTAACACACATTACAATTGCTCAGAAGACCGTCCAAAATGTCTTCTGATGGGAAGACCTTTACAGTTTTGCTACTAGGTTTGTATTTATATTTATGGCTTATGCAAGCAAACCATGCTAATTTTTGTGCTATTTTTAAAATTCATTTCGTAGTCAAATTGCCGGCAACAACAAAACAAGAATACATTTTTGGTTTTCCTTTCATGCATTGGTGAAGATTTCAAGTTAAATTTCTTTTACTGATGAAAATGCCAGAAATTATAGTAATTAATGGGAAAACGCTCGTAAAGTAAAATAAGCTTGTTTTTCAAGTCTTCTGAAATGAAGTATATAAATAGCCGCTGAATTTGGAAAGGAGAAAAACATTAAACTTAATTTTGAAAAATATAAATTTAACTCAAAAGCTAATTCAAAAGCACTTTAACTGTTACATATATTCGTATAAAATACTATAAATAAATATAGAAGCATTTATCTAATGCTAAAAAAAGTAAATCATTTATATACAAACAATTTCTATTCTGCGGCTCTCATTTTTCTGGCTCATATTATATCAATATTTTAATCCTTAATAGTCATTGAGTTAATCTTCAAAAGTATGAGGCAAATAAATCAGCAACAGCTGAAAATTAAATGATATATGGTTTGGAAAAGAGGAAAACCCCGCATTGATTGTAAGTAGCCTATTACCAAAAAGAGTCTTAAAAATAATAGAAATTGGAATTTCATTCAGCCCAGGTTTTCAACCCACACAATTTAAAATAGATTCACACACACAATTTTGGTTTCGTCAATTTAGTTCCAGTAACTTTGATGTAAAAAATGCTCCACCTTGTGAAAAGCGAAATGTCGATCAAATAATGGAAATCTTTCGAGCACGGTTTCCACTGCCCACAGGCTAAACAGTTTGGAACTAGTTGCAAAGGCTCTGGGTGCCACATGAGTTAAAAATCAGATATTTCTAACTATAGTAAATAAGCTTTCAACTGCAAAAATAATGCATTTCATTTTACTACACCAAAATTCAGTTTCTAATTATATTATTGATCTAACTATTTATTTGTATTTGTGTGTCGCCTATTCGCTACTCAAAGTCTCTCACGTAGATGTCAATATGAATGCCTCAAATTGAACACATAAGAATAGCTTGTAATCCGAACATACCTACGCGATCTCTGCTTATATGCTAATGTTTGTCAATCTGTCGGATATCCTTTTCCACGCCTGCGGTCCGGTAGTATTCCGTTAGGCGTATGCACTCCTATATATAATAATATTTTCAAATATGTCGGATCCTGGTTCACTTCTCGTTCCTAATAATCTCAGCTAAAAATCACTCATGTACCGAATTTCAAGTAATGTACATCGAGCCATAAATACAAAACCTTTCCTGTAACCATAGAAACAAGCTGATTTTTATTATAATCTGCTGGATAATTTCAAAGATCGCAGAAAACAAACGTTTATATATGTACGTATATATATATATATATATATATATATATATATATATATATACTTATGTAGAAAGAGAAATGAATCAATCCTAATATGAAGTCTAAAATGTATGTAATTCTGAATACTTCGTTTCATCACATATCTTCAGCAAATACGTATGTAACTCAAGCTGAACTTAAGCTCATACACAGTTAACTTCGATGCACAATTTCCCACATTTATCTTCTCTCAAACGCCTGACAGCAAAGCATCTATGAGTGACATCTGATTTAACAGTACCAGGTAATAGTGTTGATGTACCTACGAGCGCCTGCAAATATGCAATGTGAAGTACACTTCGTTTACATTGTTGCTCCAATACTAATTAATTCAACATAAGTATGTACATAAATACACAAAACAGTATATTGGTTGGGACTATAGTGAGGTAACTTGAGAGCATTCTCGGAGAGGTGTTTAACGCGGAAAATTGTAGTTTATAGTAAGTGAAAATCATCGATATCAATTGCAATAACACATGAATGATACAATGTGTAACAAATGTCAGTGACCTCCATATACTTTTGATAAAAAAATTTGATTTATAAGTCTTTCATTATTACTTAACTTAAATAAATATTTTTATTTTAATAAAAGAATAACAAATAACTTGTATTTTTTTCTTTCAAGTAAAAAATTTTTACTATTTTCCATAATCTTTTTTTGTTATTAGTTTTCTTTTTAATTTGACTTGACTGATCTAATTAATAGTTTTTAAAAATTTGATGTTAAATATGTTTTTAAATATTTTGTCGCAAGTATGAAATGGAAAAGTCTTTTCCAAGATTCAATAGGCTTGATAGAACCTTATAGTGCAGATTGTGAGGTCGATTTTTTTATGGATTAGGTATAGCACACTTAGTTTCCAATCGTAGTGCTTGCTTTCGTCTGAACATATTCTTCAAAGAAGCTGATGTATGTACTTTATCAGATCTTCAGCACAGTATATGAATAGAACTGCCGGTAGGCCATCAGCATCAATCGTTTTTTTCATTCTTTAAACGGCAATCGTTATGAATCTCGTAATTTTGTGGTAGTAGAACGTCTTTTCCATCATCAGCATGTATACCAGGATACCACCTTTGGTTCCAACAGAGTACGGTCTTCAAACCTTCTGTGAATGGCCGCATCTTTTCTTAGAATTCCAAGAAGGTTGATGAATTTTCTTGTGCTGCAATATATTACCCTGCCGAAATTGACCCATTTCGGAATGTTTCGTCGTAGACCCTGGCGTTAAGGTTGCCAAGCACAGTTTTGATATCGAGGCGAGAGCATTGAAAATCGTTTCAGCGGATATAAAACGTCAATTATTTATTATGTTATTTCATCAAGACTGGGAAGTGATGGCCTTGAGCGCCAAATGTATAAAAGTAAAGAGTGTGTCAACAATAAGTACCAAAAGTCTATCAAAATACAGTCGCATTTTTATTTGGCATGGCGTATAAGTAACTTTTTTAATAAATACGCTCCCAAAAATTCGTTCTCTGAACTGGTGACTATATGTTGCTGTAACTTAAAAGCCGCTTAATAGACGCCAAAAAATTATATGCAGTTAAAGAAAAAAGCAATTAGACTGATTCAAGGATTTTCTTGCTCAATTTTTTATGAAAAACCAGCGGCAAAGGTTTTTCTCAGAAATCTAGAGAAAAATTTTCTGAAATTTTCTGATTTAATAAATAAAAAAGAAAAAAAAATAAGAGCTTCTATTAAAAGAAAGAATTATTTTTGTATAGATTTTATGGATTTTTAAATTATCTATTTTTCTTCAAAATTTTCGTGGGTCCAATAGGGTTAAAAATTAAATGTATTTTTCCGAAAAATATGTTATGAAAATTTCTCTTTTTTTTTCAAAAAATATTCGATATTGCTTTTATCATGTTCAGCAGATTTGTTTATAATATAAGTTTTGCAAACTACCCATTTAAAAAAACATGAAACATGAAGTACGAAAAACTTCATTAACCTCTCTGGTCAACAGGTTGAGTATGGCCTTCAAAAATTAAAAGAAAAAATTTGTAAGCTATTCGCTTTGAGCAATTTTTATACATGTTGATTTATTAAAATGAAATATTACTCCCATCGCTTATCAGACACGCAACCTTGTATTCGATAGACATATATATGTATATACATAAATGATTTTCCACTCCAGCATGCGTTGGGCTTCGGGCGTGTAAAACTAGTTTAAGCCAACAGCATTTCGGCTGAAAAATACTCAAAATTTCAGCGAAATACTGTTGCTGCTGACTTTACCTGCCGGGTATTGGCAAATTAGGAAACAGTTTAAGCGCAATGGACAATCAATCATTGCCTTTTATAATTTTATGAGCTTTTCCTTAAGTCCAGCAACGAATTGGGAGTATCGTTCATTGGCTTCACATATGTACCCACATGTGTACATACATACTCTTGTGCAACTTTGATATTAACAATTCAACTACATACCATTATTGCCATTGATTTTGATGTAAACTCAATGACGAATCGTCGTTATATGCGTGAATTGGCTTGAACGAAAGGTATGAGTGAATTAAAACGCTTATAAAGGATTATAAGGGGTTTTGTGGCTTGTAATGTGAGTTAAAAGTTTTTCATTTATAAATGGTGTTTTCCTGTTTTGTACAATTGTCTGTACGTTTTACACGCCCTTATATTTACATACTCTACGTTTTGTGTATTGTCAACACATTTCGCCAGCATAATTTAGAGTTTCGAGTACCAAAGGAAAGATTAGTATGTGTAGTTTCGACCTTGTTGTTGAATTAGGCCAATTAAATAAGCATTGTAATAAAAGTTAATTATATTCATTAGATCAGATTAAACGATAAAAAAAACTGCTCATACGCCATGGCGTACCCTAAAATTTCAAGGTTTGCTGTGTATGGTTGGTTTTATTTAGTAAATCGGCATGAAGTTAGCAAAAAATTAAAATTTCAAAACTTTGAATTTTATTAAATTTGAAAAGAAAAGAAGTTAGCAAACTAAAGGGTTATACAGAAGATAAAAAAACACGATATAATAAAATTAGTCTGACAATACTTTAATATTTTTTTTATTTCTTATATTATTTTATAAAATTTAAATCTTTAAACAAATGCATAATTGTTTTTGCGGCCATGATATTAATTTTTGTTATAAGTTTTTAGTGAGCGAAAGGCTTAGTTTGTTGGTATGAATTGAATATTTTTTTGTTATACAACAAAGAAAATATGGTAGAAGTGACAGCTGTTTCGGAGATCACCACATCTCCTTATCAGACTTCTTATAGCTGGACGAAGGAGTACCGGCTAGAACTCGATGTGAAAGTTGATGACGTAAAAATTCCAACTGTAAACAACCCTAAGATTTTAGGGGTCACATTCGATAGCCTGTACTCCTTCACTCCGCATACGACCGCAATTGCCGCAAAACTCCAGGGGCGCAACAAAATACTCAAAGCGCTAGCCGGCAGCACATGGGGTAAAGATAAAGAAACCTTGCTGGCAACCTACAAAGCAATTGGCCGGCCGGTCGTAAATTACGCTGCACCGATTTGGGCGCCGGGGACGAACGAGACGCAGTGGAGGAATTTACAGGCCTGCCAAAACACCGCCCTTAGGACTGCGACAGGAAACCTCCTGATGTCACCGGAACACCACTTGCACAGCGAAGCATCTATGCTACGAGTTAAGGAGCATAATGCTTTGCTGTGCAAGCAGTTCCTGTTGGGATGCCACCGCGCGGAGCACCCCAGCAGGCACCTCCTAGAAGCGGAGCCTCCGCCTAGGCACATCAGGAAGGGAGTACTCGACTACGACAGCACTATACAGCACCATATTCAACAACCGCTGGACAGGACGGCTTACCGACAGGCACTGAACGCCATTCACCAGGAGTCAGTTAACACCTTCCTAGACTCCCTCCCAGTGAATGGCGTACTCGGATCCAAACCACCACCCATCGCAGACAGTGAGCTCGAGCTGCCTCGAGAGACCCGCGTGACTCTGGCATAACTCAGATCTGGATACTGTAGCAGGTTAAACTCCTACATATCCAGACTCGACCCCAGCATACCCAACGTATGCCCTGCATGTGGAGATTCCCCGCACGATAAGAACCACCTCTTCACATGCCCCCTTAAACCGACCCATCTAACCCCCCTCTCCCTTTGGTCCAACCCTGTCGAAACAGCACGTTTCCTGGACCTCCCGTTAGATGACCTCGGCGACTTAGACTGATTATACCTGCCCTAAGCGGGGTTAGCGAACCGCTACAACAACAACAACAACAACAACAACATCAGACTTCTTATGGCAGGGATCGAACCAATGGATTCTGACTTAGATTTTAGTTTAATTAATTAATTATTTCTTTCCTTTACATTTACATTAGATAGTGTTAAAGCAAATTTAAAATATTATATTATTAATACATATTCATCTGGTTCTCCGGTATGAGTGGCTGCCACCTTAGACAAATTTTGAACTGAGAAACAAGAAATTGATTAAAGCAGAAAATTTTTTTTATTTCCGAAAATAGATAACCCAGCATAAAGTGATAATATTCCCTGTAGGTAGTAAATTATATTCATTCCTAAAAAAAACATTCTGTCATCAAATCACTAATTTTTCAAAAATTTTTACGATTAGTGTAGAGCCATCTTTACATGGCAAATTAATAAAATACATAAAGGCGGCCGCAAAGCCAAGTGGTTAGCAGTTGAACTTAACTATAAAGACTTATTTTAATTCTAAGAAATTTGTCTTCTAGATCACAAAGCATCTTTGCAAAATTTGACCGTTTGCGCACATGCCTCATGATTAGAATCTGTCCTCTGTGCAAAGCATAAAAAGAAATACCATAAACCGCGACAATTGTCATGCTCCACTTAGTGTGAATATTTGAAGTACATCATCAACGAACTTGTCGGATCTTATCAGTGCGACTGAAGCTCTGACCTTGCGCTAAAACTTGGAAATCGTGGAACAGGATCGACATATGTCAATTTTAAAACCACTTTCCATAGAACGAAAAGAAGCAGTCTCTATGCCACTAAGTTTGAATTTGGGAAGTATATGAATTGGAAAGCCTATTTTCGAGCTATCTAATTCTGAACTAGATTACAGACTCGGTGATTATCTTTAGTATGGCATCTTCAAAATAAAACCGGAGAGAATAATACGAGCTGCAGAACTAAAAATAGGAGGTACAATCTTCTACAACAGAGCACAGAGCAACTGCCGATTATATTGATATCATTGGACTTAACAACTGCGCCCATAATTTTGCATCGTCTAGACTTGCATAAGTGTTGGGTAGTAAACGAGGGAAAAACGAAATATATCCTGTGCCTCTCAACAAACAACCACCAAGTTCTTCAAATATTTCGAGAGAATAATGCATACGATACAACAATGAGTTGTGTGAAATGCATGAACACATTGGTATAGTTCAGCGAATAAAAAGACTCAGAATACGCTGGCTAGGCCATGTCGTCCGGTTGTACAAGAACACTTCCAGCCTTAAAGTATGCAACGCAGTACCAAGAAGAGGAAGGCCTCCACTCTGTTAGATGGATCAGGTGGAGTGTGGCCTGACTTCACTTGGTATTCCAAATGGCGCTAAACAAGGGAATAAAGGAATTAGGATACGTTATATTAAATTTAAAAATTATTAAAAATAATAGGTCCAGAAATTCGTTTCTTTATTCTGTCATGATTAAAAATTTATTTTAAAATGTTTTTGGTAAATATATATTTATGTAATTAGGGAAGTAGCCCAACCATGAGTCTCCATCAGACAGTGTTTGGCTACTATGCCTGTGTACTAATGTAGTTCCTGCTTAGAAAAATTAGAGACTTTACCTTCCTCTCTCTTGTCGCTCAATGGCCAGAAGTCTCGGATTACATTGCATGCAGTTTCACCGCCCCACCATCTGCTATTGGCATTGCTGGTGAAGGCCGATCTCAGCAGGTACATACTTTGCGAAGGAAAGAGGTACGTGTGCCTACATATGTCCTGAGCAGCATAGCCGAGTATTAACTGACTTTGAAGAGCCATTAAGCCATTTCCAATTACAAATATTTCATTCTAGCAAATATGCTACATAAATGCTGTCAAGTATTACCAAAAACTAAACTAAACACTTTACAATGGGCATGTTCCTATTAAAGTGAAATAATTGATTGATAGATAGAAGATGAATTTTGAATTTTAGTTACTCGTACGATATACCATAAAGCGACAACATTCTTACAAATGTCGCGTAGATATATACATAGGTATATATTAGCATACGTACATACGTGTGTGCACGTACAAAGAAACATGACTGCCTTTACAATTATGCCAACTTTTCAAAATGCGGTTTACCAATACCAAACCAATACCAAACCAAAGCAAAAACACACACACACACACACACATGCATATGTAACTTTAATGGATTGATTAACCAAGTGTACAAACCACAATTATATAAAACAGAGATACCTAGTACAACAAGTGACGCAAATGGCAGAAGGACATATACATACATTCATACATTCATACATACATACATACATATAAATTATTAAAACATAATTTTGCTTTACTACGGATAATTGATAAATACTTGTAAGTAACTGTGGTATTTATAATTGCAAGTTATTAATATTTAAGTGTCAAAATCAATTAGTGCAATAAATAAACATTAACATTTACATATATACAAAACTACAAATATTTAAATGTCACACTTAATATTATTTAATTATAAATGCATGCACTTGTAAGTGTTAAATGACTGAAAAAGTCAACGAACCTTTAATTTGAGTTATAAACTTCAACTATTAAAGTGTTCGCCTACTGCTTATTGAATTATAATTTATTTTTAAAAATAATTTGTTGTATGCGTAAATAAATGCATATACATATTTACATTCGTACATACAGACACAGACATTTCCACGAAGCATATTAAATGCTTTTGTGTGAATAAAGAATTTTCGCATATATTTATAGAATTGTTTACACAAATAAAATATTAAAATTCTATCTGTCACGTAGGCATGGAACATTCATTCGGGCAAATTTTAAGACTGGGCTCGAGTCTCCACAAGAAGATTCACAGGCAGGCCTTGCTTGATAGATGAAACTCTGACTACAGAACGTAGCGTGAGGGACAGTCCTTGGCCGGATAAAAACCCGGGTGGTTCCGGTATAAAGATCCCACTGTCGCGGGTACTAATGGATTTTAGTCGCCTCTTACGACTGACAGGCCTTACCACGGCTAATACATATATAATTGAGCCCCTAACCCGCAGGACTTTAGCGGGATCTTAAGTCATGCAATTTTGTGAATAGTCACGTTATTACCTTTTATTGCATACGAAAGAAGCCATAAAGAAACTTATATATTAGGTGCAGTAAAAAGAAATCCATTATTTTTGAATAAAATTGAAGGCTTTAGTTACTATAGTTAGTTAGAATGATCCGATTTAGGTCAAATATGAAACGTTTTGTTCGATAACTTGTTGCCATGTTAGAAGTTATTTCATTATGCCACTGTCTTAGAAGCCCTGGTTCCTATTGACAAAAAATTGAGACAGTCGATTTACACAAGCCTCTCTTGAAGCGAATTTTTCACCAGCCAAATTCTTCGCCATGGACAGGAACAGATTTTAATCTCTTGGTGCCAGGTCCGGACTATAAGGCGGACGCATAAGAATCTCCCTACCAAGCTCCTTGAGCTTTTGGCGAGTCACTATCGATGTGTGTTACCTGGCGTTGTCCAGATCGGACACAATTCCTTTCCTATTGGCCGAAGCAGGCCACTTCTGGGCTATTGCTTCCTTCGGACGGCCCAATTGTTGTCGGTACAGTTCCGAGTTAAGAGTTTTACCGTATGGGAGCCACTCGTAGTAAATAATGCCGGCTAATCCCACCAAACTCACAGCAAAACCTTCCTAGCCGTCAATTCAAACTTGGCCACCGTTTCCCATGGCTCACCGATTTTCGACCATGACCGTTTTCGCTTGACGTTGTCGTAAGTGATCCACTTCAGAAAAGGGTCGATTTTGTTGCGATTCAGCAGCGATTCGCAGATGGAAATTCGGTCCATGAGCCGTTTTTGCGTTAACTCGTGTGGCACTCATACATAGAGCTTCTTTTAATATTCAGCCTTATTTAAATGGTTCCAAATGATTTTTTGTGCGATCTTTAACTCTTGGGCAATCGAAACAGTGCTTACATGATGATCGTACTCGACAATGTCCCTGATTTTATCGACATTTTCGACAATTGGCCTTCCAGTGTAAATATAGCGTATTTTCTCTTTGCTAGTACCCATCTTTGACACATGCTCAAACAAAACTGAGTCAACCAATCACAAACCTGTCAGAAAGATGTTTTCAGTACGAAATGTCATCTTTCTAACGCCATCTAGCGGAACCCGATCGGACTTATATGCCGCGAGATACAGATAAATAACGCCAATTATTGGAAAAATAATGGATTTCATTTTGCTACCCCTAATATCAGGAACCGCAATTCGTAACCAAATTGCTATAACAATTCTTAACATTTTATTTTTTATAAGTAGTAATAAATTTTACTATGAAAAACTAAACGCTTTTGTGTGTGTTGCAAATTGTTTTTATAGAAATTTCAAATAGAAAGGAAACTCTCCTGAATATCTTGGAAAACACACTGTAATAAATATTAATAATCTTTATGCACATACATGTGTGCTTTGTAACCGCTGAAACGATTTTCGGCCGAGCTCCTCCTCCAATTAGTGATTTTTGTGTCTTGATGTTTTTGCAACAAATGGAGGGACCTACAGTTTATACTAAGCCGCCTCCGAATGTCTGAGGGTTTTTTATGAAAAGCCTTTACGAGTATTACCCCTACGAGGTAGACATTCCCTACCGAGGGGCGACGGCAATTAGAAATTTTAACTTAATTTTTTATTTAAATTAATTTTCTATAACTTGATGTTGATCGCACCAGGATTTGAACCCGGACCCTCCGAATGGCAGTTCACAATGATAATCACTCAACTGCTGCGGCCGAGATTTTGAGATTTTGAGCCAAATTATGAGATTTGTTTCCTTTTAGCTCTACATAATTTCATATTTGTTGTATAATAATGGATATTTGTTAATCCTATTAAATAATAAAATGTATTTCCTTTGAGTAGGTTCAGAAGAATTATGTCACATACGTGTATGTTTCTCAATATTTTTCCTGGTACAGCAATATAACTTTTCTATACTTATTTATGCTTAATATTTAGTTGTCGTGTATCTTGCTATATGAAATGTAGAATAAAAATAAGAAGCTTCACCGAACCACTTTCCTGTTTACGCACGCAGTGAAGTAGAAATATTTGCAATTATGCATACACTCCAGCAACCCTCTAGCAAATTTGGTAAGCATTTACCTTCTAGAAGTGAAAAAAAACTTCGTGCTTAAGGAGATATAATCATACGGGCTAAGTTTGTGGTGATAAAGACAATGTTTTCAAACTGTAAGACATTGGTTTGCCGTATTCTATAAATGAATGTCTGGCTAGAGGCCTAATTTTTGATAATTTTTTGCAGCAATTTGGGCTGTATGTCAGCAATAACGTGCCGAATATTCTCTTCCAAGTCGTAAATCGTCTCGAGCTTATCTGCGTAGACAAGCGACTTCACATAGCCTCAAAAAAATCCAGCGGTATTAAATCGCACGATCTTTGAGGCCACGTCGGAAGATAATGCGTACAACAAAAATTTCCTTCAATAATTTTTGATTGATAATAATTGATTATTTCGTTCTCTGTATAGCATGTAGTGCAGTCTTGTTGAAACCAAAGATGGACCATATAAACATCCTTCAATTAAGGTACGAAATAGTATTTTATGATGGCTCTATAGTGTTCCCCATTGACTGTAAAATTATGGCTGACTTTATTTTTGAAGAAATATGGTCAATGATCGCCTCCGCCCATTGAGCACAACAAACAGTGACTTTTTAAAGACTTAACTTTATCGTTGAACGAAATTCTCTTGAAAAAATTCGTCTCGGTGGTCATCTTGGTTTGGAACTACGAGTATTTATCGACCGTATTTTTTGATGTTCTGCTCCACAGCGTAATAGCGTGGGTGCACATTATTCGCTAGAGTAAATGTGTACGAACGAAGTTAACAAATTAAGCTAATTTTTCTAATTGCGGTCGCCCCTCGGCAGGGAATGTCATCCCCTCCGAGTGTATTTCTGACATGAATATCATAGTTGCTCGAATTATCGACTCTACTGGGCGATTATGTCGACCGAACATTGGACGATAGGAACCATTGTTATGGTAATAAATTTGCACTACTTCCAAACATTGTTTCGAAGTAATTCTAATCATTATAAGAAGGCGAGCTAAACAGATTATAAACCAAGTAACTACACGTTGAAAAAAACCCTTTAGTTTACATTTAATTTCTGTTTATATATTTAAAATAGTAAAAAATGAGAATCGGAAATTCTCTGTTATAAAATATAGAGTGTCCCAAAATGAAGGCAAGATTTCCATTAAATGGAAAGCGCAGCTTTTAGTGTTGGAGTTATAATTTTTCAATGAATCATTAAATACATAAGAATACATAAAAAGGTTACGTTAATTTTTGGACATTAATTATTAATATAAAAAACGAATACTCTAGCATATGATAAGGAAGTAGGTGCCTGAAATTACAGCTTACCTGGTGGTAAGGTTGCAAGGTTAAAACACACATGAACACTTCCCTTACTCCAAATGGTATTTGGTAAGGAAATTAGGGGTTTTAACTTTTGCTACGACATCGGCGTGCTATTTATCGGTGCTGAATTCAAACGTTACAGGCACATTTTCCACTTTACCACTTCATTTCCAAGGCATTAGCATTTACTGCTAGGTATACGTGTAGTTAAGTAATACCTACACATGTGCGTACATATGGACCAACAAATTTTTTTGTTAGATTTTAAAATACATACTCGTGCATGAAAGAAAAAAAATTAACAGAATTCTCATTTGCAATCAAAGTATTTTTAACTTCAATGAATACCCGTTTATATGTATACGTGTATGTATTTAAATACTTTGCTAACCACCCTACAATGGCTGCTGGCTGATAAACAAAACTGACAGATGATATGACTAAGTCGGCTTGGAAATTAGCAAAATAAAAAAATAATTATATATGTACATATGTAGAAATATAACAAAAAATTTATATTACAAAACAACACAAAATGCTACAATTCGTTTGTACCTATACATAGTACGAGTATGGCAAGGGAATGCCTCACATTTTGGGTTTTTATAGAGAAAGGGAAAAACAACATATGAGTATAAAATAAAATTTCAGGTATTTAAGTGCATGATACAAAAATTTAAATGTAATTTCACTTCGAAATTGTCGACATTAAACCTGTGTAGTGTCAGAAATATAATGTTGCCACATTTGAAGCTTTCTTCTTGACTATGTTTTTATTCATTTATTACAGATAGTTTGTATATCTTTTTATATGTATGTATGTTCATACATGTGTTGACACTAAGGACGTAAGCAGTTAAAGCTAATTCACGAGTTTAATTTAATAAATTTTCTCTTTTTTACATATTTCTTTTTTTTATTTTTATATATAAACGGGTTTGCACTGAACGACTAAGGGATCAACTCAGCATAAACCACTGATCATGCAGATCTCTTGGAAGGTGTGTTCTGCGTATAACGTAGGCATCCGATAATAAGTCATTTTTCGGAAAGTGGACCTGGGACAGAAAATTAAATTTATTTTTAAATCGTTCGATTTACACGAAATTTGGAATTTGCCTAGATTCATATGGATAACACTATTTTCTTGAAAAGTGCGCATAGAATCGATCTATTCAGAAAATTCTTACTTATATTTAATATTTGGAAGATAGATAGATCATTATTTTAGAACAATATGTGGAAACCATTCTTTCCGAGAAGTGGATCAGTGATGATGAACCCAACAAAAATTCTTAGAGTACAACCTTTAAGTTCCATGCAGAAATCTTAATTCTTTTATGTTTCTGAAATTTATTTTATTTGGAAATAAGTGCATACACACATAAAGGGTGGTTAAATTTCAAGGGCCGATGTTTTTTTTGTTTTGAATAAAACACAAACTATTTAGGAAATTATTGAAATTTTATTTTATTATGATATATTGGTATTACTCAATTATGTATGTAACAAAATATCGGCCAAATGAGCGCCGCGACCTCGGCGGCACACCTCCATACGATGGTCCAAATTTTCGATGACGCTGAGGCATAATGGAGTTTCTATGCCGTTAATGTGCCGAATTATCTCATCCTTTAGCTCTTGAATTGTTGCTGGCTTATCGACGTACACCTTTTCTTTCAAATAACCCCAGAGAAAAAAGTCCAACGGTGTCAAATCACATGGTCTTGGGGACCAATTGACATCGCCATTACGTGAGATAACACGGCCATTGAATTTGTTGCGCAAAAGAGCCATTGTTTCGTTAGCTGTGTGGCAAGTGGCACCGTCCTGCTGAAACCACATATCGTCCACATCCATATCTTCCAATTGTGGCCATAAAAAATTCGTTATCATCTCACGATAGCGAACACCATTCACAGTAACTGCCTGACCGGCCTCATTTTGAAAAAAATACGGCCCGATGATGCCGCCAGCCCATAAACCGCACCAAACAGTCACTCTTTGTGGGTGCATTGGTTTTTCGACAATCACTCTTGGATTCTCATTCGCCCAAATGCGGCAATTCTGTTTATTGATGAATCCACTGAGGTGAAAATGTGTCTCATCACTGAAGATGATTTTCTTCGAAAATTTTCATAATAAATCTGGATAACTTTAACACGTTGTTGGATTGTGTATCTCTCCATGGTTCAAATTGAGTAAGTCTGAAATAGAGAAGTGTCAAATTAAATTCGGAACAAAACTTGGCGTTTAGGTGTGGTTCACATTCAACATCGGCCCTTACAATTTAACCACCCTTTATGTACACGTATGTACGTTTTTTACGGCTTGGCATATTTTTCAATGCAAAGTAGATTGTTCGATGCAGCAAACAATCATCAAACTCTGAAATTGTTTTTCTATTTTTCTGAAGATATTTTTTTGGTTTTTTTTTTGAGAGAGGGCATAAGCTTAAAAAATAAATGCGCTGAATGTTTTTTTGAAAAATAGCCCACCGGACAATTTTTGTTGCCGACAATAAGAAAATGAGTCGCCCTTGGCAACAAATTTATTGTCGGTAATATCCCCATCGCATCGATTTCATATTACCAGTCGTTCTAAAATGTCCGCCGAAGGCAACTCTCCCAGTCGAGTCGTTTTCTTATTGCCACTGAAACTTGTCAAATTATCTCCAAGACGATATTTGAGCAGTAACAGGCTATTTTATTATTTTAAATAATGCATATATTTTTTTATTATGTATACATACATTGCATAATTTTATATATATGTATGGATGTACATACGTATATTAAAGCATTTGTATTTCTTTATATTACTTAAACATATAATGTATGTATATAATATATACATATTTACATATATGGAAACAATTTTTAATAGAATTAGGTAAATACTATGTACATGTATACACGTATATACATGCATAATATAAATTTATTTTTCTTTTGCTTAATTAATTTTTCACCGTTTCAAATAGATCCATTTTTATGTTGGAACAATTTCCACTACGCTTATAGCCAGATATCTTTTTCCAAATCTCTAAACGCGATGTTAGCGTCGTCTTTTCATCTCATTCATTACCCAAGCTCGGAGTCAATTCGACCAAATCGATACCCTGCACACGATTTCTACCACGTTTAGCGGCGATAAATTTTCCGTAATTTATGTTATGATCACTCTCTTTCACTGGTAACTCAGACTATAGTCGTTTAATCGTAACAAATATTACCGATTTATTATCCTGGCAACAAATTGGCAAGAATTCAGTATACGAATGTGAACAAGAAACAAATGTTGTCGCTTTATCACTACGGTAATAAATCGGCGAGTTGCCTATTCCTCAAGTTTTGTATGATGGGACGATACGGCCTTTATTTACTTTATAAATGATGTATAAATTTGCAATTACAAACCTTATTACATATATATATTTATATTTATAAATATTTAGTTTATTAGTAATATAAAATTTCTAACATACTCAAAAAATTTTGCTTGCTCATTGATTTATAATTTTTAGCTACGCAAGCAATCGATAGTAATACATCTACATACTCACATCATCTGTGCGTACAGGTAACGCTTTCTTGACTGTGGGATAGATTTAATGTGTACATACTTATAATATACAATATATACATACTAACAGGCCAGTGCTGACATTGCTGTGGCTTTATTGTGTTTTGTTTAATTATTAAAAATTATTATTTCTAGGTTGGTATGGTTGGTAAAGAATGATTCATAGTTCTAATTACCATAAGTTTGTTGGGAGTACAAATTAATTCGGTATTGTTCGTCGAAAGCGTAAAATTGGAATATCATTCTTAGATTTCTTCAAAAGGCCCGTACCGATGTCCTAACAAATCGGTTTGCATCCCTCAAAAAATCCAGTCGTCGAAAGGAACAATGTCTGGAGAATACGGTGGGTGGGTACGGAGATGAGGTAGGACCTCATATTTTTGCATCTCCAAGTAGTTTTTGACCATTTCAGACGCGTGGGGCCAAGCGTAATCTTGCTACAAAATCACCTTGTCATGCCTTTCGGCTGAAACGCATTAGTTAGTCGATAACGTTTTACATCAATGGTTTCTCATGGTTTTAACAGCTCTTAGTACTTCCACAAGCTTTCGATGGGCTTCAGTTTTTGTTCCAATTAAAATAGAAAATGAAATATTGCAGGTGGAGTCATCTTTGATAATGGGTCAAATTAATTGTATCCCCAATATCCTCATCCACTATCCACGCCACCCCCGTCCAAGGAAATTGTTTTTGTAAAAATCAACAATATTTTGCTGTGCTTTTGAATAATTTAATAAAGTAGCAAAACTTAGGAGAAATAAATTTTAATAATATTACATGATAAGGAATTTTAATTTATCAAAATTAGTTAAAGCTAATAAATGAAAAAACACATTGTTTGAATATTAATTAATTAAATCCAAAACTGATTTGAATAAAATCCATATATTTTTGGATGATGTTTTTCGTTGACCAGAGACCAGAGGGTCCCATGAATTTAACGGACTTAACTAAAAAAATATATTTGGTTCGACAGTTAAGTTTGATAGATGTCAATATACCTACAACCCAACACTTTTGAAACCACGAAATATATTTCTAAACTAAAAAATTTAATTAAGCCAAAATAACTGATACGAGTACACTTTGTTCTTCAGCATTCATGTTCATTTAGTTAGCAACCATGTTTGGCTATTCTCGGAGATAAGACCTAAACAGAACATGTGTACAAAATTTGATCAAAATCGTTGAAGATAGATCAAGGGATATATAGATGATTTTTGAAATATTACAATATTACACCGTCCGACAAAAATCAGATTTTTTTACCCATGAAAAAATCTAATATTTTCGGAAACTGGCCGTTTTGCTAGATCAAGTCGTTTATAGTTTTTTGACCGTCATAATGAATCCGCCATTTGGACTTTAAAAATCAGACATCAGATTCATAATCAGTGACCCCAAATACTGCGATACCAATTTCTATAAATTATTAATAATTTTTAAAAGATGTCTTGTCACTTTTCCTTTATGGATTGCTTTTGCCCCTAAAAACCATAAACAACTTGATCTATCAAAACGTCCAACCATGAGTATTTTTTTCGGTCATATTTTGAAAACAAAGCCTTCTTAGATCTCAACAATATCGAAATAGATATTTGATGATTTAATAATTATTATAAACTTTTTAAATTAAACAATTGAAACTAGTGGCAGCTCTTATTTGAAAATAAATTCTTCTTTCGATATTTCTTTCCTAAAAAACTTTACCTTTGTCTCTTTATTATCAAATCTTTATATATACCTACCGTTTATGTTTATAGACCAATGCTTCGACATACTCGTATATCAAATCTTAAATATCAGTCAAATCGGTAAGTTCGCACAGTGACCGACAAATGTTCCATTTATTATATACGCCAAACACCGGTTCAGCCATTTAGAATTTGTGAAATCGTGATGTCTCAGTTCTTTCGCAGAAACAACAAAAAGTCCTTATTTTTCTAGTTAAAAGATTTTCACGTTGTAGTTTCAAAACAGTACTCATTACAGACAAATCGTCTCTGCTGAAAGTTGGTTCATTATTTAATTGGTTGGTCATTTATATATATATGTACATATATATATATGTATGTATATAAATATATCGGTTTTTAAATTTATTTCGTATTTCACATGCAGCAATTTAAAAATATTTAATTTAACACATTTACATACATACATATGTGTGTAAATTGAATTCAAGGAAACTGATTTATTGTAAATTTTTTAAAATTATTTTACTACTCTAAATTGAGATAATACTTAAACCACTTTTGTTCGTTTTAAATACTTTTATTTAAACTTAAGCTTTTATCACTAACAGTTAATTATTTTAATTTCATGTTCCAATTAATTTATTTGAATTTCTGTCTCCACTTAAGATATTCTAGTTTTAATTTAACTTATTTTAATTAATTTCATTATATATAATTGGCGCTTTGTAGCCGCTGAAGCGATTTTTCGGCCGGCTTTACAAGCGCTAAACTATTTCGCTTTATCATTCTCATTCCTCTGATTTATATTTACCTTCACTTGGTTGGTTCTTTGCTACAAGTTTCAAATATTCAATCACTCCTTCTACTGACGTATTGTGCATTACAGCCTTATCTGAAGTGATAGGTTGGAGATAAATCCTTTGACTATGTGTACACTACTCCACAACGAACTGCATTCATATACCCTCTAATAAAATTGGATCGAATATCAGAAAGCAAAAGCAAACAAAAAAACTCTCTCAAAAAAAAACTCTTCGTGGGTATTTGTTGCTGCAGAATACGCAAAAAACGAGTCGTAAACATGTCGGTGCAGACACTTCGTGATAGTTTGAATTTTAGTCGTGTTTCGTCTGACCTACTCCCTTTTTATTTTGCTTCCTTGTTCTTATCGGTTTCTTTTACTGGTTGTCAAAATTATTTGCAACTTCCTTTCAAAATTTAGGACGATCGGTTAAAAGAGAGACGAGAAAACGCAAGATAGCTGATGACAGATCAGACGAAATTCCACCAACAACACAAACAGAAATTCGCCATGTGCGTAGACAACAGCCTCGGCCGCCAATTTCACTTGAAGAGCACTAAAATGATACGGTAGCCGAAAGGACTTGGTAATCCTAACCGAAAAATGGGTCGAGTTTGCATTAGCCGCACCAAACAATTATGTCTCGTTTGTTTTTATATAGAATAACCACCTTGAAGTGGTTCATAAAGTCAATGAAGGCTGTGCACGACATATTCAGTAATTCCACCCCCCACAGCGCAGGCTGCCTCTCCATATTGTGCACATCCAGGAGGGCATTTACAGTCACGTCACGTGAATGTGTGTTTTTATTCGATGGCATAAAATCTAGAAAGAGCAACTTTTTGTAAATAGCCTGGGAGATTAACTTCTTAAGTTCAATGACCTCCTCTAAAAGGGGAAACCAACAGTTACCAATTAAAGGCAATTTTATTTTATTATATTGAAATTTAGCAATTTAGAAAATTTCAGTTGGTATAATTTTTTTGAAATTTATTTTGGAGCACATGAAATTACAAAGCAATTTATTCACAGCAAGAGTAAAATTAAGATATGTCTTTGTATACAGATGAAATCACAATTTAATAGATATAATATAAAATACATACACTATACATATACTTTTATATACGAAAAAGCTCATATTGCCGAGACTAATTGATTTAGTCATGTCTGCTTTTCGGTTTATACACGATAACTCAAGCGAAAATTTTCATTTTTTGATGAAAACGAACTTGCTAAGCATGGTAGGTTGGTATTGAAAGCGGAATGTCGAATCATGAGCAAATCAGAAAGCAAAGAAGCAAAATTTTTTTTAAAGAAAATAAAGAATTCCAAAATTAGTTGTATTATTGTCAGAGCTTTAACCCATTCCGAAGCCAAGTTATTAAAATAGTAATGTTTGACAATTCGATAGTTATTAATCTTAATAAGAACGTAAACTGCCTTCAGGGCAGTATTTTCACAAAAATTCAAGTCAAATAAGGAAAGAATTTGTGTGAAGTTTATGGAGGGACTGCCTTTCTGAACGCTAGTATTCACTTGCTTGGTCTTGAGACATTAACCGAAATCAACTGGTGTATAACAAGACGAGAGGAGACATATCAAATTCAACATCATTTTTACGGAAATCAATTAGATTTTTGGACACATCACGAATACAAAAGGAATTCACTACACCATACAAATGACCAGGCATAAATATTAGGAAAGACCTGTAATGTCGCACAGAAATGCCAAACTTTAAACAAAAGGAGGGAAATTGGGTTGCATCAGCACAACGCCAGGCCACACACAACGGTAGTAGTTTGTCTGAAACTCCGAGAGTTTGGTTGGGAGGTTCTTATTCATACCCTTTATAGTCCGAACCTTTCGTTAAGTGATTACCATAAGTTTCTGTGAATGGTGAATGATTTAACTGGTGAAGAATTGACCTCGAAAAAGGCCGGTAAAAAAGCGGTTGTTCCATTTTTTTGTCTTGATCCTAGGGTTTTTATGAGAGATGCATAATGACATTATCACCAAAATGGCAAAATATTATTGGGCAACACGGTGCATATTTCAATAAATTTAACTATGGTAATAAAACCTTCAATTTTATGAAAAAATAGTGGATTATTTTTACTAGACCTAATGTTAGGTTAGGTAGTAGTGGCTACCGATCCTTCGAGTTTGATCCACTTAGACCTGATTAAGATCCAGGGTGATCGTTTCCTCCTTTTCATCATCCTTGAGGCTTCTACTACATCTTCTGTAGGGAGTACCTACTCTTTTTAAGGAGTACTTATTTCGTGATCTCTTCCTATCCCACTTCGGTCATATGTGCCTGGATTTGCGATAAGTTGTAATGACATTCCACCTTGTTGTACGTGTACATATAAATTTCTCGAGAAGAAGTTTGCTAGTGGCAAAAGTCATACCAATGCGTTTTTTATCGAAAATAATCTGCTTGGTAGTACCTTGCCTAGCATGTTCATCCGCCTTAACGTGAGAGACAGTCTGTTCTAGTTGGCCATCTCCTGTACATATCGGTGACAGTCCAGCGTTAATTTGGAGTTTAGCGTAAGTGAGCACAGTGCTTTTATTGCCGCCTGACTATCCCTGAAAAGGAAGATCTTTAAAGCTGGCTTCAATTTTTCTTAGCAGCCTCCATGTTAGCAGATATCTGCTCTTGGAAAACATTGCAATGGTTAGGTAGCCTGAACGAGAGTTCCATCGGAGGATTTTTTGAGAAGACACCTTCGGCAACTCTCTCCTCAAGCTTTGACCCGGCCGTGTATATTTCCACATTATTCCTTGGAGTATTGTAATTATCTACCCATTCTTCCATGTTCGGAATTCGTATTCTGGAGTAGTTATCAGTTAATACTATTGAACCGCATCGATCTGTATATATGGTATATACGAGTGTATGTAATTGGCGCTTTGTAACCGCTGGTGCGATTTTCGGCCGAACTCCTCCTCCAATTTATGGCTTTACGTCTTGATGTTTTTCCAACAAATGGAGGGACCTACAGTTTATACTAAGCCGCCTCCGAACGGCTAATGGGTTTTTATGAAGAGCCTTTATTTCATGTCTGAAAAACCCTTGGAGGGGTTGCCATTCCCTGCCGAGTGGCAAATAGAATTAGAAAAATTAAATTTTATTATTTAAGTTAATTTTCTATAACTTTTTCAATATTAATACGACACCAGAATATGAACCAGATCCTTCCGAATGGTAGTACGCAATGCTAAGCATTCGGCTACCGCGGCGGCCGCTGTATAACATGGTATAAAATCATATTTATCTAGTATTGCCGAGTGCCCCCATGGCTGATCTACCACCAAGTCCAGTGGCAAGATATTGAGTATTTCATTTAGAACTTCACTAAGCGTGCTCCTTAGTGCACCACTGATACAAATCAACGCACTTCTTTGAACCTTGTCTATGAAGTCAGCATTTGAAGTTTTATTTACCATATAGCTGGCACTACACGATCGCATAGTAAAAGAGCGTTGGTCTTACTACTGAAACGTAGATCCATCGGCAAATCCTAGGGCTTAGACCCCATATCTTACCTATTGCTCTTTTGCATGTATCAGCCTTCTCGCAACTTTGAATAATATTATCTTTCCAGTTTAGCTTCTAAGATGACTCCTAGAAATATAGTTTTTGACCCTGGGCTAAATTGAACGGCGTGCAGTACTGATGGGTTGGTTGCGGGGATCTTCTATCTTCTTGTAAGTAGCACTAATTCTACTTTGTTTTAGTTAACACAGAGGGGTTGAAACCTAATGTTAAGAAATGAAAATTTTGAAGAAAATAGATATTAAGCTAATAAGGCTAGAGGAACATACCACCATTGGATTAAAATCTGGCCTAGGGATCTGAGAGTTTCCAGGGGTTAGGAAAACGCGCTTCAAATGCCTCAAATAACAGCATGAAAAACTCTTCACATTTGTTCAATTAAATATTTTTTGTGTTGTTTTCGAATGTAAAAAAAATCATATAAATCATTGTTGTTTCGCTGGATGTGCCCATAAGTGCTTATCGACAGCCATAAATTGAAACTTAAGCGTGTGGTATTTGTGACATATGCGTTAATGAAGTTATCATACGTATGCATGTACGTGTATGTATGCATGTATGTATGTATGTTTGCGTATGCGCTTAAAAGTCTGTGCTTCAAAGAGCTTACTTGTATTAAATGTAAATCAATTGATTATAATATATGTACCTAATATTATAAATCTATTACGGTTATAATCACTAATGCAACATATGTAGGTACAGAGAAGATGGCAAAAAAGTAACAGTACAAATATTTATGTTTTGAAATTTGTATCAAAGCATGCATGCACATATGTACATATGTACATAAATGTTTTTTTACAAAGGAGCGCTCTTTATCCCTTTACTTTTCGTTCCAAGCTTAGGATATGAACAACATACGACTACATGTAAATATGTATATATGTATGCATGTATGTATGTACTAGACTGCACGCTTCTGTGCATATATTTATGACATACATATAATACATACATACGTTGTGATTTGTAACATTTTCAAGGACACACCTGTTGAAGTAGCGTAATTTGTTCTTTATGCCACACGCCATCAACGCCGTAGCAATCAATGATCATACTCTAGACAGAGAGGTTTTAAATGCACAACGTCAATGGGAGGATGATTAATATGAACATAGTTAAAACAAAACAAAATTATTTTATTTAAAATAGATTTACAATATAAGGCATTGAGACCAAAACTAGCACGGACTTGTATGTTTCTAAAAATGAAGAAAATTGTTTAAAATATGCATAATAAATAATAATCTATATATCTATATATACCATATATGTATAAGGTATTGTCTTGTAAGACTGACGGATAAACAACCACTGAACGTAGAGTCTTGAAACTTTTAGGGTGTGTTCTGCGTAGTGGACCCGGGATCAATCCATTCGAAAAAATTGAGTTATTTTAAATTGAGCGCCTAATAATCGAAACGCGTAGACTGCGCCAAGAACGGCAGAATAATCGATCTCTATTATGTAGAATAAAACTAAAAGCTGCTGAGAAAAACTTGTGAAAAAGAGACACACCTAAAGAGATTTATCTCTACTTTGACGCCAAATTCTTCTCAAAGGAATTCCCTATGAAAGGCGGAAAAAAACTTTAAGCCGCCAGTACAAATTGAGAAACCGCTCAGACAAAGAGCCGGTACTTAGGCCCCTTCTGAAGAAGAAAAGACAAAATGCTTCGAAAATCAGCTTAGCGAAATATTCCAACCCAATGCAACAATGAATAATTTACGATTTCATTTTTATCTCACCATGAGACTAGGAATATTTCCGACGTGAGTACGATCTCATCTGAGTTAAAAGTCATAGAAAAAACGTTTTTTTTTCTCTACACACATTTTAATCCATAGTAAAAATTTTGTGATATACCCTTTATTTTCAATGATTGCTTCACATCTGGGACCTATACTTTCCACAAGTTTTGAAAGCTTGACTTCAGGTATGGCATACCAAGCATTCAGAACGGCAAACCAATTATCGTCCATTTTTTTTACAATTTTTCTTTGTGATTTTAGTCTTGACTTCATTCCATAGGTTCTCAATCGGATTTAAGTCAGAACTCTGGACTGTCAAACTAAAAACCCCGATCTTTTCCACACTCAGCAAAGTAATTTCTAATTTGGAAGATTGCTTTGGATCGTTGTCCGCCATAAATTTCCATTTAATTGGCATGCTATCGAAGGCATATGGTGTTTCAAAATATCCAAATAAAGAAACTTGTCCATTTTGTCGAAAATTCGTAAGAGCGGAGTTTTGCCATGCCAAGAAAATACACCCATCACCCTAATATTTCCGCCCCCATGTTTGATTGTCTTCTGACTGAACCTGGAATTATATTCTAGGAACAAAACTCTGTCATTTGGTAATACCCTATCGATTTTCGTTTCGTCACTCCCCTATATGTTTTCCAAAAAATTTAGCCATTTTCCTTGATAGGCTCTAGCGAAAGACAATCGCTTCACAGTGCTCTTTTTGGACAGAAGTGGCGTTTTCCTGGAAATACGCTCCAACAATTTGCTTCATTAGACTACCTTCGAGGAAGCCTGCTTGATGTTTTTGTGGTGTCCAGTAGATGCTATTGGACGTGATGACTAGAATGGGTCATGTACTATCGTTCTAATAATACAATAGTAGCATCGGAGCGCGAATCTGTCTTTTGAGGCCATAGCTTCCGATATTTGCCTTTGGCCAATAAATTAGGGTGCTCCACACATGAATTAATTGCGAGATTTTTTGATTATGAACAACTTTCAATAGAAAATTTTTAACATTTAGCAAGAAACAAATTTCGTGCTAATTATGTGTCAACAGCCTAAATTCAAAATTACGTTTTATTTTCTCAACCAGTAAATAAAATTAATTAAGAACGCCTTTTTGAACTAATTTTAACACACCGTTACACCATTATACCATTTTGATATTTATGTAGTGTCAAGATGAAACAAAAATTTTATACCACACACATATACATACGAGAGAGAGGATTGAAAAAAGTTCGGTCAGTTTGTGACTTTCAATTTGTTTTTGTTAAATCTAAAAACACCAAATCTTTTGCAATAACTTTATTAGTCCTCCTTTCCAATTTTAAAACGATCGGCTAAAAGAGAGACGAGCTAACTCAAGATAGCTGTGGTTGGATCAGACGAAATTCCACCACCAACGCAAACAGAAATTCACCTTGTGATTCTCTTCGGGTTTCGAAGATTCCAGACCTGATATTTCCCCGTAGAAGAGGAGCCCCGAGTAGAACGACCAAATTCTTATACTGATAACATCACTCATAGCTCTGATGGAGTCCAAAATTGACGAAGACTCACGATTGACACAAGAAATTATTGCTAATGAATTGGGCTTCAATGCCTTGACTGTATTGCGAATATTAAGTAATCATCTGGGATACATGAAGAACTCTGCTTGATGGGTACCACGAATTTTAAATGAGGCCCAAGAGAGTGCATTTTGCTCAATTTTTCCTAAACAAATTCAAAAATGGCCAGGCTAACAACTCTAGAAAAGTCGTTACTGGTGATGAATCTTGGTTCTATAAGCACGATCCAGAAAACAAATATGGAGCCCAACATAAGCAAACCCACCCGCAAAATCCTAGCAACAAAAATCAGCAGCAAAAGTAATGATGTCAGTTTACTTCACCTGATCTAAAATCGTAGCTGCTATTTCATTGGAAAAGGGTCAGACGTTAACTGCAAAATGGTACACCGAAGAGTGCTTACTAAAAGCAATCTAATATACGTAATGTCGCCAATAGTTTTCAAACGATTGTTGGAAATCTGGAAGAAAGAGGATTTGCGGCGTTACTTTTGACATCATGACAACGCGTCATCCCACACTGCTGAAATAACGAGTAATTTAATTGCGATCTCTGGGATCGAAGAAATACGTCCAGCACCTTATTCCGCGGGTATAGCATCTTGTGGTTTCTGGTTATTTACAAAAATAAAAAAAATATTTAAGAGAAAAGGTCTTTAATAGCAACGAGGAGATAATTAATGTGGTTAAAGCTGAACTTGATAAGCTTAAAAATCAAGTTTTTGAAGACTGTTTCCAGAAGTGGATCTATAGGCTTAAAAAACGCATTGAAATCAATGGCGATTATATAGAGAAGATAAAAAAGGACAAAGATTACGAATAAATACAAAAAGAATATTTTTCATTATTTTCTGGTCAACTTACCGAACTTTTGTTAATCCCCTCGTATATGCCAATTTTACTTATATTTAGCAACAAATTCTACAATTAATTTCGATAAAATAAAAACTGGAGAAAATCTTAAATATATGCAATATAAAACAAATTGAAGGATACACATACATACCTACATACACATAGGTACCTATATCTCAAATAACACATGCATGCATGTGTGGGGAGCAAAAAGGAATGAAATCAGCGTGATTTTCGCATTTGTATTTGTTTTTGTTTTTTATTTTTTATGTACACGTCAATCAGTTGCATACGTAAGCGAATTTGTATATTCGAGTACATATGTACATTTGTATGTGCGTATGTATATGGCGTATGGTTTCAAATAAGCATCAGCAAAAACATACATAGTATACCATACATATATATATTTATATCAACAAATACTAAATTGTAATACATGGCACAAAGGCGTAAAACCGTTATATTCCATTAAATAACCATAAATACTTATTGACACAAATTTTCTTAAGAAAAGCCAGCAGCTAAGAGAGCGATAAGTATCGCAATTACGTACATATTTACTTTCATACATAGGTACATACTCATAACAATATTTATTATAAACGACTAACAATCATACCTGCAAGGACTATGTGGTCTATTTGCATGTGTATTTACATATGTATGCTTATGCATACATACATATATTACTGCCGCAATATTTGTGCCAGCTGATGTGTTGTAATTATGAAAAACGGTGTCAAAATATTTATCAACAGAACCTTGATTTATTGGAGAAAATATAATATATTTAAAAGTTATATAATATTATGATTAATATAGATACATACATATGTATATGTAATGCTCTTGGGCTTTGTGTATATTTATTTTCTTATGAAATAAAACAAAATTTGCAGTTGGAGTCTAATTAATGTTAAATCAAAATCACTTACTTTTGTACAAATGTCGATTACTTTATGTTTAAATTTTATGACCCCATTTCTAGAACAAAATACATACATATGATTAAATTTAGACAAAACGATAGTGAAAATGGCGGCCGCAATAGCCGATTGCGTGCTGCCATTCTTAAGGCACTGGCTCCACCAATATTCAAAATTATAGAAAGTTAACTTTTCTAATTGCCGTCGCCCCACGGCAGGGGATGTCAATTACTCCGAATGTATTTCTGACATGAAAAAATCTCTTAAAAATCCATAGGCCTTTTGAAGGTGGTTTAGAATAAACGGTTACTTCATTTGTTGGAAAAACATCAAGACGCATATCTCATACAGCTCATCATTTCATCGGTCGCGTTATTCGCCATTCAAAATGCCCAGTGGATAAATCTTACGACAAACTTTTCTCTCGAAATCTCCTAACGTCGACTCATCAGATGTTGTCATCGTCCATGCCTTCGCACCATATTTTAGGACAGGAATGTTGATCGACTTGTAGAGTTTGGTCTTTGTTCATCGAAAGAGGACATTACCTCTCAATTGCCCGCTCAGCCCAAACTACCATCTATTGGCAAAAGTGATTCTACATTGGATTACAAGGGTGACTTTGTTGTTGGCGCGATAGATGATATTTTGAGTTGTACCTGTTCACTAACAGACCTATTCGCTTCGCTGCTTTGTCAATCTTAGAGAAGGCCGAACTAACGACACGGCTGTTAAGGCCTAAGATATGAATGGCATAAGAGATTGTGCCTTACCTATTTTGCTCTGGGGCTCTTATTATTTACTCCAGTTTCCCGTTTAAGAAATCACACGATAAAGAATCATTTTGTCTAAAATCTCATATGATATCGAAGGACACTGAGAGTGCCTTCCCAATTCTAACTACGTTTCTGGTGTTGCCCAACATCAGTTTAGACAGCTGTATAAATTTGGCAGGGATATCAATTTCAGATATAGCGACGTGGAAGCAACTTTTTATCGTGTCGATTTATTCTGCTTTAAAGGTGTTGTGTATCGACTCTTTCCAAGATTCAGCTCCTGGTAAATATCTGGACAACGGTGGATTTACCAAGTACAAAGCCATACTGATAAGGTCCAACTAGTCTTTCACATCGTACGCTAGATAGAATCTTGTATGTGATATTATAATATACGGTGCAGACCATGGGGTTGCCATTTTTATGGATTGTGCAGAGCACACAGCTTATGCATGAACCTTGTCAGCTCTTCAATGCTGTATTTAAATAGATCTGCCGATAAGCCATCAGCTCCAGCTGCTATGTTGTTCTTTAAGTGGGGTGCCGATATTCATTACCGATTGGGATCTCGGTTTCACCACCTCCGTATGTTGCGCTTTCACTGCCCTTCAGTAAAGTATGTATTCCCTCCATACATTAAGTATGCTCTGGACATCTGCCAACAGATGACCTCTTTGGTTCCTATATGAGTCTGTGTATAGCATATTTTTCTTACCAAAGCATAGTTTTTGTATGAATTTTATAATTGTGCTATTGTTTTTATTTTTTACAGTACTAGTTCATCTTCCATCGCATTCTTACATTACTCAATGTGATGGCTAACACAGCAGTGGCTACACATCAGCTTTCAACTAGTTAAATACTAATCAGTTTTTGCATATTAAAACTGCGAAAATAAAAACAAGAATTAATTTGGAACAGTGCAGTGGCTATTGCTATGCAGAGGATCATAAATTCGAAATTATAGAAAAAGTTTTTTCCGGGTGTATTTCCTCATAAAAATCCATCAGCCATACGGAAGTGGCATGGTTTCTTGGACGATAAAAAAACCATTCTCTTTACTAAACATTAAATAATTAGTCATGCTAAACTACACACAGATTAATCGTTATGGAAATAAGAAGAAAATGAACGTAATCAATATTGTAGAAAATTGCAAGAGTCTTAATTAAACGGCGTCAATCGATGATGAAAACAATAATCATTATGCGAAGAAAAATCTAATGAAATATAGCCACATACATACTTGTATGTACACATGACAGTACACTTACTCACTATTACTAATTTAAGGATTATAGATATGTATTTGTACCATATACGTGTATGTATATTTTAGTCTACATATGCATGTGTCTTGCGGACTGAATAACAAATTAATTAAAAATGGCTTAATTGAATTATGGACCATTTTTTCCATGTAAAATTATTTAAGTGTATTTGCCTACTACAATGCGATATTGATATTCACGTGACCTTTGTTTATTGATTTTGTTGTAGGGGGGTATTGCTAACATGTAGCTTGCATCGGTACGGAAAATATTCTTATGTGACAAATATGTGAGTCAGAATAAACGTTGCAGATACATCGTTACGATTTTGGTGGTATGTTATGTTAAACTTAATAATTTATTTATCTTATTCTTAAGCAATTTGACTTTGCAGATAGCTTAAGGCATGCATATTAGAATTAATTAAAGACAACATTTCAAATAATTCTTAGCTTTCAAATTAAGCCTTGTCTGATTTAGTTTTATTTATTTTTCATTTTGAAAATAATAAAAAATCTTTTAGCTCTGTTCGTTATCACAATAATTTTGAATAACTATTACAAATTATACAAAATTATTGTCAAATGACGTTCGTTTACTCCTAAAAATTAGCAAAATCAGCAACCAAAATTTGAAAGAGTAAAGTGACAGTTCGCTGCAAGAGAGACTTCAATTTTGTGAGAGGAGAAATGTAACTTCTATATCACGAAAACATATGTACACGGTGTGTCCCAAAAATAACCGAACTTTTTGGATATAAAATAGTAAAATACACATTATAAATATTATCTTTGAAAGTTATTATTTATTCAAAATAGGTTCCATTTGACTCAACACAACGTTTGGAACGATCAACCAGCGCATGCATAGATTTTTTTATGTCATTTATAGAAATGTTCTTCAGTACCTCGGTTACGGCTGCTTCATTTTTTTTCAATTTTTTTTTAATTTTTTAAACTTCAATTTCAATTTTTTTCAAGTTTGACACAAAATTTTATATTTGCTCTTTGTTCCATTTTTTTGGAATTATTAGCACACTTTTGGTTTTATTGAAATGGCTGTCACTTTTACATCTGTCATCCTACTTACATGAAGTCAGGTGCGTTTGAAAGAGGATGAATGTATCTTTATAATGTTGCAAATTTTCAATAGATGGCGCTGTATGTTGTATGATTTAAGTATAAAGTTCGGTTATTTTTGGGACACACCGTGTATGTTATAAAATCATACGATTCATTTTGGTGCACATAAATAAATATAAAATAAACCAATTAAAGAGGAAAAAACCAAATATATCAACAAATTGGTAAGTAAGTGTAGGAGCGGATGAATCTTCTATTGTATGTACAGTAGACGAATTTGCTCCAATGGAAGGTAGGCTCAATTTATAATAAATAGAAATTGTATGTTTAATAACTTAATTTTTCTGGGTTTGATAGACACAGTTGGTGTGCAAGCCATTATTTCTAACGCAATTGCAATTTTAATATACTCTTCATCTTCAGAAAGTGACGACGATGAAGATATGATAAATACTTGAACAATTGCGGGCCACTGACGATATACATATATCAGAAAAATGATCTACTACTGCTTGAAAAGAGCAAGCGTTATTGCGTTAAATCAAATCCATCTCCTTTTCTGCAACTCCTGGATTTGCGTGGGAAAATATTATTTCGTCGAAGGTCTCCTGACCAGCAACTTGCTCTGCGATGGCAGTCCTAGTCAACATCCAAAGTATTTTTTAAAATAAGAACACTAAAATGAATTCAATCTTACCAATTTCTACTTTCCGAAATCTTCCTGGTGAGCATTTCACATCCAGTTTTCTATTTTTAGACATTTTTTCCTTTTTTTTCTTAAATAATCTCGAACGTCCATTGCAAGATTCAAGTCGTTATTGATGGAGCAGGATGGAAGCTTTAAATTATTTTGTTTTATGCTAATAAAGGGTTTCCTAATGAGAGGTGTTATTTTGGAAAGTCTGCTATTCCGGTATACGCCACTTTTGAAGCTGTAATTTTGATTGAGTCCTTGAAATGCATGAAAATTATCCGGAATTTTATCGCAAAACCATCTTGACTGATGAAACACAATTCCACCTTGATGGTTACGTCGATAAGCAAGGCTCAGAGGCTCGGGAAACCCAAGATTTATTGTTGAAATTCTCAACGTGTAACTGTTTGGTGCGATTTATGGTCCAGGAAAATACAATCTTCTATAGGAATGTACAGCTTCTGACGTACGCCGCTGATATTGACATTATTGGATTACTGGATAAGAAAGCGAAACGAATGGGTCTGGTAGTAAACGAGGGTAAGGCGAAATATCTCCTGTCATCAAACAAACAGTCTTCGCATTTACGAAGTCACTGTTGACTGTCATAACTTCGAGGTCTTAGATAATTTGATCTATCTAGGGACCAGCATCAACACCAATAATAATGTAAGCCTTAAAATCCATCCCAGAATCACTTTTGTCAACAGGTGCTACTTTGGACTGAAAAGTAAAGTCCTCTTCCGACGAACAATACCCAAACTCTACAAGTCCCTCATCGTTCCCGTTCTGCTGTATGTTGCGGAAGCATGAACGATGACATCAACTGATGAATCGGCTTTAGGAGCTTTCGAGAGTAACGGTTTGCATAAAATTTATGGCCCTTTGCGAGTTGAGAACGGCGAATATCGAAGCAAGAATACTCCAGCTTTAAAAGTTTTCCATGCAGTACCCGCTGGTGGAAGCAGAGGAAGAGAAAGACTGCCACTCCGTTGGAAGGACCAGGTAGAGAAAGACCTGACTGTACTTGGTATTTCCGACTGGCTCAATGTTGTTAACTCGGCCATAATCGCATAAGCGGTGTCAATGCCAGTCGAAAATGAATGGATTGCGTTAACAAGAGATGATTAAAGACTTTTTATGACCGGCATTGGATGGTATTGATCTGGACAACGTTTACTTTTAACAACACGGCACTACACAATCAACGAAACCATCGATTTTTTAAAGGAAAAAGTTTCTTTGAATATTAAAATAACACAACTCAATGGAAAATCCGTTAAGACTAGATCGCTGACTCTGGAGAATGGGGTTGAGTTCTAATAATTTCTAAAGGATACAATTTTAAATTTTTTCTTTTTGTTTTTATACTTTTCATTACACTAAATGGTTTATTAACTTAGGACCGAAGTATGTAAGTACCAGAAGGAGGAGAGATAGACCCATTAAAATTTATACCGATATGATCCGTCTGTCCGTCTGCTTGTACACAAACTAATCCCTCAGTTTTTTGAGATATTTCAGCCAAACTTGGTACATTTAAACAGTTCGGACCAATTTAACATATATATGAAATTTGAGATTTGGATCTAAAATTGTGCGGCAGCAAAGACCACAAAGCAAACAAGGCATCTCTCCGGCAGTCGAAAGTATGCTACTTTCGAAAAGGCAAATGCTAAACTTGGAGAAATCAATCGAAACAAACAATGAAGTGTCTTCAGCTTAACATTAACCACTGCCAAGCGGCGGTGTTTGAACAAAAGGTAGATGTGGCTATCCTGAGTGAGCCGTACAAAAAGAAAGATGACTCATGCTGGGTAAGCAATAAGACAAATAAAAGTCCTATTAGATGGCATGGCAACCCAAATGCCTTTGCATCGACCTTTGGGACCTGCATACAGGAAGGAGTTTTTCCAAGTATCTAGAAGATGCAAAACCTAGTGCTTATCCCAAAATCTTCAAATAGGGTCTCGACGACGGCTTAACGTCCCTTATCTATCCTTAAGAACACAGGGAAGCTTTTGGAGCACATCATTAAAAACCGCCTGGAAAGCCACATCGACAATAAACTATCACCTCTTCAATTTGGGTTTCGCAAAGAACGAGGTACGACGGACGCAATCAACATTGAAAAAGCAATCTCCGGTAGAAGTTGGTTGCATGAAGATAAACAATACTGCCTGGTTGTAACCCTCGAGCTTAATGATCGGGTAAACTCCGTGAGCCTACACCTCAGTTTATTGATGACCACTTCAACCCAATCTAACCTTTGGTTCCCCTACTTTTTCGCAAAAATTATACGTACACATATAGCACACTCGTCATAATGCGGCAACTTATGATACAAATGATAGAATAGAAAACAATGACTGCATCGTTTTTTCATTCAAAAGCTGGTCTATGGCATAAATAAGTCAAATAAACAGGATGAACGGTCCCGAATACAAATTCTTGTTTACCTAAAAACAGACTGTTTAAAAATTATACACATAATGCCTTACTTTACGGTTTCAAAACCAGAATATTCATTCTTTTTCTTCTTAAAGAAAGTTGTAATACACACCTGCAGGTCTAGTGCACTTTAATCGAAATAATGAACTAGAGCGGTTAAAAAAAATGTTTTTTAAAATTTTAAATTTTAATCCTAAAATAAGAAACAGAGCTCAACTCAAATATAACTGTATTAAAACTCCTCAAACTTCTTTAAATATTTAATCAGGAGATTTTTTTTTACGAAATCACATATATCAATAATCATTTATATGGGAGCTATCGCATTTTTTTATAAGTATAAAAAGAGAACTTGGTATTAAGCTTTTTCGATGATTTTTATGCGTTAGTCATATGGTCGCAAGCAGGCCGTATTCAAGGGAGTGAATGAGTATATACTACTGCTTTAAGAGGAATACTTGAGTAAAGCTGCAAAATATTAAGACGCAGCGATTAAAGAAGAAAAATATGCTTCTTAGAAAAGGCCATCAACTTTCACTTCCCAGTGTGAAAAATAGATGCTGGCCGATTCTCCAGTCAACATACCATAGATATCTCAAAGCTTCAAAATTTGAAAAATTCAGGAAAAATCGACTTTGTTTTCGAAAGTACTATATATGAAGAATACACCGTTTTATATCGAAATTCGAAATATTGACGAAGTTATAGCACCTGTATATATGTGAGCGTCTCGTAGTTGTACGCGCTGAGCCGCAAGGTAGCTGCAAAGTTGTTGAAGCTTTAAAAGTGTTTTTCTCATTCAACGTTCAACGTTCTTTCGGTCGACCCGGATGATAACAAAATTTCTATACAGTCAATTAGACTGAAATTTGAATATGTTGTTCTACCCATCAATACCTCTCGCAGAAACTAGGTTTTTTTATCATTAACTTTCCAATTTCTACTAAAAAAAAATGTCATTTATTTTTCAACGAAGTTGTTTACATCTAGTTCCAACCAGAATTACAAACTCTCAGAATAATAATCTTTTTGATTTTTCTATTTCAGGTGTCCTCAAGCAACTGAACCACCTCGGCCAGCCACTTGCTTTTTTTTTTAAGACGCTCACTTCAATGCTACGCCGAAAAGTGTAACCTTATCTAACCTTCGTCATCAATCTAGCTTTAATTCATAGACAAGAAATCATTCTTCCACCATTGCATAAAAAATAAGGGCTAATTTTTTAAAAATCTACACCGAAAGGGTCAACGTTTCAAGTTCCTTTCACTGCAAATTTCATGGTTGTGCACTGAGAAATTAAATGCAAGTATTTTTTGATGAGCTTAAGAAACGTTAATAAATTAAAATTAATGACTGTAATCTTTTGAGTAGGGAAAAAAATTTGGTACCTTAAAATTAGCAGTTTGTCAAAAAAATATGGGTTCCCAGGACAATCTCACTCAAGAAAATCGTTCAAAATCCTTGTTTTATTATGCAAAACTATCAAAATAAATTAAAAAAGTATTTTTTTCTATTTCATGAACTACAGCTGTCGTATTAATAAAGAAAATGTTAAATTACTTTTTGGAACTATTCGGACTAAAGACACTTATTATTCATATAAGCAATATATAATGATTAAAAAGGTTAACTAAATTAAATGAAACAAATCGAATACAATAGAATAAAAAATTAAAGTTAAATTGAAAAATATTGCAAAAAATAACTTAAAGTGAAATAAAAAAATATTTAATCAAATGAAACAAATTGAAAAAAATGTTTTTATTTAAAATAAAATAAAATAAAATAAAATAAAATAAAATAAAATAAAATAAAATAAAATAAAATAAAATAAAATAAAATAAAATAAAATAAAATAAAATAAAATAAAATAAAATAAAATAAAATAAAATAAAATAAAATAAAATAAAATAAAATAAAATAAAATAAAATAAAATAAAATAAAATAAAATAAAATAAAATAAAGTAAAATAAAATAAAATAAAAGAAATTCGAAATTCGGACTAAAGACACTTATTTTTCATATATGCAATATATAATGATTAAAAAGGTTAACTATTAAACTTTAAAGTACTCACTTTCTCCTTTATTTTCCAGAATTTTGAATCCCAAAAAATGTAAGATGGGAAAACAGAACCAACTCTTAACTTTACCACCTTTTATTGAACTAGTTTTTGAACGTTGGAAAACTTTCATGCATAATAATGTAATATGTGATCAATGTGTGTTATTTGTAAAGTATTAGATATGAAAATTTAATTAGAATATTTAAGCAAAAATAATTTAAATTTGTTTTTTCACTCATTATATTCTTATAAATTTAATTTCAATCGTTTTGTCAACATAATAGTGCGTTAAATTATTTTTAATACAAAAAACACACTTTTAGTAATTTCACAATTTTAATAATTAATTGTAATATTTTCATAGTAACCAATATTTCACATTCGCCAGCATTATTTTTATTTGTTATTTTTCAAACAAAAAAAAGCAAAAACCACAAAAATCCGCTGCAAACGCAAAACTGTTGAGCACAAACGTTTTTAAGAGATGCGTTTTTTGTTAATTATTTTTTTTTAGTTTATTATTTAATTATTTATTTATTTTTTATTTCACAAGCACGAGTTAATGGCTCAAGCAACATTTAAATTAATTTTATTTTAAAATTTATAATTGTACACTTTTTTCGAAAATTTCGCACACAATCCATTTAACGACATTTTTGTTGCACTATTTTTAATTCAACACTTCGTATGCTCTTTTTTTCTTTTTTCTCTTAGTTTTTAATTAGCATTTTATGTACTTATTTCTATATTTCTTCTGCTATTTCCTTCGCCACTGGACACTAATAAATTTATTTATAAAATTCATTCAGACACACACGCAAACAATTTAAAACGATGTAAAAGAATTAAATCGAGCAGAAATAAATTCTACCGTTCCATAGGGCACTGCTGCAGGAAAAGTGAGCAAAATATGTAGATTTTTTACTTTTTTTCGTTCCAAAAAGTACAAAAAGTTAAGGTCACAGCACTCGAAGTTGATTTGAAATGCAGCAGCACATATTTAATTTGCATTAATTTCACAAGCAGTAAACAACAACAACAACAACACGCTTAAATGCGACATTTAAAGAAAACCATCATAATACTAAAATACCATCGGAGGCGAAAAAAGAGTGCCAAATAATGTTTCATACATTTTCATACAAACATACAAACAAATAAGTGAATAAATTCAAAATTCACCGTCGTACAATAGTGATATATGGTATGCATGTATGTATGTATGTGTGTAAATATTTTTACTTTATTTAAACTTACTAGATATTCAGATTTTACATATATGTATGTATGTATGCTTGTAGTCCTTCACAATTTAATATTTTTAAAAACACTTTAGTTAAATTCGCTTCTTTTTCTAAAATATTTAAATTTGCCTTATTCTTTTCACTAATCGCCAGAAACCGCCAAAATTTTAAGCTCACATTTAATCACAATAAATTTTACAAATATACATTAAATTACATTACATAGAGCTAAAAGTGAATTTCCATTTAAACGCGACACTAAAACGTTTTCAATCAATTTATATTCTAATTATTATTTAATTATATGTATGTAGCTTAGACTTTTATAAATTCTTCGGTTACTGAATTTATTTTTAAATTCGCTATTTGAATTTGCTCGCAACTGTTGCGCTGCACGGCCGAACACGATATGTTTTCGAATAGCCGTGTGCTGGTGTTTTTATCATTTTCCATGGCTTTTGGCAAAGAACTAAAGTTCGCGTACGTATATGTGTGGCGGTATGTGTGTTGGCGAGGAGACAAATAAGTTTCCGTGCGTTTGCGTAGTTCATAACGTTGCCAGACTATCTAAGCAAATATATTAGGTAAATTTGTAAAATTTTGATTTATTAAAAAGTGATTTTCAATACTTTAAAAATTTTTGAATTTCTGTTCAAAATTTTACAAAAAAAAGTGGCTTTCAATACCTTCAAAATTGCAAAATTTCTGTTCTAAATTTTTTTAGAATTTTTTTCAATGTTATATGATATCGTCTCGTTAGTTGAGCATCTCTGGAACTAACTAAACGTACACATATTTTATAAGGAAAAGGCCATAGCTAACGGTAGCTTTCATTTATTCAGTTTATTTGCTGTAAAAACATACATTTTTTCATTCTATAATAATTGGAGATGTATCTAGAATCCTTTTGCAGTTCATGAACCTCTTTGCAATAGTCCAAATTCATCATAAATTAGTATAGGTATATGGAGAAAAATAAAGATGGCAATGTGTGATTTCATAGTATGTAGTAGCAGCAGTAAAAAATATTATTGTATGGTGCATGAATATTTTTTTATTTAGTAATTGATTCAAAATTAAAAATATTCTTACATTCTGGCCGCGCTGTGAGCATAAATTTACGCTCCGCAAAAATCTCTGCTCAGGTATTAAGCATGCCGGCCGGCTTTATGTGCTCAAAAGCTTCGCAAGTGATAAGAAAGCTCCGACACGTACATATGTATGTACGAGAATGTAGCAAACATTATGAATGAATAAATCTTCCTTCACCTTTGTTGTTGCTTCAAATATCCGTAAAGATATCAGGTTATTCAATTAAGAAATTCGTATCTTTGTTCTTTTTCCGCCTGTTCACTATGTACCGAGGCGTTCTGAAAAAAAATACCTTAGACATGGCGAATACGTAACATTTAAGAAATTCAACTAAAGAAAAAAAATAAAGTAAATAAAATTAAATTAAATAAAATAGAATAAAATAAAATAAAATAGAATAAAGTGAAATAAATAAAAATAAAACAATACAAAATAAAATGAAATAAAATAAACTAAAATAAAATAAAATTAAATAAATAAATTTAAAAAAAAAATTCAATAAAATGTAATTAAAGTAAATTAAATTAAGTAAATGGATTTAAATTAAATAGAAAAAATAAAATAAAAAAAAATAAAATAAAATATTATTAAATAAAATAATATAAAATAAAATTATATAAAACAAAATAAAACAAAATGAAATAAAATAAAATAAAGTAAAATAAAATTAAATCAAATAAAATGAAATAAATGAGTAAAGATTAAACCAAGTTTAATTTAATATGATTCAATTACATTAACCAAAATAAAATAGGCAAATAAAATAAGATCAAAATAATGAAATTAAATTTAATTTAATTTAATAAAACAAAATAAAATTAATTGGTATAAACTAAAACAAATTAAAGTATATATATATATATATATAAATATATATACGCATCAAATTAAACATCAAACAAAATAAATTTAATTAAATTAAAAAATTATTTAAAATGAAATAAAATAAACAAATTTAAAATAAAATTATAAAAATTTAGTAAAAAATTAAGCGCAGTAAAATAAACTAAAACAAATTGCAATAAAATAAAGTTGAAATAAAAAGAAGAAAATTAAATATAGTAAAATAAAATATATTATGGTAAGATAAAATTAAATAAATTATAATAAAATAAAGCAAACTAAATTAAATGAAACAAACCGAATAAAATAAAATTTAAATTAAATTAAAAAATATTGCAAAAAATAACTTAAACTGAAACAAAAAAATATTTAATCAAATGAAACAAATTAAAAAAAAATGATTTTATTTGAAATAAAATAAAATAAAATAAAAGAAATAAAAATTTAATGAAGCAAAAAGTTATAAATAAACTAAAATAAAATTAGTTAAATGAATATGAAATTAAATAAAACAAAAAAAATAAACAAGATATGCGAAATAAAATATTATAAACCAAAATATAGTAAATGGAATAATATTAATAATATTCAAGAAAACTAAACAAAAAATATTTACATATATAAAATATTAAATTACTTATTAGAATTCTATTTTCTACTTATCAATTGTTGTACAGAAATTCTCTTTAGAATTAAAAAAAAAAACATTTTAATTTGAACATTCTCCAAATTCTCCAAAATAAACAGATAGTTTGAAATAAACTATATTTTCGACTTCTTTAGAACCCAATGTTATGTGCTAGAATATCAATTTTTAACTGGCTACATTTGCTTATACAAATTTTTTTCACCCAAACACGATATACTTTTATTGTGTGAATGATAAAATAAATAAAGAATATTCAGGCTTCCGTATAAAAATCTATTATTAAAAGACTAGAACAATTCGACACGCAATACGCACAGCATTTACCCCCACAATCAAGGCCAAATGTAAAAGAGGTGCATAGCACGTACGCGCATTGACTTTTGTGCACGCACTTACAATGACATTGGGATTTTACATACATACAAATACATATGTCTGTATACATATATGTATATTCAAACAAAGGTGTCAATTGAATAACAACATGCATACATACAATGATGCTACACGTATATAAAAACAAAAAACCTTTCATTCATGATTCCATTTATTTTCGTTCCAAACTTTCCACACTTTTCATGATTTGCAGCAATCAACTCCGTGACGCGTTGCTATATCTGCACATCCCATCAAACTCACCATATACATACATACATGTAAATAAAAGCATATAAACATCATCTGTGTATTAGTGTTAATGCAGTGAATTCAGTTGGCTGAAGGTTTCCTAATGGAAAAACTGATGTCATGAGCTTTTCGAAAAGGTAAAATTGTTTTCAATAATATGGCAGTGGTATACGTATATGTATGGTATGTATAAGTATTTCTGGATACTATCTACATACATATGTAGATACATACATACAAATTCAAACGCAGCATGTAAATATGAGCAATTTGTCTTCCCATTTTTGATCATCAACCATCAATGGGTCACTCCAATGTGCAACATTGAAATGTAAACAAAATTTATTACCATTTATACATATGTATGTATGTCTGTGATTACAACATGTATTTTCCTATTTTGTTTTGATATTATTTTTCATAGCAAAAACGTACGCATTCACATATAATTATATGTATATGATTGCATATATGTATATACGTGTATGTATTAACTGCAGTACGTAGAATATCCTGTTGCAGTGCGCACGAGAAATTTGTACATACACACCTGTTAGACTACTCAACTGATTTCTATTTACGTACAGAGATGTTTTGCAGCCCATATCGAAGCTGATAATGTTTTTCATCGGAAGAGAAAAAGATAAATTGTTTTAAATTGCATGAATTTCTACCTTTAGTTCTTTTATAAATAACATTCGTACAATTCAGTATATAGAAATGAGTTGTGTAAATAAATGTATGTATGTATGTATGCATGTATAGTATACGCTTTACCAACAAATGCAATACTTGACATTGTTTTCACTCTCTATTGCTCTGCGTTTTGTATGCCATCGGTCCGGTCCGGTCTGTAATTGAAGCTTTTGTTCTTTATATTCATTTCCTTGCCGTTATCACTTTTGCCTTCATTGATGGTAATCATAAATACACACAACTTTTGTTTTGCACATAAAAAAGTACGAAGTCGCCGTCAGTCTAGTACCATTTATTGTGTTACTTACTTACGTGTGCATGTATGTATGTAAAAGTTTTTGTACTAAAGTCAAAGTGTCCTTTGCCCAAGTGCTCCTGCTAAAAATACTAATAATTGTTGCACATTTCATTCGGCAGCAATTATATTGTGGTTGAAAGGTCTTTCATTAAGCTTTTTCCTCTCGAAAGTCTAAGAATACATTTCCTTTTATCTTCCATGTGTACTTATGTATGTGCATTTATCTAAGTATATATACGAAATTTTAAAATTAAAAATCAACGCAATTGCATTTAGCTCTTTGAAACTACACTTCTTGATTTTTGTATATTATTGCACTCAGCTTTATTATTTTTTATTTTAATTACCGGTACTACATACAATTTCAATATTTTGATACTGACAGACTCATTAGGACTAAATTTACTACTATTTATGTGTACAATTTATGTCACTGTACCTTTTCGTACAATTTTAGGTATCATAATTGTTTTATATAAAATGTATAATTATCTGCCATTACATAAACGTTATTTAAAAATTTTGCATATAAAATAGTACTATAGACCATTAAACCATAAAGGTATTATGGTATAAATTTTTTTTTTACTTAATAATAAAGTTTGATTTCGTAAATTGTCATGTTCGATGAAATTAATAAAAGGGAAGCAAAAGTAGGCATAGCAAAAACATCCTACCATTACTTATATAATATAATATAATAATAATTATATAAAAAAAAAACATTCAAAAATCTTGAGAACAAGTTGCAATAAAACATAATTGCAATTTCGGCGAGTATTTTCTTGTTCCATATTACAAAATTTAAATTTTACAACCAATTATGAGTATTTTTTTTTTTGTAGAGTAGATGCGATATTTGCGACAATGAAAGGAAAATAATTAGTTATCATGCATAAAACCATATTATTCAAAATTTGGTATTTCTAATATTGCATGGCAACAATAAAACTATTAAAACATTTCCTCTTTACTACAACAAATGTTATTTTACTATTTTGCTAATCTTTAAAATACTGGTTAATCTCAATGATCTAATGCTGTTTACGTTATTTGAGCGTATACAGCTTATTTTAAGCTTAAAACAAGAAAATGTACTTTCAAATACAATCGATTTTTAGTAGAAATCCTTTTTACTATATTTCCATCCTAATCTTCGGAAGTTGGTTTGGATGCATTCGAATTATCATCAGCTTTATCGTCTATTTCACTACCAGCCTTACTTTTTGTACATTTCGGTGGAGTACTGCGCGAACTTAGAATATATGCACGCATACGGGCCTTATGTTCGTGCTCATTTTGACGCATACGTGCTTCATGCTCCTCACGCATTTGACATAATTTTAATTCCTCATTTTTACGATAGTAACTGAGTTTAAGCTCTTGATGCATTGTCTCGAAATTCAATCTTTGCTCATGTTCGATGCGTGCGTGTTCAATCTCTGCCAGATGTGAACGTTTTATCAAGTCGAAAATTTGCTTTTTGTATTTCTCATCGGTTGGAAGAATTTTGTAGATAATGTCATCTGCATTTTGTAATGCTCTGGAAGTTTGTGCATCACTTTCGTTGTTAAGTAGCGCCTCAGCATCATTTTGTGTTTGCTATTAAAATTGTAAAAGTTTTTTTTTATTTATTCTAAAAATTCTTATAAAAAATACAATTACTTACAATAACATTTTTCTGCTTTTTCGGTTTACTGCCACCATCGACTTTATTATCATTGTCGGTATTTTCTACCTTTTTCTTTTGTATTGGCTTTTTCCTTTGACGCACGGGCGTATTTTGTTGCGGTTGTTGATTGACCGTAACTTCTGGCTGTGATTCAGCTGATTGTGGTGGGGACGGTAAAGCAAGAGTTGATACTTGCAACGTATCATCACTTGTGTTTGTCGATGTCGGCAATGCAGCAAGTGGCGCATCTTCATCATCTATCGTTAAAAGCTCTTTTTTGATAACTACACCATTGCTTCGTCCATGAGCTCTTGTTGTGTTTGCATCTTTCTGCATTTCCTCCATAAACTCCACCATGGACATGCCTTCCAATGTGCCAGCACTTGGATTCTTTGTCTGATATTCCCGTTTGGCTGTATTTTTCATACTTCGCCATTGTACTTGAATTTGTTCCAGTGAACGGTGACGAAAATTGAGTGCGTTGAACCTATAATTTTGTTCGAAAAATTATGTAATTGCATAATACATAATGTCAATTTGTAACACTTTACTGTTTAGTAATTTGCATCCATGCTAAACGTTTCGCTTTAATGCTTTTGGCATCAACATTGCGGTTTTCTACATATTCGACTTTAGGTTTGATGACTTCTACTAATAGGCACTGCAAAAAGAATAACAAATATTTTATACATATGTATGTACATACAATTGTACATTGCCATTTCTTAATATTCCACTCACCCGTTCAGCCTCTTCCCAATTTGTTGAACGTTTTTTTCTTGTGCCTTTTTTCTTGCCGGCACCGACTGCATCTTTATCCACTTCATCGTCACCTACATCTCCTTTGGCATGTTTTTGCTGTTCTTGGGATGATTGTGGGTGTGCTTCTTCTTCCGCCTCCTCTGAGCTTACTGGAATTTCTTGTTCAGTCGCTGGCGGTACCTTTACTGTGAGCGACACCAGATTCCCATTTATCGCTTCTAGCTTCATTTTGCCCCGACTTCTCTTCTTCCGCTGTTGCTCCAGATTTTCTTCAATCTTTTATAATTATTTTGGCACAAATTTAAGACACCCTCTTTTGCTTTTTCACACAAAATTTTCTTATTAGATGTTTTGTTTATACTGATAAATTGGGAGAGAGAATCGACAATTATCCAATAAGATATATATGCGGCGATTAACATAAATTTGGCAGTACTATTTTAGTTATGCTCCGGTTAGCCGAGAACGTAAAACCGTGTATAAATTTACTTTGAATCTTACGTTTTTTGTGTATTTTACAAACAGAATAATTTCAATGAACCGGATAAAGTCGATCTGATAAATTGGTTTCGCAAGGCCCTTGTTTCTAGTGGAATTTAATTTATATTCTTGATTTTAAATTATAATAAAAAAAATTGTAAAAGATACAAAGGTAAGAATCTTACAAGTACTTGCTTCTTCTATTTTCTACCACAATCAAAAATATCAGTAATAAGCTGAGCTCCAATTTTCACATTTTCAATCCCTGTGTTTGTTTGTCGGCAAATGCCATCTCTTTTATACGCACACTCTCTGAACACATATTTCGGTTTTGTTACGCACATATTGCTTACCGTTTGACAATCCAAAAACCACTGTCGTTAAAATTTTCTTTTCAGTTTGATCGATGTCTGAATTTTTCGAGGTATCATCGGGAAATCATTAAAAAATATAAACGTTGCAATAAATAACAAATTCATAGATGCTTGAATTATATTCTACAAAAATATGAGAAAAATGTTAGAGAGATATGCAATGAGAAAAAACTAGCACATTGTAACACTTTTATACCTTAATTCTTAAATTCACTCAAATAACTTTATGTGGATAAGAAAGTCGAAGCATGAATTATGTGATTTTAATCCCAATCCACAGAGAAAATTTCTGAATGTGAAAATGGGCAAAGAAAGCTTAAGCGATTCAAAATTTGCTTAAAGGGACGGACCAATTACGGACAGGCGTTTTAAGTAATAACATTTCTCTGAAAGATTGGTTGCTTTACGTTCGCCCTGTGTTCAATCATCTATGAGCTCGTGCCTTGTGCTTGAAATTTTACTGCTTCATCAATAGATTCGTCAAGAATGTATTCGGTTTACTTAAAAATCACAAGATTAATTTTATATTTGAACAAAAATTTTACACTTCAATCCGTTGGCATTACTTTCACAATTGATTCTCGTTAACTTCCAAGAACTATATATTTACAAAAGCTCTCTAATTAGAAAATAATGTAAATTGGAAGTACCCACGTCCGGTAACGACTTTTTTCTATCTAATTGCCTAGAATATATACATCACTAGCTGTCAAAATCCATCGTATTTGCAGTCAGTGAAAGAAGTGGGTTTCCTTAAAATCAATTGCAGAATTTTTTATTTATTTTACCGAATTTTTCAGGATTAAAATGGCATTTGGCGATTATCCAGCTGAGTATAACCCAAAGGTTCACGGACCATACGATCCAGCACGTTACTATGGCAAAGGTTTGTAAAAAATAACATAAATTGTGGACATTGCAAATTACGTAATGATGATTCTCATTAAAAAGTATAATCTTTTACATTTCTTAATATAATATTAATTGCAAATTTCCAATTTACTTACAGCTGATGTGCCACTAGGTCAAGTCAAAGTTGGTGAGATTGGTGCATGGCTGAGTCGTCGCAACAAGTCGCCACAAGCTATTGCTGGCGCATTCAGCCGCGCCTGGTGGCGTTGGCAGCACAAATATGTGCAGCCAAAGCGTTCTGGTGTAGCACCATTCTTCCAGGTTACAGTTGCTGCCATGACTTTCTTCTATGCTATCAACTACGGTAAAATGAGACACCACAGAAATTACAAACATCATTAAACTGTGTTTATGTATAATTAACGTTATTGCATAGTGCTCTAATGTGGAGTTACTAAAAAATAAATACAAAAAACTCGGAGTTTGCGTTAAATAATTTCGTCGAATTGAAGCTATTGCATTGAATGATTTATGATATGTTGATTGAAATAAAGTAATTATAATCAAAAATCGTAGATACAAGTTTTTCAAGTGCATCTTTATAACGAAGGAATTATCAAAGAAAAAAAAAAAGATTCATAAATATATTTGAATAACTACCTTAAATTGAAACTACTTAACAAAATTAAATATTATGTAAGTCTTGTTGCAGAACCAGAATTTGAACTTGTGGGAAATGGTATTAGTACATTTCAGGACAGTATTAAATTAGCTTGTTTTTAAGTTTCATGTAATGGGACATTTGACGAAATAATAGAATAACCTTTATATGTATATCTTACCCAATTGATTGAACTATTTGGTCTTTCTGGTATTTTTAATCTATAGAGGAACTTCGTATAGCCCCATATGTTAAGTCTTGCAGCAGACCATTAATTAAGGAACTGAACCTGTGACGATTTTTAAAAATCTGATCTAATTAGCTTTCCATTCTCACTGATGCACGAATTGCAGGAATTCTTCCGACTTGCCTCATTGAAGTTGTATCGTTAAGTTATGATAGCCAACTGCTCCTCGTAGTTGTAGTAAGTTTCCAATATTACTAATATCCAACTTAAACACCATTCACAAATAGTCCGCCAACACCTTGTAAGCTCTTTTTCCATGAATGGCGTGCTCGGAATCCAGCCATCAATCATCAGTAGCCTCGCGAGATCAGAGTAATACTTGTACAATTAAGGTCAGCATGCTCAACTCTTACTTATGCAGACTTGACAGTAACTAAAACCCTTTTATCTGACACTCGTCTCTTGTACGTAGATTAACTTTATTTACTCGGGGTCGGGGTTGAGCGAGCCGTTACTACAAATAAGCTGAAATTGATCTTACAACTCAAACTACATGGTCTAATAAAAAGATATATCAACCGAAGTTGGATTGTAAATTGTCTGGGTTGTCGACTACAACTACTGAAGTTTCGAGGACAAACATTCAAAATCAAGAAAATTGGCGGAACCCCACAAAATTTTTCCTGAAAAAGAAAGCTCACTGATTTCTCATGCTAATTGTTTACCCTTGGTTCCAAGCCAAGTAGTTAATAAATATGTTCGTATATAAATGGTTATCCCTCAAACCCAGTTCGGTTACTTGAAATCCGTTACGCATATTCTCTTAATAAGTAATCATTTGGTGATCCTTAATTCGTTGAATGAAGGCGTATGGTTTCAACATGAACAAGACAACCAACAACCTATATTATTAGGGGTAGATCACGAGTTTCTTTTTTGGAGCCCCATGTACCAGTGGCGCAATTGAAGAAGCTGGTTTTATGCCACTTATGTTAGTTGTCCAGGAGTACAATGTTATGCTTTGTAAACAACGTCTGCTAAGATCCTATCAAGGGAGTCAGAAAAGACGTCACCTTTGTAGAAACATTAAAAACGCACAATTTCCTTTCGAATTCGATTCCCTCTTCATCAACTCCTCTTAACAGTTGTCGAAACCTGTGGAATACTTTTTAAAACAACCCAAGTTTAAAAGTTGAAACCTACTACGAATGACAAAGGAATTGAGTGATGAAATCGAGTTAGCACGTCTGGTCATACCTCTTTTTTGGTATAATCCAGGAAGTAAGGCAAGTGTGCTATTTAACGGACACAACCTAGTAATCGGACAGTAGTAAAGCATTTTACAAAAATAAAATAACTTTTAATAATTTTTTTTTTGTCAAAAATAAATTTACTCGAACAGGAATTAATTTTAAAGTTTCCTCTCTTTTAGCCGTGACCCAAGGCTCCACACGGGTTGGTTACCGCATCTTGTACATGGGTTGCTCACGTTTCTAGGGTGCTCGACGTGCACGCAAAAGTAGGAATAGAGTATAGAACCGCGACTGTAACTGCGTACCCATAAACTGCCCCACGGAATTTATTACCTATTTTAGACATCAGACGAAGGTGAGGAGCTACTCCCTCCCCTATTGTATATTAGATCAGTCATTTAGAGGCCGTGAGGATCTGCACCCTCTTCTGCAAAGTCATGGTGAGGTACTACTTCTTATTTAGATGTACCGAGGATCTACTTCCTCTGGAAACATAGTTGCCAGAAATTACTCCACTAAATCAAAAACGGTCTCGAGCCTCAGCGATAACCCGGACCACATCAGAAATTAACTCCTTAATTTTTTATTGAATATATTTACTTATTTTTAAGAAATTCTATTAATTTTCAATAAAAATGACTGTTATTTGGGTGCCCGAAAAGCCCGCTAACTAAAACAAATATAGTAAGTTTTTACAAAAAATAAAAAAAAAATTGCAATGCCGTTCTTAGTCGATTTAGATTTAATTAAAGATCTTAAATTGAAATCAAACGTTTTGACTTAATTAGTAGTATGAAAGAAAATTGAGCAGTTCATTGTGTTGTTGTTGTTGTTGTTGTTGTAGCCGCAAAAATATTCCTCAAAGTAATTTTTGGGGAATGTTGCGGGAATGACAGTTCTTGGCCGGATAAAAAATCCGGGTCGTTCCGGTATGAAGACCCGACTGCCGCGGGAACTATTGGATTTTAGTCGCCTCTTACGACAGGCATGCCTTACCGCGGGTAAATTCTTGAACCCCTAACCTGCAGGGGTTTGAGCAGTTCATTCGAAAATCACGGTTATAAAGCGTCAATTCTATACAGTGTAACCATAATTTAAAATAGGATTAAAGTTATAGATTGACATATTTTCGATTCACAGGTTCTCCATTTTTGTGATTTTATTAGCAAATATGATTTTATTCAAAAATCGAGTCAAAATTTTTTATGACTAACACACTTTAATTGGTTGGTACAAGCGACATCTGTTGTCTTTCAATCGAAAGCGACGTCTGGCGGGTAGTTTTGCTTCTAATTCACTTTCGTTTTGTGGTCATTCGTTATTTGGCCGCTGAAATAAATAGAAGTGCGTGAATTTATGCGGAAAATTTTTGCGGCAATCTGAGAATAAATTTTCTTTACCAATTACAGAACAAAGTGTATTTTTCTAAATAATCAGTGTATAAAATATTCAAACAAATTAAGCATAGTTGGCTATAATAAATGATACCGTAAATTTTAATAGTGCGTAGTTATTGCGTGAGCATACATACATATCTACAGAAATTTTTCAACATCAATATAAATATAAGTCGGCGTTCCTAATTGCAATACAAGTGAGTTGTGCTTTGCATGGCAATGGAAATAATAAAAAAAAAAATAATTACATTTTTAAGTATACGCCTTTGTGTTTGTTGAAATGTCGCTGACTAATAGCGTAAGTAGCAGAGTAGCAGCAGAATTTTTTTTGTCAAGCAACCAAAGAGGGAAGAGGGGCGGGTTATAAAAATACTAAATTAAAACTACCACTGGGAAGAGTATTTGTAACACCTATGTACATATATGAACTAAAAATATAAAACTTTTAAAAAAATCTAAGCAGAATATGATAATTTTCACCAAAGCGGTATAAATTAATATTTCCCAATTATTTACCTGTTTAAAAAGCTCTAGCATTGAAAAATTTTTGTGGAATAATTTTCATTTCTAAAGCAGCGGCAACACAGTCAACATACCATAAAGAATGTCGGTGGGAGAGAATGTCAGGCGAAACAACAAGCGTGTTTTGTTGTTGCTAAACGCTAGGAAAATTGTTTACATTTGTATTGCTTTTATCCCCAGTGGTGGTGTTTTTGTGTTCATGGGTATAACATAGACTTTTCGCGTAGTGTAGATAAATTGCGTATTTTGTGTATTTTTCTCACCACATGTATTTAATTTTATACGTATATAACAACATATTTGCATTGAAAAGTTGCTTAAAGATACTTTCCACCTTCACCGTGAAGCTAGCAACATGTTTGAAAGTTGCTGTCACCTTGTTGATGCCGAGCTTGATTGCGACGCGACGACCTTTCACTGCTTTGTACTGAATTTTCTTGTTTCTTTTCTGGAATGCATTTAACATAATCAATTTTGCTATAGTTTTACTAATTTTATAAAAGGTCTAATAAGATATGCACTATTCATTATGTTAGAAATTGAAATTTATACAGTTTATTTAATTTCTTGTTCTCATTTTAAACGAAACGAGTGCGCAACGACTTGTAATTATTTATAGTTCAGTGCAGTGAAAATTGTGAAAAATTTGGCACCATTCTACTTGCAAGCGTAAAGAAAGCGAAAATAAAATAAATTTATGAACAAAAGCAGAAAATTATATACATGTGTATCTATATACGTGTATGTACATATCTCTGAAACATGTAAAATGTGCAATTATTGAAATACGCTAATTTTGTGAAAAAGACATGCACATTTTCAAAAAAATTTTATTTTGCAGCTTATCGTGTTTATATGCATACGTATGTATGAGTATAAATTTATATACATAAGTACGTGCATTTAGTGTATTTTTATGCTACTTGACGTTCTCAATTGCAGACTTTTTCATACATACACACATTCATGCGCTTTTAGGTACATATTCATACGTAAACACGCTTTGCTCAGGTATTGCTGGGCTATACAAATGTAGAGTAATATTTGGTTATGGTGTCGGCAGAACTAGATAGAGGCCTACTTAAATGCTAAAATTAAAAACACTTGGAATGTTATCAGAAAAATTATTTATGTATGTACATACACGTATATAGGACCCATATTATAGGTTCATAGACTGAATAGCCTGAAATTATAGGTAAGAATGATTTTTATAAATTCACGCATACATACATGTTTTATAGTCTCCACAATTGATGTTTGGGTAGAAAATAAATCAACAAATAGATCAATCTGTATAACTACGTATACTTTAAACAATACATTTTTTTGGAAAGTGTTTCATATGTTTTTTTTTCATTCCCCTCTGCTTGTATCCCTTAATTCAAAGAGTGAAATGTTGATAAATTTTACGCTTCTTTTGTTCAATATGTATTAATTCGTGATACATAACGTAACTATGTATGTATGTAGGTACATATATTTTGCTGTAGCCTCACACTCAAAACACATCAAATTTTATTTCATAACTTAAGTGCAATTCGCTGAAAACCTTGTAGCTCTCATTTTTGCCGGTTGTGTTATCGCTTCTTGCTGCCGGCATTTAATTTTGCCACATGTGTGTATATAATTTTATTTGTTAGTTTGTGTTTTTCATATACTTGTATTCTACATTGTCAATTGGCAATTATTCATTATTTTATTTATTCAACTTTATGCTGTCTACAAACTTCGTAGCCGTTAGCAAGTCTTTCATCACACACAAGTGGGTACGTGGTAATATTGGAATAAAGCGGCAGTATCTACCTACATATGCACAGTAAAAAAGTTATATTTTTGTGATATATTTCTCTAGACAGAATATTAGTCGGACTTCTATTCAAAAACACATACATACATACACAAACTAATGGTTGTTTGTAGGTTGAAATAATGGGCGGAAGAGTGAAAGTAACTTAAATCTGTTGATAAATATTTTCTAATTAGAAGCATATCGAAAAAGATTAGGTAAACATTTTTGTATTTTTTAAGTAATTTGTATTATGTTGTATGTATTGAGTTACCCCAAAAGAAACCGACGAGTTTTTAAAAGAAAGTAAATACATTTTTTTTTATTTGGATGACCTTTCGCTATATTTCCGGCAACATCATTATTCCACGCTCATAGAACTTCTGACCTTTATCTGCAAAAAATGAACCAAGTGTGATTTTATAGCTTCGTCATTTTCGAAAGTTTTACCAATTAATGAGTTCAGCAAAGATCGAAACAAATGGTATTCTGAAGGTGCAAGTTCTGGGCTTTATGGTGGATACAACAACAGTTCTGAACCAAGATCTCTCAGTGAGTGGCGAGCGACCAAAGATGTGTGCGATCTAGGATTATCTTAGTGGCAAATTTTGGCCGCTTTTCGTAGATGGAATGTATTCAATTTGTCTAGTTGTTCACACTAGACATCCGAATTAATCGTTTGTTTCCTTGGAATCGGCTTAAAATATACCACACCCTTCCAATCCCACCAAACTGACAGCATAATCTTCTTTGGGTTAATATCAGCCTTTGAAATGGTTTGTGGCGCTTCATCATGCGTTGACCATGCTCGTTTTCGAGTGACGTTGTTGTAAACAATCCATCTCCAGTTAGGATTTGCATCAAAAAACGGATAATATTCATTCCGTTTAAGATGCGAATCACAATCGTTGAAGCGGCTTGTTAAATGAATTTCTTTAAATTCATGTGGTACCTAAATATCAAGTTTTTTTTTACCTGTCCAAGACGTCATATATTATTATGAACGGTTGATTTTGGTATACTTTCACATCTCTCCAACCTCACGCTCAGTTACATGACGATCCGTTTCGATTAAAGCCTTGATAATGACTTGGGCGACCTGAACGTGGCTTATCTTTGAGCGAAAAATCTCCCGAACGGAATTTGACAAACCACCATCGACACTGTATTTCTTTTCAGCGTACAAATTATGCAATTATGGAAATAATAATGTAAAATATGGCGAAAATACAATTAAATAGTCACAAGTAGTTCAAAAAAATTGTCAACGCCGTCTGTACTCCGGTTTCGCCGGTTTCTTTTGGGGCAACCCAATTCATATATTTGTAATTAGTAGCCAGTTATAAAATATTATAGAAAATATATAACGTTTTCATGCTTATGACATATGCATCGTTAACTGCATTATCAAATCATTTAAATTTCTCCATATACCAAACTTAAAACTAATAAACTCTTCCTCTTAAACTTGCGTTTCTTCATTACTATTGTAATTTATAAATATGTTACAACATTAATCATTCGACCGTAAGTCCTCCTATTCGTTTTCATTTCATTCTTTCTACGTTGTTCGACAATAGTTTACGTTTGCGCACGATAACCTCCACTAAAGTCACAAAAAACGCGTTGATTGCTTAAATTTTGTAATTCACTTTCATTCATTAATGCTATGTGGCGTGAAAAGGCTTCACTTTTTAAATACATATGTACATATGCATGCTGGGCTAAAGGCATATACCTACTTCTAGTTACATTATTTTATTAATTGTAAACAACCCACACCCTTTGAGTAACCTCCCAGCAGAGTACAAGTGCTGACTTCTGTTGTTGAATACACATTTTTAATATTGAGTATACTTTGAATACTTCGAATGTCTGCTTTTTAGAGTGAATGCTTCCTAACAATTATAAACCTATACATATTAAATACATATATGTATGTACATATAGCTGAACATGTGTATTCAATGTAAAATTGTGGCCTCTAAACAAGCTCACAAGTCGGTGTAGTTTGTTTACATACGTTAGAGCAAATATTTGTTTAATATGTAAATTGCTTTCAGTATGTAAAATAAACGCTACTATTTTTCTTCAAATCATTTACAAAATTTTCGACATTCTTAGTATATCTATAGTGTATTTTTGTACAATAATAAACGTTTACTAAAATTAATTACCCTTTTCTCATTACAGTTGATTGACCTATTCTGCAAAGTGTATACTTCACCAACATTATGAGTGATTATCAAATAGAGACTCGTCGACGTTCACGTTCGAAAACCCCGTTTCTACGTTCTAATTGTGACCACGAGAACTGCGAGCACGCCGGCGAGGAGGGTCACACACATCATCAGCATCAGAAAAAGAAGGCGCCCAATGTGCAGTAAGTAGCTCGGTTAAAAAAAAATGTAGTTACAATTAAAAAAATAAAATTAATCTCTGTATTTGTGTATTTTTATGTTATCAGTGGCGGTTAAATTAAAGCATATGCGTGTGGCTGTCAAGTTGATTTCGATTTTATTTTGCCGTATTTCATTCATGCGCTTCTTTTTTTTTGTTTTTTTTTTTGTTTCTATTGTTGTTGTTTTTTCTTCAACAAAACATAGATGAAGTCAAACAACAAGTTAAAATCAACTACAATATAATGAACCTAAAATGCTAAAAATAAATAAAAACACAAAATGCAAACAAAAAAAAAACAAAACCTTAAGCCACAACAAAAAACCACGCTAACGTGCTTGCTATGCGTGCTGTTGTGGTTGTGCATGTCGTCATCAGCCAGCTATTTAGTCAACGGATCAGCTCGTTGAGCAGGAGACAGCGCGGCAGGCATGTGTCATTATACTGAGCGCAATGCTCCACAACACTCACATACCCCACATTATTATGACTGTTCTAGCTATAGACAACCTATGGTGCTCATTTATGTAAATATAAGCAGCTGGCGGCTAACTAAAAGCTCGAGCTGGCAGCGGCGTCAAGCAGCATTGTTTTTCTGTAACGTTCGCTAAATTGGAGTTTCGAATTGTTGCGCGCTCAGATTGTGCCCGGGCGTTGTGCTGACTGAACGTGTGCGTGAACTATTTTTCTGTGTCGATTTTTGTGGCATTTTGTCACGACAACTTTACTTTACTCGCTATTCGTAGGTTTTGTCAGTTTATTATTAAATGCACGACGCATAAGTTTGAAAATCATACGCTCGCGTTTTTGGCGCGCTTTTCAACCCACTTTATTGTTTTGTGTATATACAGTAACAGAATAATTGAAAGAAAAAAACAAAAAAGTGAGTTAATAACAACACGCTATCAACTGCCAGTAGTCGTTGAATTTCAAACGCAACTCGTCATCATCACACTGACTAAGAGGGCAGGCAAATTGGGAAAGTGTATACCATAGCTCATACGTGAGAACAGATCCATACATACCTACATGCATATATAATGGTGCACGTTGTTACTGTCTTTTTTTTTGCATTGCTTGGATTTCGTTCAAAACCCGTTGACCATCATTTATTTTGCTTTTTGAAGTTTATTTTACGTGTGTTTCGCAATTTATTCTCATTTTCATTTTAAACGATGACGACACTACCAGATTTTTTATTTTATTCTTTCGTCGTTATTACTTGGTTGGCAATAAAAATTAAACACACCACAAACTTCCTTTTGTGTTTGTTTATATTGTTTTTATTAAGCTTATTTGAAGGTCATAGTCGAATGTAATAATGAATATTTAGATTTACCTCATTGATTTTTTACGCATTGCCTTTTTGTGTGGCAATTAAGTGAAGCACGTACATGTGAATAAATTATGTTTCGAGCATTCGCACTAATTCAGTTTTTTTTTATTAACATTTTTGATAAGCCTTAAGGTAAAAAGAGGTTGTTTACACTTTACACTTTATAATGGAACACATGTATAAAAAAAATAATCAAAAATTCCATAATATATTTGTAATTTGTATAAATTATTCTCTTTAATTTATTTGTATATTTATTTAATTTAATTTATTATACACTTATCTCTCATTTTATTCTATACTAGATACGTTTCCAAAAGATTCGTGTAAAAAGATAATTAAGATATTGTAAACAATACAAAAAAGTTAACTTAATTTATTTACACATTTCAATTCATTAAGCATATTATACAATAAAAAAAATAAATTATACTTTGGAAAAAAGTAAATAATATCTGAAATTCATTAATATAAAAAAATATTCCTAGAATATTTCATTTTCGTATTAAAAAAGAAAAATTCGTGTAAAAAGAGAATGAGGTGTATTTTATTTATTTATTATTGTTTTGTTTTATTTTATTAATTTTATGCTATTTAATTTAATTTAAATTGATCTAATTTTATTTAGTTTATTTAATATAATTTAAATTGATCTAATTTTATTTAGTTTAATTAATTTATTTTTATTTTTTATTTTATTTTATTTACTTTTATTAATTTCTTATTTTATTTTGCCTTTTTTCTATTATTTTATCATATTTTATTTTCGCATTTTTATTTTGTTTTATTTTCTTTTTTATTTTATTTTAGTTTTTATTATTTTATTTTATTTATCATTCCTTTTTATTTTGTTATTTTATTTTTCATTCCTTTTATTTTATTTTGTTTTACTATTTTAATTTATTTCGGTTTATTTTAATTTAATTATTTGTTTTAATGTGTGTTATTTAATTTTTTAATCTATTTCATTCATTTTTATTTCATTTTGTTTTACTATTTTATTTTTATATTATTTTGTTTTGTTTTATTTTATTTTTTATATTATTTCGTTTTATATTTTTATTCTATTATATTCTATTCTATTTTAAAATCATTTATTTTCTTTTATTTTACCATTTTATTCTATTTTATTTTTAAGTTTTATTATATTTTTTTTTAATTTATTTTTTACTTTAATTTGTTTTATTTTATTTTGTTTTACAATTTTATTTTTTATATTATTTTGTTTTATTTTATTTTTATCTATTCTATTTTAAAATCTTTTATTTAGTTTAATTTTACATTTTATTCTATTTTATTTTTAAGTTTTATTATATTTTAATTTATTTTTTACTTTAATTTGTTTTATTTATTTTTTATATTATTTTGGCTTGTTTTTTTTTAATTTTATTTTTATTCTATTCTATTTAAAAATCATTTATTTTATTTTGCCATTTTATTCTATTTTATTTTTTATTTTATTCTATTTTATTTTTTATTTTATTTTTGTTTTTATTATTTTATATTTTTTTATTGTTTTCTATACCATTCTATAAAATAAAATATATTTTACCTTTTAGTCTATTCTATTTTATTTTTTTAGTTTAACCTAAATTGTCTAATAAATCGCAGAGTACTGTTATTATTATTGTGGTATAAATTTGTGAAGAACCAAAAAATAAATATGCTCTAATTCCATTTCTATACTCTTGCCTTCGTGACAATTTTTTATATATGACTATTCGTAAATATTAGTTTTTATTTAATCTATGTGTACCTATGTGTTGTTATCTACATTTCTTTACCATTTTGTCTTTTATCTATATAGAACTATTTTGGAGGAAACCGTTGAGGTGAAGTCATCTGCTATATCACCAGCGAAACAAACACAAAAAGCAAAAACATCAGATTACTCCAGCGAAGACACAAGCCCAGAAAGTAAAACCAAAAAGAGCCTAATCAATATCATCGAAGAGTCATCGAAAAATTCCAAACAAATGTCGTCGTCCTCCACGAATAGGACCACCACCACGACAACCAGCACAACGGTTGTTACGAAAAGTAAACGCCTAGCTGGCGGCAGCAGTAGCGTTGGTGGCGCAGCGACTTCAACGCCAAAGGCCATACAGAACTACTTGCAAGAAAGTTTCGCATCACAATTCACTGGTGGCGGTGGCCCAGAAGCAGCTGCTCAGCGCTTTAAAGAAATCACACAGAATGTGCTCAATGCGGAATTTGAGCGTTCTCAACAATCGTCTAAGGTCGCTGCCGGTGCTGCTGGCAGCAATAATAGCAGCATTAATAAATCTTACAGCCAAATCTTGAGCAATTCAAATGGCGACCTTAGCGATCACATTGCATATCTGGAATATAAACGCGCTGGCGAATACTGGAAGTGAGTGCAGTTCATAAGCATATTGATTTTAATTCTAATATAAATATAATATCAATTGCAGCACCACACCGAAAACGGATTATACCTACTCGGAGCATTCGTCGTATCGGCGCGAATTGGCACCCGGCATTGTTGCCATGCCGAACATGTCACGTACTGGTCTGAAAAACCACAATGATCGCATCAACTACATGATTCAACGTGATCCCGCCCAGGAGGAGTACATACGTCGTCGTTATGAAGCGTCGCGGTATGCGCAAAATCGCAGAGCCACCGAGAAACTTGCCTATGATTCGGGTGATGAAATAGATTTTCAACTTGATAGCTACCGTAAACGACAGAATAACAAATATTTACAAGAACAGCAGGAATCATGGTATATGCGCATCATTACAACCATTGTCACCACAATAACCAACGCGTGGGCGACAATAAGTGGTGAAGGTGGTAGTATTGGTACAGGTGGTGGTGTGGCTGCTGGCTATAACAGTTCGTTGTATAGAACCAACTACGGTCAGGAGAAACGAGGTAAGTGTATTGTGCCGAGAAATTAAAATAAAAAATTCAAAGTTAAAAAGACAAGTGAATAGACTAGACGTTAATTTTTTTTATAATTTCCAGGTTTCTTCGGCTCCATTCTGCACGGCATTTCATCTTCAATAACTCGGGTATTTCGTTACATTTATTTGCTAATCTCATACGTGCTCTGTCTGGATACTTGGCTGCTGCAATCGCGTACTGCCGATAACACTGGCAAAAAGCGTGGTTTGCTGGTAATACTAATTTTAGCACCTTTGTTGCTGTTAGGGGGTGAGTATTAGATATTATTAACACTTACATACATACGTGGAACTTGTAATATGTCAATGTACTTTGTTAAAAACAAAAAACAAAAATAGGTGTGTAGGTTGTAGTAGGCAACTGTACAATGTAACACTAAGTTTTCATAGCCCCTGACATTGAATACATACCTATTTCAATTTTTTTTTTTCTTTGAATAAATTGTTAGACTAGTTAACCTTGGAGCGTTTTGAACGCTGTCAATAAACCGCTAGCGGCAGTGAATTTGAAAATTGTTATTGAATTGTTGATGCTATTTTGGCTGAGCGTTAAATTTTTTTGCTATTTTTGCGTACATACCCAGATTATATTGCTATTCCATACACACAGTTCTAGGTATGTATTGTTTGCTGTTCACCATGACGCCAAGTGTTTGACTGTTGTGCGCGCGTCACGTGTGGAAAATTTCATAAACATAGACATAGAGCGCGCCGTAAGAGCGGTATTGTTTAGCTATTTGATTTTGAGAGCATTAATGTGTATATATGTGTGTGCTTGATACATACATACTTATGTATGTACATATATACATTTTTATGTACGTTCTACATTTGTTTTTGGGTGATCGTATAAAAATATAATAAAATTCGCACTTTATTAAATGAATAATTCAAAAATGTGTGAAAGTAATAATGATGTTAACATACATACATATGTATGTACATACAAATATAGTTTTATTTCCTTGAATTTAAAAATACTTTTTTATATCAAAAAAATAATAAAAATGTTCTTGTTGTTGTTGTATCCGAAAAGCATTCCCTAAAGTAGTAGTATTAGTTTTGGGGAAGTTGCGGGAATGGTAGTTTTGTTGGATAATAATCCAGGTCGTTCCAATATACCTATAAAGACCAGATTGTCCCGGGAACTTTTGAATATTAGTCGCCTCTTACGACGGGTATAAGACATACCACTTCAATCCCTACCCCGCAGGTTTCAATAATAATTACAAAAAAAAATATTAAAAGTAAAATAAGTTGAATCATCTTTGCTCTTCGATATAGGTATATTAAAGTTCTTTGCTAAAATATTACCTATGTATATGTAAGAACGCATTATAAATTTTATGATTAACTAAATAAAGTATGATACCATTGTCCGCAAATAAAAGCTCTTGGGATTATGGTATTAATTTCGAAAGAAGAAATTTAAATAATACACGAATTGGTATTTTTAAGTGAAGTTTTAGATTTTTAGTTTTTTCTATTAAACTTTGATAAAGCATCCGAATTTTTTTAATTTGAAAATAACTATACTGACATATTACAATCTCCAATATGTGTAAATTATTATTTAAATTTGTCATATACTAATATTGTATTTTTCTCCAATTTCTTTTACACCCTTTTCCATGAAACTAAATAAAACCTTGTATGAACAAAATAATTATGATAATAAAAAATCTGCGCTCTACCCACAGTCATCTACTATAGACTACATCCCAAAGAAACCTTTCCGCCAAGTCATTTTTCCGAAATAACTTTCACATTACCCAAACTTCCTGATTTCTCGCAAATTAATATGTCCGAATATTTCAACGAAGATAAATATGTTGCTATTAAAGAGCACACATTGAATCGTTTTGAGGATTTTCGCGCTTGGTCCGACGATTACATTATGTATTTACGCACGGTTTCTAATAATATTCTCGATGAGGGTCGTAAGTTTTTTCAACGTGAAGAATATTATGAACGTGTTTAGAAATACCGTTATCGAGAAATATATTTATCAATTTTTCTTTGAACTTCTACAGCAATTAACTCAATGAATAAGAAATTTAGAAACAAAAATAATAATCCGTCATGCGAAAGTACAATAAGAAAAAAGTCCATTGAAGATTTTATTTTGCTAATCAAAAATTACAAATTTACAGCAGAAAATTCATATTTGCTTAGTAAATTATAATTTTTTTTTTGATACACGATGTGTGAAAAAGAATTAATACTTTTTTCTATTAATTAATGAATAAAAAAAAATAAACAGAAATAAAAAAGTAAAACTAGTTATTAAATTAAATATATTTTTATCACGTGTAGTTTCGGTATTATTTTTGTTTATACATACATACTTTGTTATATTTGTTTATTTGTTCAAGCTATTTATTTTTTACTTTTCATTTATTGATTAAATTATTATTTTTTTTTGTACCTTCTGTTTTTCATATAATTTTTGTTTTCTTTTTGTACTTGCTTTATTTAAATTAAAAAAAAAAATTAAAACTAAAATAATTCTGCCTAAGAACAAATGTACAAAATTCATATAAATAATTTAAATATTCGAATTCCTAAACATTTTCGTTCAGAAAGTAGTTATAAAGTAGTTACTTACAAAAAACAACATTTAACGTACAAATATCGTTGCATTTCGGACATCATCGGCGATCCTATACCAAACGATGAAGCCCTAAGAAATACAAAACCAAATCCTATATTCCTATTCCTATTCCTTTACACCTGCATAAATACATTAAATACATTCGTCGTCACCAACACATACGTATTGCTGCATGCATTTGTATTAGTGAAACATCTGCTTGCTGTTGAAGCTGTTTTTGAGGCCAATCGGAGAAGGATAGAGAGAGCTGCAATTATTAATTTAAAATTTGAATATCATCTACCCAAAACACACACACATCTACATATATTTACTACATCTAGTAGTTTCGATTTAACTAAGAATAAAAAATATGTTCAAAACATTATATCAATGTCCACGCCAATAGTAGTCTATTACATACATAAAAACGAGTTTGCGTTGAGTAAAATTAAATATTAATTTCCAACAGTCGTTTAACAGTTTTTAAAACTTAATTTTTTGCTGTTAAATATTTGTATTTAAAGCACCTAAATTTCGCGTGTACATAAAACTCTGTTAAATCTACAATATACGCGATTTATTTTGATGTAACTAATTTAAAAAAAAAAAAATTATAAAACTTTGTTTCAAACAACAAAAATATTGAAATTTGTTAATAAAAATAAATCTAATATAATAGCAAAAACAAAATTGAAAACGCGTTTTATTTTATGCAGTTCGTTAGCGCAACAGCTTTAATTTCCCCCCCATTTAGGTGAGTATGCCTTCTCCTTTACTCTTCTTCGGGTATGAATAAATATTAAGGAAAATTGGTAAAAATTGTACTACTCTATCCTTCTTCATTTGGATCAAATTCAGTAAGTTTTTCAATTTTTTTCGTATCTACTTTTCCACATTTTCACAACTAATGACCAAATTTTTTAAAATAAAATTTTTATTGCTTGACGTTGATTTTGTTACGCTACATTTCCTTAATATTCAACATCAATGCTTTTAAATTTTGCAATTGAGGATTTTTCGACCCCTGAATGAGGAAGGATATGAGTATAATAAATATATGTATATATTTTATAATTTTTTATTAACTATTTACCTATTCAAAATAAAATTGCTTCAGCAGCAAATATTTATTAAAAAAATTATCATAATTTTAATGTTAAAACTTAATAGAGTTAAACACTCGATTGTTTCTCAGTAAAATATGGTATATGAATAGCAACTAAAGACCCATGGGGGAGGGAGGGCTTGTTTTTGTTTTTTAACGACGAAGGTTAAGCGAAAAATCTAACCGACCGAAAACCAGTGGCAAGCTGGACTGCTCCGGAACCGAGACTGAACGCAGAAGGTCACGGTTACACTTGCCTCTTACACTAAACATATACAGATTGGCTCATCAGTTGCTATAAATTAAATGGAAAGAGCAGATGAAAATTACTTAGTTATTTAAAGCTGTCAGTAAGTAGGTTTTGATACAGAAAAATGAGTCAGAGGAATCATTGCTGGCGGAATAAGTATTAAAATCGTTGCACAAATATCTAAAAGAGTAGTGCTTTTTAAAGTTAGTTTTGCATTAGTTAAAACTAGAACCCCAAGAGTCTTTCTACGCCTACGAAGTGTAGACAGATTAATGAGCCATAAACGACTTTTGTAGGGAGGGAGATTCTTATTCGCATCCATGTGTAAATTTCTTAACGCAAATAGTGGAAATTGCTTTTATACAGATTCCAAATTATCACCATACAATTGATAGTGCAGATGTTAGAATGTTATGTTATATGTTAGTTATTCAACAAAGATCCTGCTGAAAGTATTTCGTTAACCAGATTCTGTCCAAAAAAGGGTACCAAGTTGGCAAAGAAAGCATTGAAGAGGGCCAACGTGTGTCTTAACCAAAAAAAATCAATTGATGAGAAATACGAAAATTTAAGAATTTGTGCTCCAAAATTTTAAATTTTAAATACTTCGAAGGGTATGAAATAGATTAAAAAAAACGCAAATGCATATTTTGAAAGTTATAACAGAAGTCACTTTAGAAAAGGTACACTGTAAGCTAGGTATCCGTATTATTTTTAATAAATTAAAGCTCCATAAAATAAAATTTTTATACCCAATCTTTAGTCAAAAGCTTAATTAGTACGTAAATATTCCAGTTCGAAACTAGTATTAGAAATTCAACATGCATAGATGAACTGGTATTTAATTAGTATGTAGCTGATGTATGTATAGTCGGATAACTAAGATGAGAACTCCGCAGTGTTGCTAAAATGTGCAATAGTATAAGCGACATAAGGAATTGATTTAGCCATGTTCGTTTGTCCGTTAAACCGTTTGTGTACACGATACTCATACAAAATTACGATATCATTATGAACTTGGAACAGCAATACACCTGATATTGCAAACATTTGAATCAATAATTGCACACAGCTAATAATAAACAAATTAGATTCACCTCATGAGGTTTGACTTGCACAAAAGTACTGACATGGTTTCACAATTTTTAATGGATCTGTGTTTATTGTCCACATTTCGCGCACAATGGGATCCGTAAGCAATAGGTACTTGGGTAAGATCCTATAAGCAACGCATTTGGAGCCGTAAGTCACGACAGATACAGATAGAAAAAGGAATAACCCACATTTACTGGGAGTTATATTCGTCCGTCTGAACTCCTTCACTTCTCCTTGCAAATGCCATTCTCACTAAAGTATAAAATCGCAACCAAATCCTCAAATCGTTAGCCGACAGCACTTGGGGTAGAAATATTTCTCTCATCAGGCCATAGCCGGTGACTAGCGAGACAAAGGTGAAGAAGTTGCAATGTCAGTACACCGCTCCTATGATCGTGACAGGAAATCTCTTGATGTCGTCGACGCATCCCCTACATAGCGAAATATCAATGCTCCAAGTTAAGGAGCATAATGTTATGTTGTGTAAGCAATGCCTGCTGGAGTACTACCGTCGGAATCATATCAATCGACACTTACTTGAAGTTGGACCTCCCGTTAAAAGGTATCGATGACTCAGACTAGTCTCGCCTGCTCCTAACCTAATCACTAAGATAATAACAACAGCTAAATAGAACGGTTCTGCTTAAGGATTCGTTCAAGTTTCGAAGACCACAGCAAACATACTATGGACTACAACGTGAGCACCTGAAATACCTGGTAACTTAATCGAAAAGGTGTTATTGTCTTTGAGAAATCTGAAGCAGATATTAACACTTTTGAAGGCATATATATGTTCTCCATCAAGGACATAATTGGTTTTTTAATACAGTCAGACTGCAGGTGGCAGAAAACGACTATGAATGATACCCTCCATTACCCAACTGAGATGAGGTTCAAATTGCAACTTAAGGCTTGAAAATAATTAAGCAGGAGGATTCGTTTGTGGCGTATCGGTTCCTAAGCAAGTTGAAAAATGATGAACAACAAGAAGGAGTCAAGAGCAATCGGCGGAGGGGTTTATAAGCAGATGGTATTGACTCCTCTTGAAGAATTTTTTGCGAATTCGACGAGATTCGAAGAGCTGTTAAATCCAGCTGGTGCTGTATGTTGTGTGAATCATGATAACAATGAACCGCAGCGCGACATTAGCAGCAATAATACGCCAACAGATTTAGAGAGAGTTCCTGAAGTGTCAAACGTTGTCTAATTACCTGGTTTCAGGCTAAGAATATGTCTGCTTGTTGATGAAAGTGACGATGCACATTGATGATATTGAGCATACGTGTAAGGCCGAACATCAACTTGATTTCCATAGTCAATAAAAGATCAAGTTTTCTTTGGAGGAACATTAAATTAACAAAACAAGCTATGATCTATGTAGTTCTCTCGGGTGATATCAGAGTGGGAGAAAGATCTTCACTCCGTTAGTTATTTCGGGTGATGAGAAACTTGTCTGGGTTTGAGTCCTTTAAGTCGTAAGACTGTCATTACCAATAGTAATCTCGACCAGAATTGTCGGTCCGGTATACCGCATAGGTAGAGAAGATACATATATACTTATATTATCCTTTCTTATGGATGGTAACCTCCTTTGATCTGACATACGTATTCCTTTTTGATTATATGTATGTGTGTGTAACATACGATTCATTTAGCTGCCTTTAAAATAATCAATCGCTTATTTCAGCATGGTGGTGGTTACAGGACGAGGGAAATCGGTTATATTACATGGAACGTGCACAGGCCGTTGTGCCACTCTCATTGCTGGCTAGTTGGCAGAGTGCTTTATATGCCACCGGCAGCTCACTCAGAGGTTACTTCTTCCAATTGCCCGATAATGTGAAAAGTTCATTCAATCAGTACTACTCTAGTTATATAGCTGGAGGTGACGCTGCTGCCGGCAGTGGAGCTGGGGAAGAGCACATCCATAACATTGAGCAACGCTTGCAAAAAGCGCTTACTGCCGAAGAGTACGAGAATATCTTAAATCATGTCAATAGTTATGTACAACAACTGATCGATTTGAAGTTGGAAAAGCAACAACGTGAGCAGACATCACGTGCTGAACAACTGAGTCCGACGCAAATACGATTGATTGTTCAATTGATGCGGGAGAACTTGGAACGTTTTGCGCAAGAACAGCAAGCTTCGAGTGGCGCTAGTGTGAGATTGGCTGAGCTGAGTGAGGCAGATGTGTTGCGACTGGCTGAGTTAGTGCGTGCGCAGCTGGAGACCAGTGGTTGGGCTGGGAGACCAGTACCGTTGTCTAGTGAGAATTTAATAGAAATTAAACGCTTGATAAGTGAACACTTGCAGTTGCATGCTCACGAACACTACACGCTACTCTTAGAGCAAGTTGACTTGGACGCATTGTTGTTGCGTATTTTAAGTGCACCACAGCTAGCTAAATATGTTGACGCGCGCATTAGTGCCGCGTTCGAAAGTAAGCACGGGCAAATACTAGAGGCCGAAAAGATGAGAGAGGGTTCCGGCAACACAGAAGTCCATAGCGAGCAACAGCGGTTGATTAATGAGTTAAATAATGAAATTGCTTTCATCAAACTGGCACTCTCCGATAGGCTATCTGAGAACGAAGGTCTACATCAATCGATAAGCAAATTGAAAGTGACTCAGGACGATTTGCTAAAACGCCTGCAGGAGCATGAATTGGCTACAGATAAACGTTTCAGTGGCTTATTGTCGGAGATTGAAAGTAAATTGGCGGCGCTCAAAAATGATCACTTTAAATTACTTAATCAACAAATCAAGCTGTCGCTGGTAGAAATACTCGGTTTCAAAGAGCGTACACCAGCTGGAGCCACCTTGGAGGATATCGATTTGCAAAATTGGGTGCGTAGCATGTTTGTGGCGAAGGATTACCTGGAAGAGCGCTTATTAGCACTCAACAAAGGAACAGACAATAAGATACGCGATGAGATCGATCGTTCCGGCATGTTGCTGATGAGGGATATTAGTGAGCGACTGAAGCATGAAATACTTGTTGCTGTTGAGGCCAAACATAATGAGAGTCTGTTGGCGGTGAAAGGTCAAATCAATTCGGCGCTGTCCGAGAATGAGGTGCAAAAGATTGTAAAATCGGTGTTGGCCATATATGATGCCGATAAAACCGGTCTAGTGGACTTTGCGCTGGAGTCTGCAGGTGGACAAATACTCTCGACACGCTGTACTGAAAATTATCAAACCAAATCAGCGCAAATTTCCATATTCGGCATACCACTCTGGTATCCGACGAATACGCCACGTATTGCTATTTCACCGCAAGTGCAACCCGGTGAATGCTGGGCGTTCCAAGGTTTTCCAGGATTTTTAGGTAAGTTCAATTATACATGTACTTGATACTTTATTTTTATCATTAATTACTGTTTATAATTGCAGTTTTGAAACTCAACTCATTGGTATATGTAACCGGCTTCACGTTAGAACACATACCACGATCTCTTTCGCCAAACGGTCGTATTGACTCAGCGCCACGAAATTTCACAGTTTGGGTGAGTGTGCTATGTTGGTAATTTGCTTATTTCCAAAAGGATGGTGGTAAGGTAGTTTACAACAAAATGTTTCGATCATAGCAAACACCAATAAATATTGTTGTTTAATTTTAAAACTCCTTCAAGCAAAAAAAAAAAAAGAAAACAAAACAATCTTGGTTGCCTCTTTGCCCTTTATGTCCCACTAGACACAAAAGTTAGTTACCTTTCCAATTATGCGTATCTGCCAGTACATAGAATCCAAACGAAAAAAATAGAAAAATGATAAATACCAATTTATACATGCAGTGAATTGGAATTCTTGTTTTGCTAACCCCACTTAGGAGCAGGCTGGATCAGTCTAAGCCATTGAGGTCATCTATTGCGAAGTTCAGGAAACGGGCTGTTTCGACGGGTTTAGGCCAGAGGGAAAAAGGGGTTAGATGAGTTGGTTTTAGGGGGCAAGCAAAGATGTGATTAGTGTTATGCAGAGACTTTTGCATGCAGGGACAAGTATGAATGGAGAATTGATAGGAATTTGATCCTCGGGACCCCCGAGGCAACTCGAGCTCTTCGTCTGCAATAGGTGGTGGTTTGACTCCGAGAACGGCATTTACTGTAAGAGTGTTCAGGAAGGTGTGGACGGACGCTCGGTGAATGGTGTTTATTGCCTGGCTGTAATCCGTTGTTGTTGCTGTTGTAGCGGTTTCTTAACCCAGCTTAGGACAGGCTTAATCAATCTAAGTCGCCGAGGTCATCTAAAGCAAGGTCCCAGAAACGTGCTGTTTCGACGGGATTGTACCAAAGGGGGAGGGGGGTTAGATGAGTCGGCTTAAGGGGGCATGTAAAGAGGTTAGTGTCGTGCGGAGACTCTCCACATGCAGGGCATCCGTTGGGTATACTGGGGTCGAGTCTGGATAAGTAGGAGTTTAACCTGCTACAATATCCAGACCTAAGTTGTGCCAGAGTCACGCGGGTCTCTCGAGGCAGCTCGTGCTCGTTGTCTGCAAGTCTCAAAGACAGCCGGTTCTACGCACCGGAGTTGACCCGGATTTTATCTGTCACCCTTTCGGCGATCTAACCCCGTTTAGGTCAACAGGTAAAATTAACAACAAAGTTTTCGCTCCGCATTGCAATCGCAGGCCAAAAACTCACTGTGTAACTATGTATTTGTTGTATGGGTGTATACTACTCATTAGTTTTATAAAACAAATGTTAGTATGTTAGTTGACAAAGTAAAAACGCTTAATTTTGGTTATCGATTAATTAGATACTGTTCAAATTAATCTTAAAAATTTACATTTTTAAATCAAAGGAAGGAGAAAAGTTTATAAAAAAGTGTTTAATGCTATATAGCCAGATTCGGGGTACTTAGCATTCCCTGTATTATTTTTATCTAATATATTTTTTTTGACATTTTATTTCCACCAAGGGTCTGGAGCATGAAAAGGATTACGAGCCGGTACTCTTCGGTGAGTATGAATACGTCGATAATGATGCCTCCTTGCAATATTTTCCAGTTAAAAATCTGGATATCAGGCGGCCATATGAAATTGTAGAATTGCGCATCGAATCAAATCACGGACAGGCGCAATACACGTGTCTCTATCGCTTCCGCGTACATGGTAAACCACCGGCAGCGTAAATCATCATTATCAATCAACAGGCCATAAAAACAACACAAAGTGTTTATTAATGTATACATATGAATGTAGTTTATTGTAAAAAATAAGATAGTTTAATTTAGTTTATCATCAGTACTTACAATTGCAAACTAAATAATTGTAAACTTTGTGCCTTAAAGTATGCGAAAACTAATGCTGAGAAGAGAGCAAAGTTACACAGTTTGGAATTGCAGGCCTTAAGTATCTAACCTCAAACACTTACTAATCCTAACCATACGTTACTAAGAGTCAATATATTTTTTAGAGCTCAAAAATACAGTTGTAAATATATTAAAAAATAAATAATGCTGCCACAGTGAAGAATATGAAATATTATACATACATAAATACTACATAAGTCCTACATATGAATAAGGTTTCCTACGTTAATTTAAAACTTAAATTTATTAACACGAAAAAGAGGCAAATTAGCGATAGATGTTAAATATTAAGTTACAATTTATACTATTTTAAGAATTTTTTAATTTATTTAATAGTGCTAAGTTATGGTATTTAAAATGTTAAAATATATATATGTATTTATTTTAAAAAGTGTAATTTAAGGTAAGTTAGTTTACGTGAATGCAGGCAACATACAAACCAAAATCAATATTTAAAGGCAAACAATTGAAATAACAGTAATATTTATATTCTAATTAGCATAATACTTGCCAATATTTATTAATTAAATGTACTTTACTTAAATAACAATTAGTACTTAAGTGCTAATTAGTGGATCTGCTTTTGTTAAGGCCAAATTTGGTATCAATTGAAGAATAATACTAATATAAACATAAATATATATTGGCAAAATCAAGCTACTAATCTTACTTTTTTTTAGGCTAAGTACTTCATTTGTTACTTTGCTTATATTGTACACATATAAAAGTCATATCAAGTAATATATGTACATACTTACATTAAGTAAAAACTAATTTCAATGACAACGAGTAAGCTTTGTGTGTTTAAAATATAATTTAAGTATTAGTTTAGTGCTTTGGTTTTTGTTTTTGAGATTCAGTAATTTGCGTCCAAAATTCTCTATATATTGATAATACTGTTTGTAACTACTAATAAATACATAGAGGTTATGTTTAGTATACTTGCCTTAAGCCTAAACAATATACATGTAGATGTTTTCGTACTTTTATAGAAATCAAAAGAAAATATCTTATACATCTCTTAGTCTTGTATTTTGCTAATGTTTTCCTATATAAATATATACTTATTTTTTTATTGTTTATTGTCAACTTAATATCCATAAGTATTGATTCCAAAAACTATTTTTTTTTTTCAAAAATCACTAAGTAAATAGGCAGTTCACTACAAATTCGGAAAAAGCTTTCCAACACAATCAAACTGACAAATTTACGCTTTATAAAAATGTGCTTTCATAGTAAATTTTTTGATTTACAATACTTTAACATACTCGTACACATGACTAAATATCAACTTACAAATTTCTTGCAGCCAGCAAATTATTGCCTTTTGGTTTCATTATAGCAAGTTTTAATTTTTTAATAACTGTTTACAAACTTCTATTTCAGTAATTACCGATTTCAAAGCAAAAAGCTCTCAATATCAATATAATTTTTGAACATAAATAAATTATTTAAGTTATTTTGTCTCCAGTACCTTAATAGAAATGTAAGAATTCGCTCTTTGTAATGTACATGACATATATGTATATTCTTATGCATGTTTACATACAATCAAAATCAGTTTTCATCATTTATCACTCACCAAATTTCAAAGCCCAGTTTAAACGGCCAAGTGGTTAACGGTACAAGTTTACTAACAATTTGCAAATTAAATTTTATCAAAAATATAATTAACATTTGAATATTTAATATTTTGTGCGTAATAGTTTTAACATTTAGTCTAGTGTTTATGTTACTTGAAAATGTTACAAATAAATAAACTACAAAAAATAGTCATGTTCATGAGTTTTTAGTTAATTTAGCAAGTAAAACTGTCACATATAATTTACACATCGAGTTATAATGCGATAAAAAAAGAAGAGTTAAAAAAATACAAAATAATTTAAAAATAAGTAAAAAATGTTACTAACAAATAAATAACAAATAGAAAATAACTTAGAAACATAACAAATAACCAAAACATAAATAAAAAAAAAACTAAAACGTAAATGAAAGAAAAACAAAAAATAAATAAATAAAACATTAACTAAAAAATTATTAAAATATATATAACTACAAATAAATTAAAAATTAACAAATAAATAAAGTAAAAAAAAAAACTAATAACACAAAAAATTAAACAAATTTAAGATGAAATAAAAAATTATCAAATTCAAAGAGGAACAAATTGAAATGAAAACAGAAACAAAACAAGGAAAAAATAAATAAATTAATTAAAACAAAAATCAAATACAAACAATAAAATAATAATATAAATTAGATTAGAAACAAACAAACTAAAATATTTATAATAAAAAAAAAAAATAATAATAAAAAATAAAAAAATATATAATAAAATTAAAAACAATAAAAAGGATCAAATACAAAAATTATGCAGAATAAAAAATTAAAATTAAAATAAGAAAATAAAAACAAAATAAAATAGAAAATAAAACTTAATTAAATTAAAAGTAAATTTAAATATAAAAATAAATTAAACAAGTAAACAAAATAAAAGAATAACTTAAAAAAATGAATAAAAGAGTAAATTGATGAAAATATGAGATCAAACTAGAACCCGAAAACAAATAAAAAGTAACAAAACCGTAGTAAAACAAAAAAATAACATTGAATAAATTTAAAAGATAATAACAAAATAAAAACATTAAATAAAATTAAAAGATAATAATAAAAAAATAACAGATAATATTAAAAGATAATAAATAACAAAATAAAAACATTAAACAATAATGGAAAAAGAAAGAAATAATGAAAAATGGAAAAAATAATTACAAAAGAAAAAATAATTACAAAAGAAAAAATAATTACAAAAGAAAAAATAATTACAAAAGAAAAAATAATTACAAAAGAAAAAATAATTACAAAAGAAAAAATAATTACAAAAGAAAAAATAATTACAAAAGAAAAAATTAATAACGGAAAAAAATAAAAAAGGAAAAAAATAATAAAGAAAGAAAAAAATAATAGAAAAAGACAAAAAATAATAGAAAAAGACAAAAAAAATTGTAAATAAAGAAAAAAATAATAAAAAATTAAAAAAATAATAAAAAAAGAAAAAACAATAAAAAAAGAAAAAAATAATAAAAAAGGAAATAAATAATAAAAAAAGAGAAAAAATAATAAAAAAATAATGACAAAAGATACAAAAACGAAGAAAAAGGAAAAAAATAATGAAAAAAGAAAAAAAATAGTGACAAAAGAAAAAAATAATTACAAAAGAAAAAAAATATTACAAAAGAAAAAAATAATTTCAAAGGAAAAAAATAATTACAAAAGAAAAAAATAATAAAAAAAAATTACAAAAAAAAAATTATAAAAAAAACGATATAAAAAATAATATAAAAAAATAATTTAAAGAAAATAATATAAAAAAATAATATAAAAAAAATAAAAAAAATAAAAAAATATAATAATATAAAAAAAAAATATAAAAAAAAATAATATAAAATCAATTAATAAAAAAAATAATATAAAAACAAATAATAAAAAAATAATATAAAAACAAATAGTAAAAAAAATAATATAAAAACAAATAATAAAAAAGAAAGTAAGAAATAAAAAAGAAAATAATTATAAAAATAGATATAAATAATAAGAAAAGAAAAAAATAATTAAAAAAAAAATAAAATGAAAAGAAAATAAGAGTAATAAAAGAAAAAAATAATAAAAAGAATTAAAAAAAAAAATAATAAAAAAAGAAAAGAATAATGAAAAAAGGAAAAAATAATGAAAAAAGAAGAAAATAATGAAAAAAGGAAAAAAATAATGAAAAAAGAAAAAAATAATGAAAAAGATAAAATAATAAAAAAAAATTATAGAAAAAAAAAATAATATAAAACCGAATAATAAAAAAAATAAGATAAAAACAAATAATAAAAAAATAATAAAAAAAATTAAGAAATAAAAAAGAAAATAATTATAAAAATAGATATAAATAATAAGAAAAGAAAAAAATAATTAAAACAAATAAAATAAAATGAAAAAAAGAAATAATAATAAAAGAAAAAAATAATAAAAAGAATTAATAAAAAAAAAATAATAAAAAGAAATAAAAAAAAAAATAATAAAAAAAGAAAAGAATAATGAAAAAAAATAAAAAAGAAGAAAATAATGAAAAAAAGGAAAAAAAACAATGAAAAAAGAAACAAACAATGAAAAAAGAAAAAATAATGAAAAAAAAAATTATAAAAAAAGAAAAAAATAAAAAAAAAATAAAAACAGAAAAAATAATAAAAAATAATAATATAAAAGAAAAATAATAATAAAAAGAGAAGAAAAAAATTAAAAGAGTACTTAAACAGCCAATGCGAGCGTTCACCTTTTACCTGAACCGCGTTGAGACTTTGACACTTCTGTGTGCTGTGGAAACACCGAAAATTTACTATTGAATATACCATATACTCGTATGTAGCAAAAAGTGTCGTACATAATTATTTTGTAAATTAAAAGTGCTTATTGCATTTACTTGCATTCTTTTTAAAGTACACTCCTACAGACATTGCCTCAACTCTTGAAATCCATTTCACTTGTCCGTCTATCGGTATGTCTGACTGTCAGTTGCACTCGTTGCAAACGGCAAGCATTACAGTTAACTGACTTTGTCTGGTTATGTAAAACGTATGGAATTACAAATTTCAGCCGCAGATTAACATGATGAACAGACGAACTGATGAGCATATCCTCAACGAAGCGCAAAACCAGAAATGCGTATATGTACATGTGTATGACTTAAATAGAAGACTGTCACGGTTGTAGATTGGTTGTGGAATAAGTTTGCGTCACACTGGCTGGCCGCGATTAAAAATGAGAGAGAAGAAGGTTAACTAAATGATCATGTGTGTGTGGGTACACAAATACTCGCATATATTGTATTTATGGCAAACAGAGTAAGTTTCCACAACGGTTTTCGAAAAGTTGAAAATGTGGAAGCAACATAACATACGTTCATAAGATACATATGGTACACACTTAAACTTATATGAAAAACAGCCAAAAATCCAGGACAATACTAGTGCTTTGAACCGATTGCCAGACAGGTTTTGAACATCATTTAGAAACACTTGGAACTAACTGTAACTATCATGTCTATTATAGTTTGTTATATGCTGTCCAATTGGGCGGACATCCACTTCGTCTTTCGACTAGAACATGGTAAGTACCAAATTTTATCGATTTCTGTCTAGTAGTTTCTGAGATATACTTTTTGTCCCCAACGTGGGTGGTTCCACGTCTACTCGAATTTTTTTTTCCATATAATACGATCCTTCCTAACAAATATGCCTAATTGCCTATTTATTTACTCAATTATCGCGTTTTTGTACTTTTTAAAGTTATCGTTATATGGGGGGTTGTTACGATGCCATCCACGATTTCGTCCATATTTCGATTTGAAAGTTTGCTACTTTCGAAAGCCAAAATCGAAGATCAAAGATTAAGCTCTACAAGTCGCTCATTAGTCCCGTTTTGCTGTATGGGATAGAAGCGTGGACGTTGACAACATCCGATTGGTTGGCCTTGGAAGTCTTCGAAACAACGGATTTACGGAAGATTTATGCTCCTCTGGATATAGGCGACAACGAATAACGCAGACAATGAAACGATGAGTTAGTTAAGTGAATTAAGAGACAATGTCTTGATCATTTCGTTCGTATAGATGAAAACACTCTAATATTGGATAGAGTACCCGATGGTAGAAGTAGAAAAAGAGGAAGACCTTCAGAAATAAACTGGTTTCACCTGGTATCTCCACATTGGGCCGAATAGCTAAGAAGAAGCTCTATGCATTTATAATTATTTTCATATAGCATTACATAACAATTGTTACTAAGATGGAGGTGAGTAAATGCTAGTAATAAACCTGACTGCGGTTACCAAACCTAGAAGCTTATGAATATGAGCAGTGGTTCTATACCTATCTAGGCGGGGTCATAATCTTTACCAAAGTTTTGTGACCAATTGATTTATTGATGATAATAGTACTATCCAGCAGTAGGGTTCCAAAGGAGATGGGTGATCATTTCTTCCTCCTCATCATCCTTGCAGCTTCTTCTATATGAAACTCTTAGTCTCTCCGTGTGTCCTCTTATCAGACTTTGGCATGCCAGAACTCCTAATACTTCGGACATGTAAAGGGGGCACATGGAATATACGTGTATATCTCGTAGTATCTTCTCATTTCTCATTTCGGCCAGGTGGGCCTGGATTTGAGGCAGGTTTTAATTTCAATCCAGCTTGACGCGGCTTGTTTATATGTAAATTCCTTGAGAAAAAATTTCCTGTGACCACGGTCCCACGTGGGAAACAGTCTGTTCTGTTTGGACATCTCCTGTAGAGATTGGCGACAGCCCAACATTAAGTTGGAATTTAGTATAAGCGAGCCCAGTGCTTTTATTGCTGGCTTACTGTCCCTTACTTTTAAATCGTATTTATCCAATCTTTTCGAGTGACCCATGGCTGAGTGGTCCATTGATTTGACTCTTTTAGACGAAGTGTAGTCATTGCTGTCGACTGATATACCAAGATATTGAGTATTACATTAGATTGCCACTTGGCGTGCTCCTCAGGGCACATCTTTGAATCTCATCTATGAAATTAACATTTGAAGCTTTATGGCAATAGCAGATTGGACTATATTATCTTTCCCGTTTAGTTCCTTGTCTAAGCTGACGCCTAGAAATTTGGTCTTCGTCCCAAGTTATATACATTGATAGGTTTGTAGACACCTGCCTCTGTATGCAATGGTATCATCGCCGTAGGCAATGGCTTTGCCTTCACCCCAAGCGGTTGTATTCATAGCGAGTTTACTGTGAGGTTCCAGAGCAATGGGGACATAAGTCCACCTCTTTCTACTTATATATCTGGATACTTGATAACGCTGTTTAGTAGCAGCTGGTTGATGAAATCTACTAATGGATTGTCGACATCTAAGCTCAACAGCGCAGCTATAAATCCACTTGGTAAGATGTTGTGGAAAGCCCCCTCTATATATAGAAAGGTAACAAGGCAAAATTCCTTGTTATATAGAGCTTTTTCAATGAAGGTAATTAGTCCATGCAGTGCAGTTTCTGTTGATTTTCCCTTCTGATAGGTGTGCGGATCATTTGAGAGTAGCCTCTTATCGATGATTCGATAGCCCGAAGGAAGAAAGATTTATGGATCTGAAATCCTTAGTGCAACTATGAGTGCCTTTGCCTGCTTTGGGAATGTACACGGCTGATACCCCTCTATATGGTATATGGTATATTTTTAATGACTTTCTTTTGTTTAGTTGTTGTCGAATCGAATTTTCTATCAATTGAAAATTTGTGATATATGTACATATGTACATAAATACCAACGAAGGTAACAAGTATGTGGCTCGAAAGGACGTTCCAATGAAAGCGAACAAATTTTCTTTTGGATCAAATTACAGAGTACATACGTGTATATAATATTAACTTTTCTTGATAAAATACAGTCCTTCATCACAACAAAAACCCGAAACAACTGGTTTAGAAATAACTACATACTTTTAGAGCACTTTACTCACAAGAGCTTAAGAAATTTGATTGTACTTACAATTTAAATGTTTACTTCCTTTCATATCCTGTCCGTCGGTAATAGCCATTTCGTATGCACATTCTCTATATCTTCTCCATCTTTTACCCAAGCATACGAGTACTCGTAATCATGCATACACGTATGTCTGCAATTTGTTGCCGCTACTCAAAAAGTAGCTGATGCAGTTGCTGACGCTGTAATCTGTTGAAATCACTTAAGCCAACAGCATTAAAAAAAGCTGAAAATCAGTGAAACTAAATGATTAAAATATGATTTTATAAGTGCATATTTGTGACTGTACTCGTATGTACATCTTGTACCAACATACATACGTACTTGTATGCACACTTGTATGTGTGAATAATAAGTAAATATGTTGGCTTTTCTCATTCTCAGTTGTCCATACATAGTATTGGGAAATTAATTAAATTTTCACTTTGTACATAAATGATAATCTTAATATGCGCTTGCATGCATACGAGTACACATACGTGTATGCACATATTTATTTAATGCTCTGCTAGGAAAGAATGCGGAAATTGTTGAAGTGCCAAGTCATCACTCAATACCCTCAGCGATGCTCCTTTTCGCTTATATTACTAGCAATATGAAAGAAATATGAGCATATACCTACAAAAAGGGGGTAATAATAAATATGTAATTTAAAATGTAATACGAATTTAAAAATAAAATATTAATAATTTTACCTTAATATTTCATTTTGGTTCATTAAGCTTTCGGTTGGTTACGAACGAATGTCCCTGATTTAAGTCACTGAACAGATTCTTCGAAAAATTTTCAATCAACAGTTTCATGTTAAATTAATTTCTGGTATCCCGTAGTGTTATAGCAAACAAATAGCACAAACTTACATACACGTACATATACTTGCAGGCAAGCTTGCATTGATAATATATGTACATATGGGACTTCATGGGCACTGGGCTTGACAACCAAAGTTGAAGGTCATTTAAATTTGCAAAAAATATATGTTGTTCCGAAAATGATTTTTAAAGTAGTAAAAATTTATTAAATTTTTACACCTTTTTTACTTAAAAGCTCACTCTTATAGTATGTTTTACTAGCTGACCCCACAGGCGTAACAAATTTCTATCTGCAATTGATCACTTTGTATGAAACATACATAAAGATTTTACTGAATAATTTTTAATAATTTTCGATTAATTAAAGATAGTGAAGGATTAGAGATTAACAATGTATGAATATTTATGATCGGTTTTAGTTAAATTTTTGATGACATGGCTAAATGGAATCCTTTTGTTTTATTGGAAATGAACCAGAGACCTGGAAACAGCTTCGATTTGGTTGAAATAAAAATAATACTTTATGGGTTAGGTATGCACAACCGATTGACAAAAATTATTATGAGTTGGATGTACACGTACACGTAAGCATAAAACGTGGGTAGTTGTGTTCGCTTCACAGTTGTATTATTCCGCGACTGCGAGTTATGAGCATAGATCCGAATGGTGCGTTTGGCTTACTTTGAGGCATTGATTTTGCTATTTTTGTGAGAGGCTTTGAGCAGCGAAGAAGTGACGCACACTCACCACTAAGTAGTTAGATCAATAATATATATAATAAAAGTCTTAATATTTTGACTTAGATTATGCTTAATTTGTTTTTTTTTTTACCTTGCAATACTAGTTAGAATAAAAAAATAACGTGTGACCAGGTATGCTAGTAAATAAATAATACATAGTAAATAGTAATAAGTAATATCTATATATATAAAAATTGACAACAAGTTTTCATGTGTTTTTATAACTCAAATATCACCGAACCGATTGCCTTGAAATTTTCAGAAGACTTTCGGGTAGTTATGTAGATGGTCATTCATTCGTCCATGAGCGACCTAAAAATTTTCGAAAGCAACCACGTAAAAGCAACATAGTTCATAATAGATAAATGATTCCAATTCCTCTTTCAGAATGCGGCAGTTTTAGGGATTCGAAAAGTACCTAAGCCTTACCGCTGGTATGTACATCGTATAATGCTCAGTCAGAACTCCCACTACATGCGAGAGAACATTAGAAGCTCGGCAGATAATCGATTTCATAAATAATTTTTTTTAATAGAATCTGTAGATTTATTTAAAAAAATACTACTTCCACAGAAACCTGGGTAGCGGTTTTTGCCATACTATAACTCATAAGATTGCAATTTATTTTTGATATGTGTTTTTTTTATAATAAAAAAAAAATTAAAATCTATTATTTGGGATTTTTATAAAAAATTAATACAATAATTGTTTTAATTATTTTAATTTAATTCTGTTGGGTTGCCCCAAAAGAAACCAGGGATTTTTCATACAGACGGTGTTGACAATTTTTTTGAACAGTTTGTAACTATTTGATTGAATTTTTTCTTTTGGCAGTTATAAGCTGCCACTTTTAGCTTGCCTTAGAAAAAAAGTACGCATAATTTTATTTATATTTGTTTGTTTGGCGTCAATTTTAGTATACCTAGAGCCCACAAAAAACATTTTCGCCATATTTTACTTTATATTTCCTTAAAGGAAAAAATGCAGCGCGTGTTGCTAAAAAGTTGCATAATTTGTATAGTCTTAAAGCCTTAAAAGAATAGCAATGTCGAAGTTCGGTAGATTCTGCACTCAAATATAAGCCACGTTCAGGTCGCCCAAGTAAAATTGATGATGGCGATATCAAGGCTTTAATCGAAGCGGATAGTCATGCAACTGAGCATGAGATTGGAGAGGAGTTAAGTATTCCAAAATCAACCGTTCATAATCTCATTTATGACGTCTTGGACTGGTATAAAACTTGAATTGAAAGAAATTCATTTAACAAGCCGCTTCAACGCTTGTGGTATGCATCTTAAACGCAATGCATATGATCCGTTTTTTAAGAAAATCATAACTGGAGATGAAAAATGGATTGGTTACAATAACGTCACTCGAAAACGACCATGATCCAAGCATGATGAAACGCCACAAACCATTTCATAGGCTGATATTCACCGAAAGAAGATTATGCTGTCAATTTGGTGGGATTGGAAGGGTGTGGTATATTTTGAGCTACTTTCAAGGAACTAAACGATTAATTCGGATATCTACTGTGAACAACTGGACAAATTGAATACATCCATCAACGAGAAGCGGCCAGAATTGGTCAATCGTAAAGGTGTCATATTCCACCAGGACAATGCCAGACCGCACACACCTTTGGCCACTCCACCATAGAGCCCTGAACTTACACCGTCAGACTTCCATTTGTTTCGATCTTTGCAGTAAAACTTTCGAAAATGACGAGGCTATAAAATCGCATTTGGTTCAGTTTTTTTTTGCAGATAGAGGCCAGAAGTTCTATGAGCGTGGAATAATGATGTTGCCGGAAAGATGGCGAAAGGTTTCTTTTGGAGCAACCCAATAGTTGAATTATTAAAAAAATATTTTTTAATAAAAAATTAGAAAAAGATTATACGGTTTTTGAATGCTCCTATTATAAAAAGAACACATGCGATTTTTTCCCACTCTTCCCCGATCTTTTTTCGTGCTTTGATTATCTGTATTTCAACTCGAATCGAAAATTTTTCCGCAAATCAACATAATTTTTATACCATTCGTTGCTCATCTGAAGAGAGCCACACATGTCTCGCAAATTTCTCATTTCAACTCTTGCGGTAGAATAATAGACTGCATTTTTCTTTCTTCTCATGAAATATTCTCTTCGTACTCTTCATTCGATTCGTTAGCACTTTACTGAAATACAGAAAAGCCATGAATTTAATAATAATCTATATATGGTACATATGTATGTATATAAGAGGCTTTGTCCTGAATGACTGACGGATCGTAGAAACCTGAATCTTGGAGGGTTTGCTTTGCATATGCCTTAGGCGTTGGATAAGAATTAATTTAAAGCAAAGATTATTTTTATTTATTATTATTATTACCTTTAATTCTATTTTATATACTATTGATATATACATACATACATATTCTCACCATAAATATTTTTTTAGCATGAAAAACTCATAACGAAACGCTTTCATTCGGTAAAAAATTATAATATAATAATCACGAAAAATCTAACTAAAACTATTCAGTTAATTTGCAAACAACCGTTTAGACTCAAAAATTGCTTTTGCTTCCTTCTTCACCAGCTTGCCATTGGCGTTCTGAGGCAACTCGTTAACGAAAATTACACCCGCATGCAGCTGCTTATAGACCACCCCTAGGCGATTTTTTACATGGTCCTTTACCCGTGCCTCCGTCAAATCGGCTCCTTTGCGAACCACCACCAAAGCACCGGCGGCATCACCATTGCGCTCATCGTACACACCTACTACACAAACGTCCTCCACTTCAGGCAACTCACTTATAACTTGCTCAATCTCACCCGGCCAGTATTGCATGCCCTGATATTTGATTATATCCTTCTTACGATCCACAATATATAGCAAGTTTTTATCATCAAAATAACCGAGATCGCCTGTATGGAACCAGCCAAGTGAGTCTCGGAAGCGCTGAGTTTCAATTGGATTGCCGTAATAACCGTTCCACAAGCGTCCCGTACTTACATAAACTTCACCAACTTCATTGTGTGGCAAATTTTTACCGTTATCATCGACAATACGTGCTTTTATGTCAGGTATCAATTTACCCACTGATGTGGGATACTGATGGCCAAAATTAAATGAAATGCCTCCGGTTTCCGTCAAACCATAACCAAAGGAAATCAATCCATTTTTAAGTATACCTTGTAGACGCTGAAGTGTTGTCAAACTGACAGTACCACCGCCAATAACACAGGAGCGGATCGAGCTCAAATTCTCAATGGTGGCTTCAGGGCAGGTAACTAGTGTGGCGATGTAACGTGGCGCAGCACCGACATAATTGATTTTATATTTCTTCACCAGCTCAACGAAATATTCGGGAGTATATGGACGGTTGGTGATGACACGTTTACAGCTGGTAGTGAATCCTAAAATGGTGAATAGCAAGCCAGTAAACCAATCAATACAGCTATTGGTGAAGATAACATCTTCACTGGTGATAAACCTAAAAGTGTTTTGAGAATACTATAGTCAAAACTGGTCGCAAAGCTTAGGTGAACTTGAGTTATTTATTCACTTACATATTTTCGAATTGAAGTGCGTAATTCGATATGCAAACACATTTTGGAAAGCCCGTGGTGCCTGATGAGCAAAGTATTGCCACAGTCTGTTCACCGCCTAAGATCAATTGTTCGGGTCTGTAAAAAGATGTAAAGTTAGTTTGGTTGCATTTTTTCCACATATTTTGTGTTTACTTACTGATAGAAGAATTCGGTTTTGGTCGGCAATAAGAGGTCCTCAATTTTGGCAACACCGTCAATATGATCGGTCAGTGTGTAGAACAAAGGCTTCATAGAACGTGTAGCTGAATGGACTTTCTCATAGAAATCACCGTCGCAGAATATTACCTTCGGTGCAGTGGTCTTAAAGATGTTCGCAATCGTATCTGAAGGTGGAAACGGTACAGAAAGATATAAAAACAAACAAAAACAAATGACTTTCGTAGCTCAGTAGGTTTCTGAAACTACTATGCATGACTCAAGAAAAAAAAAGGAAAAATAATAGTAATTCACACGAAGTGCAGTGAAGGAATGAATCCAATCCGCATCGGAGCCACAAGTTTCTGAGAACGGATCACTAGTTTGGTTGGCGACATTAAAATAGAGTGCTGAATTAAACCTTTAGAACAGGTGTCAAAAACTCTTTCATTGGGTATATCAGGTGGTATGAAGCTATGGAAGTTCTGCTCGACATCAGGCTAATCAACTTAAAAGTGATGCATGAAGTAGCACAAGTAGCTAGTTGCCTAAAAGTCCTGAAAATTGGGTCCAATCCCTTAACTGAGAGGGACATGAACATAGCGATCAGGAAAATGAAACCTTATTTCAAACCAACTATGGAACGCAAGGCCATCGGTAATACTGAAGATATCCACATCTTTACTGAAAAGTATAAGCGAAAGAAATGCACAGGAGCAGGATTTATCTGCGATAGCCCCAATAACTAAGGTGACTTCAACTCTTCTACTTTGAAGTACTACCTATGCGAATGTTCGGGCTTCAGACGATCACATCTTTTACAATCTGGTCAGTCCCAACCTTGCAGACATGTATGGTAGGTATGTATTGTTGGCAGAAATTAACTTCCCTCTTTCAAACAATCAACACACCATCTGAGAGCGGTGGTATCCGACTTTTATGGGATACTCACTTTATGTAGTGAGTGGAACATTTTAAGAAAAAAGCAACTTAGTCATTATGGTTCATTAGCTCTAGCTATTTAGTGATGGGTCAGATTATATCCTGAAATATATTTTTTAAAGTGTCATGAATTGAGATAGAGAAAAGCGCTGGCAATACTGCGCCAATCTATGCTAACGACTCAAATATAGACTTTAATCTAGATACGAAGATGTTTTCGGTGAAAACACAAGTCGCTTATTCTTTCTCGACCTAGAAAAATCTAAACAAATTTCGTCGAACAGATCTTATTTAGTAAGACAACAAGGTTTTTTTTTATTGTATATATTAGAAGAACATTAATTTTACAATAATAAAGAAAAGTAAGCGTACATACTTGTGTCAAAAACTGGATTCACCGCATGGAAGGGTGTACAATTCATTAAGCAAGCGACAACCACAGAGCTCAAGAAGGTACTGTTCTTGGCCACAATGCCGATAACATCATCATGGCGTAGTCCCATCTTTTTGAAATGCTGAGCTAAACGTACAGACCAGGTAAGCATCTCACCATTGGTAACCTCGCGGCCGGTGGGATCGAAAACCTGCAGAGAGAAATAACAAATGATTTTTGACTTTTCTTTGACTGAGTTAATTTTATGCAGAGTTTCTCACTTTCTATTAAAAAAAAACTCTTTAAATTTATTTTAAATTTAATATCTGTACACAAGTATTTAAAAATTTGGTCCTGAATTATGGGTAAACCCACAGTATAAAAAATGTAATGTAACGATGCTTTGGCTGTTGCGCTCTGAAACGACTCTTCCGATTTGATCAAATTTAATTTTCGACAGTGATTTGTTCCGACTTTAAAAAAAATTATCCGGGAAGTGGAGAGGTATTTATTTATTTGATATTTTTTATAGACAGCATACAAAGAGATTCTCTTTTCGGGAAGTAAAGATGCACAGATTTATTCCAAAAAATTGTACATTTGTGATACATTTCAATAAAGGTAAAACCATTGAAAAATATTAAAACTTAAAATTTCACGTGATTTTCACATACAAGTGAAGTAACTAACATAAATGAAGTACGATTTTAAATTCAATAAAAATTATTTAATGCTTCTTTTTACTAAGTGTTCCAGATAAGATATGATTGCTTGATTGCAGTAGTAAATGTCATTTATGGCGGCCGCAGTGATCAAGTGGGTGACAATGCTAATTATTAGTCGGCGGTCATGGGATCAAATACCGACCTGGTAAACTATTTTAAGTTTTTTTTTTGCAACAGGCGTTCCCCCATGGCCATATTCATGGGCAATAAAAATCAACTATCACATAATACAATATTAGCCTGCTGGTCCTTCCATTTGTAGACGCATAGCACAAATCTGAAGAAGCTCGGCTCAAAATCCTTAAAGCGCGAACTGCATGCATAGAAAAATATTGAATTTTGGGAATTACCCTTTAGCTGCTATCTGCTGAAATCTTGCCACAGAAGCCTGTAAAGATTTTAATAATCGCTAATAAATGCTTTTATTATGGGATTTTTGAAATGCGAAATTATTGACGCCCCATTAAGCTGATCAAAAAGCTCAATATCAAGGGCTGTATATTATCTGTGTTTAAGGCAAGTTCCTCCGAAAAACGTGTTTTTTCAAACAAATTTGATTTATTTAAAAAAATATTTATAGATCAAAGATTATGTAGATAACTAGACGCATAAAAACATTTATTGCAAACAAATTTTTTTTGTTTAAATGGAAGCTCTTAAAATTGCTAAGTGTTTGATATCCCGTTTGTTGCTGAGTGACACAACTTTTTAATTTCTTAATCATTTTTTTAAATTTTAATTGCTTATAATTTTTTTTAAATAACAATGAATATTTTTGGTTGTAGTACCGATCATAGAGAGATATTTTAGGAAGAAAATGTCGTTTAGTTCATGTTGATAAGTTCAATAGGTTGTAAATATGAGTGTCACCCCGTTGAAAAAACGTGGTGTCGAGAAATAGGAGATTAAAGTGCTCGAGTGGCAGGATTTACCGCTTGGCGTGCTATACTTACTTCTTGGTCTTGCGGCCCTTGGGACTAATTCTATATTGTTTCTAAGAGTATTTTCTAGCATTTTACAGGAAAAAAAATTAGATTTTTTGAAAATTTTTTAAAGCAGAGACCAATACACATCTTCACAGACGGCTCGAAGCTTGATGGGAAGGTGGGTTGCGGAATTTATTCTCCCATACTCTCATTAAATATGAGCATGAGAGTACCAGACCACTGCAGCATTTTCCAGAGAGAATTCTTTGCAATCATGGAAGCCGCGGAGTGGTTTCACAAATCTACGGCAATTGCATAGCAGACGAACTAGCAAGAGAAGGAACTCTACTGCCTACGATAAAACATGCACACGGTGCTGGTTTACCTCTGTCCACGGCAAAGTACATGCTTAAACTGGCCTTTACCAGCGAAGCTGACTCAAGATGATTGAATGAGATCACGTGCAACGTGACCAGACAGCTATGGTTGGACGCGAAAAAATCAAAACATCTTATTCTTCTATATCGGTACTCCATAAACATAATCACAGACATAATAACTGGACACTGTTTAATGGGGCTTAACGAGAAAATAATGGGCTATCGAGCACTACCTCTGGCACTGACCAGCCTTGACATCTGCGAAAAACAAGTTCCTTGGAAAACACTTCTTCGACTGTCTCGCTGAGTTAGCCTCAGCGAATATTGGAAATCTCGTTGTCTTTATAAGGCACACGAAATGGTTCGATCATTTGAGCAGGTGAAGGCAGGAGCCTCAGCGGAATAACAATGGGTTTATTGTCCTAAGTGTGCTGGTGGCGATCAGCAGCCGCATCAACTCAACTCAACTCAAGTTTTTCAAGCTAGTATGAGGAGTACTTAATTTTAAAGTGTATTTTTTATTCCAACCTGGATGCAAAAAACTGTTGGTGTTTTTTTTTTAATTTTTTCTTGTTTAAAAACTAATTTTTGCTAAATTTTTTATAAAATTTCAGAAAATTTTTGGGAAACAGTAAGCAACTTTTCGTTAACGGCTTTTGAGCTTGTTCACATAATTAGTGAAAAGTTCAAAGTCCGAATGATTTTCTTGAAATAAAATTTAATAAGCGGTTTCATATATAAATAAATTAAAATATAAAATTCACTATCAAATTGAAGAAACAGCATTCAACACAATAGAATTTTGAATGTTTGAACGTCACAATATTATACTTTTGTCCTCTTTTTGAGAAACCTCAAACTGTTTATTCACAAATTTTCAAAACAAAGTATGGTTGGATTAAGAGAGATCCACTTTTCCCATCTACCGCACCTGGGAAACATGCTTTGGATAATTCCTTAATGTGTTGTGTATAACTTTGCCCAATGAGCAATTGAAATCGTACACCAATGGACGCTTTGCTCCACTCCACACACGCTCGTGTTTATCATAACTACACTCGGCGAAATCCATTATTCAAACACTTTCTTCTAAACTAGCCGCCGATACACACACAACTAGCGATACGTTTCACTTGTATACAGTTTTAAAATTGGCAAGACTCTTAACGCCTTTATATACGAAATATTTTCACTAGCGTATTATTTCAGCTGCACAGTTTTGCTGATAAGCATGAACCACTTGAAAACGATGTGCTTGAGTTCATAAATTTACTGCTAGTGCATGTTTTGAAGCTCAAATTTCTATACACTTATGCCTAAAAGCATTGTTATGCGTGTTCCTTCTTTCGTGCAGTCCAAGGTGGGTTTTTTTTGCGTCCGATGGAGTATTTCATACTTTTTGCTACGTCTAGCAACTCTATTTCGTTGTTACCTATAACTTTTTCGGCCTTTAGCTCTGACTCGGTGTAACAATGGTTGCTGCTATCGCTAGCAAACTGTTAGATATAATAAAAGTACCTCGTTTTATTTCAAATGATAATTATAATATATTTATACAATAACTTATTTACTAAAACATCATATGACTAAATAAATATTTAGTAACAGTTAATAAAACATTTATTAAGTACAAGTGTGTGTGGAGTATAGTTTGTTAAGATTATTATATATAATTCTTTCACCTAAAAAAAACTTCCTAGCTTTGTTTTCACCTCCCCCTGGTTTAAATGGTTATAGCGTGCAATTTAAATTAAGGCAGTAGACTGTTTTAGACATTTCAAAAAATGCATTTTTTACTTAAATCTATTCAAAACTATCCGAGAATATGTCTTCGAAATTTGAGTGGCCAATTAAACATTTTTTAGAAGCTAGAGCAGTTTTGGTGGGCGAATGCCGAGCAGGTTCGGATGCGCGGGCAGACTTTGAAGCGCGTTTTCTCGACTTTTCATTTTTACTAGTCTTATAAAACGGTGCCGGTGATAGCAAAAAGAATATGTGTCCGACCGAAAAAATCAAAGTGATTCAGCTTCAATATTAAATTATCTTCTATTTGTACTAAAAAAGTTGAACAAAAGTATTATTTAAACTATTTTTTTTTTTGCAACGTGAAGAGAATTTTTTTTCAAACAAGTGAATTCTTATTTCAAATTTCGGAAAAATTTGTAATTTTCCATCTTCTTCACAAAACTCATCACAACGTTGGAAAATTCCAATATTTTTTTATACTAAAAATCATGTTTTGAAGCTTAAATAGTACATTATTGTCTGAAAACTTCGTTTACCGAAAACTCGAAAAATTGTTTCAATCTCTGCATACTCACGCACCCCAAACTCTTTCTTCTTTTGTTTGCAAATGAGTCTTTCTTCACTCTTTAGTTCTCGGTACCTAGTCTGTTTTCTGTCTACTGCGGTATGGCAATTTTCATCCTACTAGCGACAACCATATCTCGGGCCCTGCCGAAGACGGTCAGCCTCAACTCATTTGGGAAAGTTTGGTTGTAGATACATTCTTTTCTCACACTCCCGTTAAAGGCGCCCAGCACACATCGTGGCGGGGAGAGTTCTCATAAGCACGCTGTAGACGCTTATAACAGTACTCAGCGACGAAATCTGTCTCTCAGCACAAATTCGACACCAAATTTGCACTTCTTTATTTCGCCACTGTAGTTATTTTCACAAAGACCTTCTTGTTTCCATCCTTGGCTCATCCATCGCTCTCCTTTAACGAGGACATCAAGCAGTTAGGAAGCGGCACTTTCCCAATTAAGGGATCGGACATTCCAGATGCATGATTTTTTAGTTGGTTTCTACGTGGCATGTCCTAAACTTAACGCACAATCTCGCTAGGCGAGTAAGTTTAATTTTTGACACAGGTGTATAGCGAGCTGCTTGTGGACAGACGCTGCAATTAGACTTCAGCGAACCTTTAAACCGAATATGGCGGAGTGGCTACACTGAAGCTTCTTCTCTTTTAGCCGTGACCAAAGAGTTCGCACGGGTTGGTAAAAATTGAGTGCGACTGTAACTGCGTACCCAGAACCTTCACTACACGCCATTACATTCACCTCTCTAAAATATATCGTAAAAAGTGTCTGTTGGACCTTAAGATTGGATAAAAAAGTAAAATTGATTGTTAAAGTTTCTGAAAGAAATGTATTTTAAATTTGAAAATATTTGTTTACCTTATACAATAGTTATTTTACATTCACTTTCAATCTGCATTCAGTTCTAAAAGAACATAACAAATAATATTATCCATCATACCAAGAGTGCTCACCTTAATATACTTATGTATAATTGAATAATTGATCGCTTATCGCCCATAATTTGCTCGTTTCATAAAGATAAAAACTGAAAACTGATTAAAACCAAAACAGCTGAGCGAAATATCTAGAATCGTTAATAAAGGTTTATTACCAAGAACCCAGCAAATGTGAATGATTTTGCATGTTTCTTAATCCAGTGAGATTAAAGTATTGGGCTAAATAGATTTGTTCATATAAAAAATAGGAATTGCATCAATGTTTGTAAGAAATTACTGTGTAATCTAGATAACCATTGAATGTAAGGCAAACATAATCATAATAAAAAAGAAAACGTGTCTTGATAAAGCTAAATGAGAGTTAAGCTACTAATATGAATTGAATAATAGATAATTAATTGTTTTTATTATTATTAAACAAAGTAAATATTGATAAGAAAAAATGACACGTGTAAATGATATACGATCTGTTAGTAGACTTGCTGGCTCTTCACGGTGAAAAGACTTGTTTAATGCGGCATTTAACCCTTTCGAGACCGTTCATAGACGAATGCTTAGAAAAATTATTCTTTTTTAAATTTGTGCTTATATCTAACCTAATTAAGGGACTTGGAAGGTTACATGGTCTGACACCTACCTGGTAACGGGATATGAGAAGTTGCTTATAAGCAACAAAAAATTCCTACAATCTAACTATGCAAAATTTCGTCAATCTATTAAAGCACGATTTTTCTTCAAATTTTTAGTTTTAAAACTAAAACTATTTTTGTAAAAATTTCTCACTTTCACTTTTCAAAAATTAGGCTTTTCTTATACACTAAAAATCGCTGTGTAATTTCGTCACAATAAACTGAATGTTAAAGTGTTCGCAGAACTAACATTTACTGTTTTTACGTTATTTTAAATGGTATTAAACTCAAAAGTTGCTTATAATTATATAACTCCGCGGTCGAAAGGGTTAAGTAGTAGTGACGCATAGAAATACAAAGATTTGAATATGATACTGTCAAAATAACAAAGAATATCGTTAATCTTAGACGGAGAAGAAATATTTTTCAATTTTAAGTTCGATACTTATGCACGTTTAAGGAAATGGACTTTGTTGAACACGAGATGCTCGAATGTTTAAAAGTAAATAGGGTTTTTTTGACAAAATATTTAATTGGTATTTGATAAGATTAAATACATATGTATGTCATAACATGGTATTTAATATGAGTCATGATTGTATAAAAAACTGTAGAAATTATAGATGCACAACGTATGTAGGTATGTTAAACCGTAAAGAGATTAAGATTTTTTTATATGCTCATATATGCAGACGACCGTATGGTGCAAACAGGTATATCAAGTTACATATGTAAATGTCCTCGCTTGGCATGCAATACCACGTGTAAGCAAAATCCAATACCGCGTATATCATGCCTGCGAAATTTGACTGTATTAAAAACCGATTTTTAACAAAATAGTGGTATAATGTTTTTTTCTGAACCAACAGTTTATTGATTTAATATTAGACTCGTTTTAAAAAATAATTCAACAAATAAAGTCTTAGAGACTTTATACACAATTTTAATTTTTTTTTCAATATACGCAGTATAGCAGTTCTGTACATTTTATTCGCGATATTGAAAACAAATTTTTTACTCATCAGACGTTGTCATCGTCTATGCCTCTGCACTATATATGAGGTGTAGTAAAAATAAATCTATTATTTTTGCATGAAATTTAATGGTATAATTTTTTCTTTTCGTATCCAGCCTTATTCAAATGATTCCAAACGGTTTTTTGTGCAATATTTAGCTCTTGGGTAATCGAAATAGTGCTTACATCATGGTCGGACTCGACAATGTCCATGGTTTTATCAACATTTTCGACAATTGGCCATCTAGCGGAAGCCGATCTGACTTATACAAGGCGAGATACAGATAAATAACGCCATCTATTGAAAAAATTATGAATTTTTTTTACTAAGCCTAATATTAGGACCGGTATGATAATGTACTTGTAGGGTTTGATCTTCGTGCGTCGAGAGGTGACGTTACTTTTCAATTGCCTACTCAGTCTAAAGTAGCACCTGTTGGCAAAAATTATTTTGCATTGAATTTCTACTGGTTCCATGATAGACGAAGTTATCTACGGCTTCCATGTTATGACTGTCAACACTGACGTGGGTCAGTGTCGAGTGTCGAATGCGATAACTGTTTGATGACAGGAGATATTTCGTTTTACCTTCGTTCACTATAAGACCAGTCTGCGGAAAGAACAACAATATCGGCTGCGCCAGCAGTTGTACACTCTAATAGAAGATTGTATCTTCTATAAGCAACTCTGCAACTCGTATGGTTTTCTCAGAAAAATCCTCATTTGGTATTGAACGTCTTGGAGAGGTCATTTTGGTTTTGGTTTTGCTTAACGTTAGTTTACTCAGCTGTATAAGTTTTGCTAGAATACCGAATTCACACATTGGACGTAGAGGCAGCTCCATTTCTTGCTTTAAAAGTCTACTTTAAAATAAACGAAGCGTGATGTATTTCGTTTCGCTCTCGCGGGGTTTTCCAAGATTTGGCGCATAGTGAATATCTGGTTAAAGGTTGATTTACTAGGTCTATAGCTGCCAATCAGCTTGTTGACGGTGGGATTTAATTTTTAAGACAATACGCTCGATAGAACCTTATATGCGATATTAAGGAGGCTTATCCCACGGTAATTGGCTCAGATTGTGGGATCGCCCTTTTCATGGATTGGACAGAGCACACTTAAAATTCCAATCGTCGGGCATGCTTTCGTCCGACCATGTTCTGCAAAGTAGCTGATGATATCATGCACCTTGTCAGCTCTTCACCGATATGTTTGAGTAGCTCCAGCCATTTTGTCGGTCTTTGGGCGGCCAATCGCTATTTAAAGCTCGTCATATTGTGGCAGTGGAACGTCTTGGGGTTTCAGGCTCGCCTTCACCGGGTGTTGCATTTTCACTATCATTCAGCAGGCTGGAAAAGTGTTCTTTTATGCACAAGGTATGCTCTAGACATCGGTCACCAGATTTCCACATTGATTCCTATATGAATATGCTACGCTTTTGACACCTTCTGTAAGTCGCTGTATCTTTTCGTAGACTTTTTGAGCATTACCCTTGTCGGTAAGCTTCTCAAGCTCTTCATACTCACGCATGTCGTCCTCTCTCTTCTTTCGTCCAGCAAATGCGTATTGATTCCCTCTTCAGCTCACGGTGTCTATTCCACCCTGAGCGCGTTGTGGTCGATAGTGAGGGTTGCGAGGAGTAAATAATCAAAGCATGCTTTAACTCAGATTGAAGCTAGATACTCATCGAGGAGATATACTCGGAAGCAGAACTTTTTTCCAGCTACAAATTTCGCTAGAAATTTGCGCTCCTTTTTTGGCTTAGTTTGTCCTCGAAACATCAGTGATCATTAGCAATAATAGTGCGAGTCTTTTTTTTCGATTTTTAATTTTAGCTAATTTTGTATGTGATCGAATTGTCATCTCATTTTAGTTTGTTGCTAAAGGATTATTTATTGGCTACCAATGTCTTTGTTACAGCCTCTGATTAGGCAGGAACGTGCGGCAAAAAACACAAGAAATGTTCGAGTTGAATTTAAAATGACTGTTTGCAATGGTATTAACATTTCAATGTTAATGTTTAACATTATCTGTTAACGATTTAACATAAATGACAGCTTTTCGATTCGGATAAAAATGAAATAAAATTTATTTTGATAACTGCTTTAACGATAAAATTTCCAAATGTTTCAAACGAAACGACTGTAGTTTTTGATTAATATGAAGCCTTGGTCTATAATAACACGGACCATGTGCATAAATATCATTTCTGATCTCTTCCTCCGCCTATTAAGTCATACACGTAGCTGTATAAAATTTAATTAAAAAATTATTTAATCTCTCTCTCCAAATATTTCACAACCATTTTCCCTACCAGCGCTGATGTGAACCATATTAATTGATTAAGTTACGAACTGACTTTTAAGAAAGGCGCTTGCCGCAGCTACATATGTTCTTCAGTTATGCATATGAATTAATTAAAAATTGAAAATCTTATTATGATTGCATGTTAACATACTTTAATATATATAAAATTCCATTTTTCTTCCTTTCACTGTGCTGTATATACATGAAAAAGTAAATATTCCATTTTCCAACATTTCTGCTATTCGTTTTATTTTCTGCGTGGTCAGTAATATTTCTGCTTATAAATTTTTCCATTAATTTCTGCCAATAATTATCGACAATCATTGCATTAAAACAGCTCTTGCTGCTGCAACTGACAATTGAGCGACCGGCAAACCGCTTATAGTTGGCTGCAGTAGGGGAGATCGCGTGGCGGCGACTAACCAACATAACTGCAAACGCATACATACACATGTAATATAAATATATGTAAGTAAGCGTAAAAGCAGTCAATTCATAATTAAATTGTTCATTTGTGTGGCTGTTATGTTGTGTTCAATTCACTGCGTTTTACCAATTTTTCCATTCCACACATACGTATACACACACACACACACACAAGTTCACCACCACAAATACCGACAATCAGGCTTTTCGCACCCACTGCGCTTGAGGTTAAATAATCGCCTCACCTTCTAAAAGAAACTCAATGATTTTCGAGTTAATTTTATTTGTTTTTTTTTTTTTTAATTCTCATCTCACTCTCGCTTTATATTCTTTTGTTTTAATTCTCTTTATTCGCAGTGTTGGTTGGGTGGCTGTCTCAGCGTTATCTGCTGATTCAATGAGAAATGAAATGTTGCATTTGCCGCAACCGATAAATGAAAGTTGAAATCGTGGAAAATAAATGAATTGAAAAAATGTAATGAATGGAAAATGAAAAATTTTATGACATAACCAGCAACAGTTAAATTAATTAATTAAATTTCGTGCTATCAGAGATATTCTGCATTGCCTTTCACAAATTTCATATGTCAATATTACTTATGCAACAATAATTAATAATTTTATTACATATACATATATTGTATATGGTATATAAATAACTTATGGAGTACATAATATTATTTTTATACTTTGCAGGTTGACTCATCTCATTATTTACTTTTATTATTACAAAGAAAGAAATTTGTTAAAAGGCAAGTAAAAGTCTGTTACGTATACGCAGTGTTGCCTTTTGATGGGTAATTAATATAGAACTAAGTGGTTAGCATTGCGTACAAACATTTGGAAGGACAGGGTTCGAGTGCTAGTGTGACCAAATATCCAAAATTATAGAGAATTATTAGTTTTTAATTGCACTCACTTTCTCTACGAAAGTCAAATATCAGGTGTAGTAAAAGGAAATCTATTATTTTTCCAATAGATGGCGTTGTTTACGGAGTGGAAGGCCTGTACCAATCAATATCGAAAATGTCGATAAAATTATGGACATTGTCGAGTTCGACCGTCATATAAGCACTGTTTCGAGTGCCAAAGAGCTAAAGATTGCACAAAAAACTGCAATCATCTTATTCGCAACTCGGCTTCAATATCACTGTTGACAGTCATAACATCGAGGTCGTTGATATTTTCGTCTATCTGGGCACCAGCATCAACGTGAATATCGCAGACGATGGACAATGAGCTGTACTAGCTTTACGTTGATATTGACGTAGTTCAGCGAATGCAAAGACAGCGGCTACGCTCCGTCCGAATGGATGAAAGTACACCAGCATTGGAAATATTTACTCCGTTGGAGGGATCATTTGGAGAGTGACGTGGTTTCACTTGGTATTTCTAACTGGCGCCAAACAGCGAAAAGAAGAGATGAATGGCGCGCTATATTTGATTATATAATTGATAATAGCTTAAGCGGTGCCAACGCCGATAAAGAAGAAGAAGAAGGTTACGTCCTCGGAATAGCCCGGATGTTTAGGTCAATGCCTAATATATTGACTACCCTAATAATCAAAACCTATATGTTAAAACTTTCGTTAACTTTCTCCCGCCAAAAGAAGAAAGCGGTTCGAACGGGCTTACGAAAAAATTGCGTTTATTTTTCTTTCACTTTCGACCACCTCGTCAATAGTAAATCTTCTTGTCAATTAATACATATTTTTTTGAATAAGGGATAACGCCTTAACATTTTTTTCTTATTTAAACCACAACATTTTCTTTTATTCATCGAAGTGCTAATTTTCTTTTATTTCTCCTTATACATATAAAAAAAAGATCCAATTCCTTGGACACATTCTTTTGGAGTGATTAATCCAAAAAAATAGTTCACCGGAAAATAAGTGTTCGTTGCAGGATATGATGCATTCACAACTTGAATAAGCTTTTGGATATATCATTTCTTAGACTGTTTCCATCTGTTTCCCTTTGAGCCTTCCTGACCACGCTTTTGAAAGTTTTAAGCCGGTACTTGCCAGAATACCTGTTCTTTTTTTGCTACTTTTTCTCAGTTCAGAGATTTCAAAATTTCATCAACCATGGGGGTTTTCGTCCCTTGGGGAACATATAAATGACATGAGGCCTTAAAGGCAGTATTACAGGCTTTAGTTATATGATCTACAAGTTAGGATCGGCATACAATTTGATAGGTCCAACTAATTTCCTTCATTCCCTTTGAAACAAAGGCTCTTATCACTAATTAGTTAGAAAGTTTTTGGCGAAAATTGTCGAACATGAGTACTGCCTTTTTGGTAGAATCAACAAATATCGTTTTACAATTTCTTATTACCTTTATTACACATTTTTTTTGGTTTCACTTTCTTGTATTTTCGATATCGGATCGGATGAGTGCGTACAGACAAAGCGTCAGCGCTTAATGTAATGAGTTTCCATTTTCAATGCATATGTGCATGTTGGAAAGAAATACATACATACTCGTAATACATGCATAACATACACGTATGTACGAGTATGTGTATGAGCAAGTGCATGAGTGAGTACTCGCATTCAGAGTACGCAATAAATACAAAAACTGACACAGATAATAAAAACAAAGAAGAGACTCACTATAAATGCATACTTGTAAATACATATTGAAAGCGTAAATATGTATTATACCTACATACTAGCACATATACAAAATTATAGCATGTTCATTGCACTATTGTTGTATGCAACTAATGGATGCGATGCTGCTTAGCAATAACTCATTCATGTGTGTAATCACTTTGAGCTGCTCCTGCTGTTGCTGCTGCTGCCTATACCCTTTTGTCTCGTGTAGATTTTGCAAAACAAAGGGATTAAATTATTTTACATTTTATGTTCCATGTCACGATTTCTTTTCACTTCTTTTATATGTACGAATATACGTGTATATGTTTCTCTCGCTTTGCGCTGTTGAACTGTCAGTTGCGCTCCATTGTTTGTTTACTTGGAAATGTGTGCAAATTATACATACAACACATACGTGTACACTGAGTATGTTACAGCGATTGCTTGTGCTGTTGTTGTTGTTGTTATTGTTGGTGTTGTTATTACTTTTCAATTTAATCAAAGTGTTGTGAGGCAAGCGAGCCAAATAAGCAGAAAGCATCCAAAACGAAAACAAATCATATAAACAACAAAACAAAATAATAACAGTTCAATAGGCATTAGCGTTAGGGGTCGTGGCACGTGGCATGCTAGCAGCTAGCGACGGGCTCAGTTGCAGGCCACGCAAAAAGGGAGCGTTACTCATACGCCACACGCAACGCAGCTGTAAACTTTAAACACGTACACACGTACACATGCATACATTAACATATATATATATACATACTCACAGTTATTATATTACATTTAGCAATAGTCGAGGAGGGCTTGTAAATATTTCCACTTCGAAAGCGTTCGCATTTCATTTATTTTCCATTTATTTGTTATATTTATTTTGTAGATTTCCGCTATTGCAATATCCGCCTCATGCTGAGCGGGGGTCGGCGGGTGGCGGATGGTGGATGGCGGTGCATTCATTTGGCATTAATGTACTTTGGCATGTTTTTAATTAGTTAAATTGCGCGAATTAGCTGCATATTGTGTGTTAATTAAAAATAAACATTTAATTGTTTTTCTTCGCCGTTTTTTCCAGCTTTCAGCCCTCAGGCAAATAGGCTTTTTATATGTGTACATATGCACGTATTTGCTTAAAATAAATGCTTAAAATTGTTTGCTCTTTTTAAAAAGCTTTATTATAGTTAAAGTTGTTTTCTGTAGTGGAAAAATAATTAAATATTTATTTGTTTATTAGATAATGGCTTATTTGTGCTTGTATTAAAGTGGCGAGTAAAAACATGAGGTTCTAGTTATTAGTTTTGAGCTGATACTTGTGTGCAAATATTGTACATACATACACGAGGGGCGGCTGACTTTTTCGCGACCTAAAGAATTTAATGAAAAAATATGTATATAGTTTATTGTCTTTTATTTTTCAATATTGTCTCCCTGTAGTGAAATACACTTTTTACTTTGTGAATACAATGGCTTTATGACATTGAAAAAATATTCTTTAGATTTCTCTTCGAAATTGTCGTCTGAAAATCTTTGTCCCCGTTACGCCTTTTCAAATTTGAAAAGAAAAGTCACTCGGAGCCAGGTCTAGACTGTAGAGTGGATGGATAATTTCTGTAAATCCAGTAGCGCTTATGGCATACCTCGCAACTCGAACGGTGTGAACAGCTGCGTTGTCTTTAAGACAACGCCAACTTGCCACGCCTCTTCTGTACGACTGTCTCATGTGTCTGACTCTACAAATTAGCGTAATACTGGCCGTTTATTGTAAATCCCTTTGGCAAGTAATCAATTAATAATATTCTCTCGCTATACTAGAAAGCCGTAGCCATAATCTTCGATGCCCATTTTTCTACTTTGAATTTTTTTTGGTTTCCTCTCCCTTCTTTTTATTCATTGCACCGACTCGGGATAATTCTGATGAATCTAAACTTCATCAACTGTTACGATGTGGTTGCAATTTTCATCCAAATCATCTTGCCAAAACTCCAAAAAATCTTTACAACTCTTCACGATCATCACTGGGCACCCCGGGCGTGGGTCATCTACACAGGTCTCTTTTCCTTGTTGAAACAGCCGACTTATATCTTTTGACCATCGTATATGAAGGAACCGATGATACCACTTTTCTTTCAAAGGGACCGAGAAAATCGATCTAATTTTCTCTCGGGGAAGTATTATCAGTGACGAGATGATGTGTCATTTCTGACTACCTTAAGTCGCGAAAAAATCAGCCGCCCCTCGTATATGTATGCCACTTTCCATGGAGTAGTTTTGTTAAATTTTTTTCTTTACTTAAAATCCATTTCGATTCTTCTTGCATAAAATTAAAGAAAAAAGCAAAAAAAAAATAAATAAATATTTATTTCTAAAATATAAAATAATTTAAATAGTTAAATTTAATTACTCTAAAATAATTACTTAAATAGTTGACTTATTAATTTTTCATATATTTGATTTTTTTATAACGGCATCAATTAAAAGTAGTTATAAAGAATATATATGTATTCGCAATTAGAAAACTCCTGGGGTCGCCTCATGGGATGTCGACATCGTCCACACCTCTGCGCCATATAGTAAGACGGGTTTGATGAGCGACTTGTAGAGTTTGGTTTTTGTTCGTGGAGAGAGGACTTTACTTTCAATTGCTTCCTCAGTCCAAAGTAGCACCTGTTGGCAAGTGCGATTTAAAATCGGAAGCCTCACAGTAAGTGATGAAATCAGTGTTGTTTCTTACAAGGCTAGTAAATTCCTCCTGTTCGGGTTTCGCTGAGATTAAGGCGCTGTTCGAAGAGCTTGGAATTTCTATTTTTGTGTTATGATTTCAATCTTTTTAAATGTTAGATCTCGATTAATACTTTCACTGCCAGTTTACCATGATACACTTCTTGTTATTCTTAAAGTTTTGGAATGGAATTGTAGCGACAGCCTTTCTTCTGGTATGAGTGTACCTATGTCCATGCCTAATATGCACGAGCATACACAAGGTGTAAAACCTTTGCTCGAAAAAGCAGTCACCAAATAAACTTGTATTTATGTGTATTGGCAAATTGGAAAGGAGTTAAGTAGTCTTAAAGCTCGGTAAAAGGGGGCAAAATGAGTCACATCCACGGCTCAAGCAGCTATTCTTAAACAGCACAAAGATAGACCGAAGGAATGACTTGGCACATATAACCGTTTCAAGAAAAAAAGTTGGAAAAACCCAAAGTGTCTGCGCAAGTGAAGGGAAAGAAGGTAAGTAATAATTCTCTCTGTACCATAATAAAAGGAATCGAAGGTAAGCTTAAATAACATATTTTCCCCCCAAAAATTTTAACATTTATTTCCTTAATTTTTTGTTTTTTTTTATTTATTGTCCAAACCTTCACACTCCAAACAAAAACAAATATAAATTGGCTATTTCTCATAAGTAAATAAAAAAAAAATACTGCAAATAAATTTAAACAAACGTTGGCAAAAAATTATTTGCATCCAATAAATTTAAGTCTATTGCGTTGCTAAATTGCTATTAAATAAACACTAAAAATACGATAAAAGTAAAACTTTATTTTGATTGCCTCCGGAGAACAGTGTGTTTAGAAATTGTGAATAAATTGAAAACGTTCTTTCATTTACCACCTCCGTTGAGAAGACCATTAAGTTTTGTATCAAACGTTCCTAAAAATATTTCCAATCCTTTCTTTTAATAAATAAACAAGTGGATTAAAATAGTTTTGGTAAAATAAGATACCAGTGTTACCATTTATATTTCGGCATTAAAAAAATATTGTATAAATCGTCGCTTTACTGTTTTTCAAAATATTTTCTATTAAGATTTATACACTTTTGCTTGTATTTAAACTAATTTTCTAAACACTTTTGCAAATCTGATTGAGGTATCACCAAAACATGCGTTATAAACTCATCAACCATCTCTTCAGGTGTCGATAAACGTTGACCTCTCAAGATACTATGGTTAATCACTCATAAAATCGATGTTTTGAGTGCTCAAGAATGCAGTTGTTTCAGTCGATATGTGAGAGGTCGGACTATCGTGGTGAAGAGTGATTAGTCTTCGACGGTTACTTTCCTGATCTCTCAAAAGACAACTGACAAACAAATGGTTATACATCACTTACTTACTATTCTGCGTTGTCCCATTCTTCCAAAAAAAAAAGAAAAAACAGTCAACCATTTGCTTGGAAGTGTCTCGTGCGCAAACAACTTTTGTTTGACTCGGCTCATCTTTAAACACCCATACAGTCAACTGCTGTGTTCTTTCGAGCTCATTCGCTTTAATCCACTACTCATTACCTTTCACGATGTCCTAGTAGTGTTTCGAAGCACCGCACCGCAACATCTCTCCCGACCAATTGACACGAACCTTTTTCGACAATTGACAAAATATGAACAAATTTTTAATTAATGACAGGCTATTTAATTTTAGTCACCGTGGTCATCTAACGAGAGGTCCAGGAAACGAGCTGTTTTGACGGGTTCGCACCAAAGAGAGAGGGGCGTTGGAAGTGTCGTTTTTAGGGGATTCGAGATTAGTGCTGGGATTCGTTACATGCTAAACATACGTGTAGGTTAGGTATGTTGGAGTCGAGTTTGGATAGTTAGGAGTTTAAACTGCTACAATATCCAGAACTAAGTCGGGCCAGTATTACGCGGGTCTCTCGAGGCATCTCGAGCTCTTCATCCGATATTTGACTCCAAGGACGCCATTCATAGGGAGAGAGTTTTTGAAGGTGGGGGCTGACTCTTGGTGAAGGGCGCTTAGTGACTGTCTGTACGCCGTCCTGTCCAGCATTCGTTGCACATTTAGGTGGATTGTATCCTTATAGTCTAGTACTCCCTTTCTGATGTGCCTGATTAGAGGTTCAGCTATTATTAGATGTCTGTTGGGGTGCTCCGCTCCTTACGGTAAAAATTGCTTGCACAGCAAAGCATTATGCTCCCTATTATGCTCAGGCTACATGAGAAGGTTTCCTGTAGCGGTACTACAATAACATGTTTTAGCAGGCCTGCAACTTCTTTAACCACGTCTCGCTTGTCCGCAGGTGCTGCCGGCAAGCGTTTCGAGTATTTTGTTGCGGCTCTGGAGTTTTGCGGCAATTGCGGTCGTATACGGAGTGAAGAAGGGCAGGCTATCGAATGTGACTCCCAATAACTTTGGTTTGTTTGTAGTTGGAATTTTGACGCCATCGGCTTTCACATCGAGTGCGAGCCTGTACTCGTTCGTTCAGCTGGTGGAAAGGATAGCCGAGGATCTTATCGGTTGTATTCGTAATAGTCTTGCAGTGAAGAAGTGGGGACTACTGGTCTTTGATAGTTCTTCATCATCCAAAATTGAGTTAAGTTCATTAATTCACTGTTGCTGAATTAATCCGTGTCGCTCGTGTCTGAAAAAGTTCTGAGTATATATTATGTATAGCATCAAAAATAACATATTTTAAGATAAAGTTGCCAGTTGTCAAATTGTAACACTAGGAATGCCGAATTGGCCGAATTATAATAAGTAACTAAAATACTATAAATTTTTAAATATGTTATAAAACACTGTTTAGTTCCTTAATTGCAGTAAAAGTATAATTTTTTTTTTTAGAAATATCCAACACTAGTCGCCTTGGCTTAATTAAGCGTATGTGAACACTAAACTCCGTGTCACAATTTATATCTAATTTCATAAATTTTACAATTTTCATAGCCACTGTTATTTAAAACATAAGCAAATAGCATATTCTAGTGCTGATTGGGTGCCAATAGCACTGATACGTTACGCACATACATAAATTTTTATATACAATATACCTATTGTCATGAGCGCAGCTGTAAACATACAACGGTTGAGTGCATTTACATACCTGTATATGAATTTCACACTTGTCAACGCCAGTGGCCCACAATCAGTGCAAATAAATAAATAAATGGGATTTACACTGGACAAACAATTAAATACGAGCTTAGCGCTGTCCTCATGGGGTCATACATTTATAATAGTAGTACTTATTCTGTATGCGGAAAACTATGCGTTTGCACAGTCAAGTTGGTTATTACGTAGCACTTCACTGAATGATGTCAATTTATAATAGAATAAATAGAAACGGTTGAAAAAAATATATTTATATGAGCATTGGTGTGTACGTGTATGTATACAAATTGTATTGCTTCAATAAAATCAAAATTTACAAGATATTTTCAGCATTTTGAAGTATGTTTACATAAAAAAAAACGGCTTTCATTTTTTTATTGTATTTATTTTTTCGTATCTAATTTAAAATTAAAATAACAATAAAAATTTTTGCTGATAACAGGAAAAATGTTATTAAATATACATTCTCTTAAGTGGGACAATTGGTTGTAAAAAAAACTTTTTGATTTGGATCTGATTAGAAATAGAACCCATAATCATTACGCGTTACTAAAAGTTCAAGTAGTAGATAAAAATAATTGCTATTCTTCTTCTTCATATCTTCATTTGCAGAGGCGCCGCTTACGCGATTATAGTCAAATCACGAATTATTCCTTAGTCGTTTGGCGCCAGTTGAAAATACCAAATGAAGCAAGATCGCTCTCCACTTGGTCCTTCCAAGGGTCTTTCTCTTCCTCTGCTGCCACCAGCAGATATTACATCCAATACTTTAAAAGCACGACGAGAAAACCTAGCCAGCGTAACCACCGTATCTTCATTGGCTGAACTATATCAATACCTTGGTTTCAACATGGGTATGCTCCGGTCTTGAAACCTTTTGTGAGTCATCCCATCTTTTCAAATATATATATATCATTATTATTATATTTGTTTTAGATAGAAAGGTGTCCGACAAACTGTCCATGTAGGACTGTTGCAGGATCCTTTTTAGCATTCTTGACCAATACTCATTTTCCATATCGAAACCCAAGACGAACATCATGGCGAGCTAGAAACGAAGCCATGAAAAGTAGGTCAAATTCTGCAATAAAGACAATTAGGATAACAAAGGCAGGAACATAACAATCCTACTCCGACCAACAGATATTTCCCTGTATGAACTGACAAATGTAATAGAAAAATCATTACATCACAAAAGGTACCCAATGACAGCATTTCTAGGCATGGAGGAAGCTTTCGACAATATAGAAATAGATACAATCATTGATTCTTTGTCGGTTTGTAGATGAATACAATCGAAGCTTATAAATACAGCCACACGATCAAAATGCGTTGAATATACCGACGATCTCATGTTGATGGTATCAGTGTTCTTTACTTCTACAACTGGTGAGAATATGTAGAATAATCTCAGCAAAACGTAGTTCAGTATTTCACTTAAATAAACAAAATACCATAAATTCATCTTCCTTCACTGCAAGGTACTACAATTCCTTTTGCCTTTAAAAGCAAAATATCAGGACTTTGAGACTAGTACCAAACTGAACTGGAAGATAATACTTAAGGCCTTAGTCCAAATATTGGATTGAATCCAATTGGTTTGGATGCCAGCATTATAGAAAGAGTATAATGTTAAACAAGCAGACAGGATACTGGAATAAGAGCTCGAGCACCGATGTTATATGCATACGTATATTAAAAACATGGTTTTCGTCATTTCGTAGTAGTGACGGTTATCCACTTTTTAGAGCTAACAGAAGTGGTCATGTTGGTTGTGATGCGATGTTAGATAGGTCGAATTGCAACTGTAGCACTCCTGATTCGGGTCAATATGTATTTGTTGACACCTCTTTTTGGGTCTCATTTAAAATTCGAGCTGATTTCTTCGTGTATCCCAGATGATTAGTTAATACATATTCGTCATGGCATTCAAGCTCAATTCATTATCAATCATTTCTTGTGTCAATCGTGGGTTATCATCAATTTTGAACTTCACCACAGCTACAGTGACGTCATCGGCGGAAGATTTAGGTCGACCTTTTTCGGGGCTCGTTCTCTACGGAAAAAAGTCCGGTCTGGAATTTTCGAAACCACTCAGAACTAGTCTTTAAAGAAGGTGCAATCGTTCCATATGCAATTTGGCATTCACTGAATATTTGTATTGGCTGTAAATTACGCCAAGACCCGAAGAGAATCACAAGGTGAATTTTTGTTTGCTTTGGTGGTGGAATTTCGTCTGACCTCTCCTCAGCTATCTTGCGTTTTCTCATCTCCATTTTAGCAGATCGTTCTAAAATTTGAAAGGAAGACTAATAAAGTAATTGCAATGGATTTGGTATTTTTAGATTTAACAAAAACAAATTGAAAGTCACTAACTGATCAAACTTTTGTTAATCCCCGCGAATGTCCAATATATTCAACAATTTAAAAATATCAAGCGCCAAAGGAAAATTAATTAAAAAGCTTTTGATTTTATTATTGTGATTCTTTTAGCTGGGTATCTATACGTAAAGTAAGTGCAACCATCGAATTAAGTGCTTTATTTAAACGTTTAAGCATATAAAACACAAAGCCTTCACTTGCCAAAGTGAAATTAACATTTATTATGCATATTAAACGGAGGAACAGTGTAGGGTAGCAAAAACAATTTTAAAGTTAGAATAATGTTAAAACATTTTTTTGTTGCAAACAAAACATTTTATTTCATTGTCGGGCAGGTGAGAAAGTTATGTCGGTTTTAATGAATCTGTTAAGCGCCGACAGGTGGGGATAATCAACATACGACATGACGCACCTAACACATCACCACAAGCGCGTAAGAGGCTATACATACACGTATATGTACGTATGTACATATTTTTTTTTGTTTCATACAAATAACTGTACGCATTTAAACATGCTACATATACTTAATGGCAAGTGTATACAATATGCCTTTGTGTGAATGTTGAATACTGCACGGCGAATGCAGTTTCAAATGAGAGTTGAGAGAATGTCGAGAATGCTTCATTAAATTAACGCACAAGCAAATAAAAAGTTGGACGTGCGTTGAAATGGCCTCAGAATATGCATACTCGTCGTACATACTGTACCGACTTGCCGTTGGCGGACGTGCAGTGGCGGTGTATTGTACATGCCACATTTCTCAGGTGTGTGGCAAACATTGACAATGGAATGCCAACAGCTGACAGCTGACAGTGCACAGGACTGAATACGGAGTGGCGTGGAAGCGGCGGCAAGAAAGGCGGTTGTTACAAGCTGCGCTGAAGTTTGCCTTTCAAATGGGTTAAAGACAAGCCAGCAGTAAGTGGAAATACAATAAATATTTACATGTGTGTGTGTGTACGTGTATGTAGCGACAGTATTTGTGACGCAAGAAACGCACATACACACATACACGTATATATGTATGTGAACAAAAATGTGTTCTATCAAGCACGTTTCTCTTTTTCTCTACAATCTAATGCGTGTATCAACAAACATACATGAACACTTATATACATACGAGTTTGTACATATGTCTTAATGAGAACATTTTAGAAACATATAAATATGCCGGCGGAAATACACACAAGCACTTAGCGTTGGCACGCAAAATGGCAAACGACAAATAAAATGTTGATTCAACGAATATCTCTTGAGCTCGAGAAGCAGGAAAAGTAGCTGATGTTGGAGAATGCAACGCTGATTACGACGGCTGAATAAATGGATGGTTGGATGAATGAATGAATGAATGCATGAATGCATGAAAGGTGCATAGATGAAAGGGTATTCGAAGTGCATTTTGCTGGGTAGAATTTAGAAGGTCATACACATGCATATATGTATGTCCGTATATGTATATGGTATGCGTTGATATTTATGGTTAAGTGCATCTTAAAGAAGCCGTGGTTAGCAGTTGGTGTGCAGGTGGAGAAATGTAAGCTAGTTAGGACGAGAGAAAGCGAAACAATCGGAGTTTAGTTTCCGTTAATAAACAATGCATATTATTCAAGAAATAAGCATAAAGGAACTTCAATGTGTACAGAGTTAACGGCATGGCATTGAACAGTTTATAAATTTGAAACGATTTAAAATCACTAATATTCTTAAAAGCTGGAGACCACTTTACATGCATTCCAATAAATCGTGATTATTTGTTGTGTATTTGTTTTTTTTTTACTTTTTTAACATAAATTTACTCTATAAAATATATTACACTAGTAATCAATTGGGAAAAACTGCTTACGCTTTCCTCTTTCTTTTCAATATAAAAGTTAATGTGATATCTTCTTATTTTTTTTTATTTATGTCACTGTATTACTGTGCTGAAATGCATTAATTTCATGCTACATAAAATTAAGAATGGCTTTCGAAACTATAGCTTGAAAAACTACGTGGTAAAGACATTTTCACTCTGCGAGTACACACATCAAAGCACATAAATAATAACTGCATGCGAAAATAATATAAAAAGGAAACAAACTTATAAAGCACTCAAATGAGATGAAATTGTGTATTTTTTGTCATTTGTTTATGAATTAAAAATTTTGTTTGTTTGCAAGTATGCATGTCAAACGTACACAAGTGTTAAATAGACCAATAAACACTAGCAATTAGAAAATTAAAATTTTTGATGAGAAATTTTAATCTATTTTATTACATTTAATTTACTATTATATTTACTATTTTGTATATTTTATATAATTATATTAATTTTTTTTCTTACTTGTTTTATTTTATTTTTCTATATTTTATTTCTTATTTTATTTTATTTTAATTTCTTTTATTTCTTTTTTTTTGTTTAATTTTATTACTTTATAGGTTTAGTCTGTTAGTATTTTTATGGTATTTTAATCGTTTTACTTTATCATATTTTATTTTATTGTTTTCCATTTGGTTTTTTATGCTATTTTACTATAGTATATTTTAATGGTTTTAATTTTTTCCCGTTTTTTATATTAAGTTAATGTGATTTATTTTTTTTTTTTATTGTTTATTGTTTCTTTTTCATTTTAATTTATGTATTATTTCCTTCTTATTATTTATTATTATGTAGAAAATTTTATTATTTAAATTTAATTTTGTTTATTTCTATTTTTAATTTATTATTATTTTTTGATATTATTTCAATCGCATTATTTTATCATATTTTATTTTATTTTATTCGATTTTTATACTTTTTTTAAGCTATGCAGCTATATTTTATTTTAAGAATTTAAGGTTTTTATTGTATTTTATTTATTAGTGTTATTCTCTAAAAATTGGTTTATTTAAAATTTTTATGCTTCCTTTTCTTTTTCATTTTTATTTTACAATATTTCATTTTACTTTATTGTTTTTTTTATATGTTTTATTAATTTTTTTATTTATTATATTTTTTATTTTACTTTATAAAGTCTTACATTAATTTATTATTTTCTATTTCAGTTCATTTTGCTCATTTTTTGATGCTTTGTTTTATTGAATTTAATTTTAATTTTTTTTTAAATATTTAAATTCATTTTATTTCAATTTATTTTTTATTTTATTTTAATTAGTTTAATTTTAATTTGTTTTTCTTTTTGTAATTGGTTTCATTTTATTTTATTTTTAAATTTTATTTTACAAAGTTGAACCTTCCTTTATATATTTTTATTTGGTTTTAATGTTTTATATTTTCTTTTTTTTCATTAATTAATCATTATAATTTGATTTACTATATTTTTGCTGTATGTTATTATATTATATTTTATTTTATACATAGTTTTATTTGAATTTTTTTTATTTTACTCGTGTTATTATATTTTGGCTTAATTTATTTTGTTTTTCTTTATTAATTTAATTCATTTACAAATTTTTAGAGGTCTTTAGGTTATTTTAGTTTAATTGATTAATATTATTTTTGTTTCATTTGAATTTGTGTTATTTGATTTAATTTATTTTATTTTATTTAATTAAATTTGATTTAACTTTATTTTTTTATTTATTTATTTAAATCCGTTTAATTTTATTTTGTTTCCTGTTGTTCCATTTAATTATTTTTTAAATACTTTTATTTTAATTTGTGCTATTTTTTATTTTATTTTGTTTTATTTTATATTATTTTATTTTCTTTCATTTTATTCCATTTCATTTTATTTTATTTTATTTTTTTTATTTTTTTATTTTATTTTATTTCATTTTATTTCATTTTATTTTATTTTATTTTATTTTATTTTAGTTTATTTTATTTTATTTTGTTTTATTTTATATTATTTTATTTTCTTTCATTTTATTCCATTTCATTTTATTTTATTTTTTTTTATTTTTTTTTTATTTTAATTTATATTATTTTATTTTATTTTGTTTTATTTTATTTTATTTTATTTTAGTTTATTTTAATTTATTTTATTTTATTTTATTTTATTTTATTTTATTTTGTTTTATTTTGTTTTGTTTTATTTTATTTTATTTTATTTTATTTTATTTTATTTTATTTTATTTTTTTTAATTTATTTTATTTTATTTTATTTTATTTTATTTTATTTTATTTTATTTTATTTTATTTTATTTTATTTTATTTTATTTTATTTTATTTTATTTTATTTTATTTTATTTTATTTTATTTTATTTTATTTTATTTTATTTTATTTTATTTTATTTTATTTTATTTTATTTTATTTTATTTTATTTTATTTTATTTTATTTTATTTTATTTTATTTTATTTTATATTTATCTTATTTTAGTTTAATTGATTAATATTATTTTTGTTTCATTTGAATTTGTGTTATTTGATTTAATTTATTTTATTTTATTTAATTAAATTTGATTTAACTTTATTTTTTTATTTATTTATTTAAATCCGTTTAATTTTATTTTGTTTCCTGTTGTTCCATTTAATTATTTTTTAAATACTTTTATTTTAATTTGTGCTATTTTTTATTTTATTTTGTTTTATTTTATATTATTTTATTTCCTTTCATTTTATTCCATTTCATTTTATTTTATTTTATTTTTTTTATTTTTTTATTTTATTTTATTTCATTTTATTTCATTTTATTTTATTTTATTTTATTTTATTTTAGTTTATTTTATTTTATTTTGTTTTATTTTATATTATTTTATTTTCTTTCATTTTATTCCATTTCATTTTATTTTATTTTTTTTTATTTTTTTTTATTTTAATTTATATTATTTTATTTTATTTTGTTTTATTTTATTTTATTTTATTTTAGTTTATTTTAATTTATTTTATTTTATTTTATTTTATTTTGTTTTATTTTGTTTTATTTTATTTTATTTTATTTTATTTTATTTTATTTTATTTTATTTTATTTTATTTTATTTTTTTTAATTTATTTTATTTTATTTTATTTTATTTTATTTTATTTTATTTTATTTTATTTTATTTTATTTTATTTTATTTTATTTTATTTTATTTTATTTTATTTTATTTTATTTTATTTTATTTTATTTTATTTTATTTTATTTTATTTTATTTTATTTTATTTTATTTTATTTTATTTTATTTTATTTTATTTTATTTTATTTTATTTTATTTTATTTTATTTTATTTTATTTTATTTTATTTTATTTTATTTTATTTTATTTTATTTTATTTTATTTTATTTTATTTTATTTTATTTTATTTTATTTTATTTTATTTTATTTTATTTTATTTTATTTTATTTTATTTTATTTTATTTGATTTTATTTTATTTTATTTTATTTTATTTTATTTGATTTTATTTTATTTTATTTTATTTTATTTCGTTTTGTTGTATTAAATTAAAAACACCTCCATATGCACCTCATGTTTACTTTGTTATCTATGGATATATCTACATAGGTACATATGTTTGCTGGGAAAGCAGCGTGATAGTGCAAATTACCATGTGTTTTTTCAGTATTCTCCAACTTGCTTATTTGCGTAAATACAAATGCGAAATGTGAAAGCTTGTTAATGAGATATGCAACTGTGCATTCAAATGTATGTACGCATAAGCGGTTGCCATAATATGAACAGCAGTAACGATAATAAAAAAAAATTTCCAAAGCAGGATTGGGAGGTAAGCACAAAAGATACACTCAGCAGAAGCAGTAGACCCTGGTGGAATAGAGATAAGAAAAGTAGATCTCAATTTTATATTTCATTACTTTCGAAATCTAAATATATATATGTATATGTATGATTAAAGGGACATACCTTCTGCTCAAATATAAGCGGAGACTTTATCCATAACTCGACAAGGACAAGACTTATGGCCATACTTTTTTTGCTTAGGTTGGCTGGACTGTTATACCTTCTGCTCAAATATAAACGAGACTGTTCAATAAAACAAAAACGGTTAATTATTCTTCAATATTTATTTTATCCCCTTCAAATTAGTCACCATTAGAGGCGATACACATATGCCACCTTTTTTCCAATCTTCATAACACTTCTGGTAGGCCGCTTTAGGTATGGCGTTCAGTTCCTTCTTCGAATTCTCTTTTATGACTTCAATCGACTGAAAATGCTTTCCACGAAGCGGTAATTTGAGTTTAGGGAAAAGAAAAAGGTCACACGGTGTCATGTCGGGTGAATACGATGCTTGCGGAACAATATTTACGTTGTTTTTGGTCAAATAATCGCGTACAAGGCGAGACGTATGAGCAACAATTTTGGAACAAGTCGAGCAGACACACGTCTCATGCCCAAAACATCGTGAATAATGCTATGAGCGGATCCATTTGATATGTTGAGCTCACAAGCTATCTCTCTTTCAGTCACACGACGATTTTCCAACACAATTTTCTTTACTTTTTCGACGTTTTCTTCGTTTATTGACGTTGCTGGACGACGATCATGGGGCAAGTTCTCCAGCGATGTACGGCCGTCCTTGAACGACTTATACCAATCAAAAATACGTGCACGTGATAGGCAAGACTCCCCATATGCCTTCTGCAACATTTTCATTGCGTCCGTCGCACTTATTCCATTGGAATAACAAAATTTCAAACAAACTCTTTGCTCAACGTTAATTTCCATAGTAAAATTCGAAAAACACACTCGAGGTTGACTTGTTTATAGTGCCGTAAAAAAAAAAACTATGTGACAGATCGCGCTCAAATTTGACATGTAAACATAGGTGTAACTACTGTAATTAGTCTACCTGTTGAATCTTAAAATACGAATAGAGAAATTCGTAACATTATATGGAATTACCCTTTTACTAGTTACTAAATGCATTTTCGAAAAGTTTAAAATCCATAAGTGCTGAACTGATCCATCATGGTGATCGAATATTCTAACTCATCTCGTATATTTATATTATATTTGAAGTCTACGTTTATAACCGTCCTGCAGTCCTTTCCAAGCTTTTAATCCGTACGTATAAACGTTGCAAGTTTCGCTGGTAGATTGCACGTTTCTGTGTCTTCCACCCAGTATTATTGTATCCTAAAACTTTCCTGCCCAGATAAAGTGCGGGAGATTGTAGCTCATTACATTTACCCTTCTCTTGCTTATTACCGAAGATAATGGAATTCCAGTGTAATATAAATTGGTATTACTTCGATCAACAGATTCCACGATTTCCATTATTTTATCTGCACTTTCAACAATTGGCCTTCCACATCGTGGAGCATCTCTTGTATAGTAATTACTGGAACGAAATTGACGACAACAAAATTGTGCATGGTTGACTGTTACAGTATCAGGACTATAGTAAACTATTTAGATTTTCAGCTGCCCGACTTGCGTTTTCGCCTTTTTGGACTTGTTTCAACTACTACTGAGTTAAGCCTCCGAACGGCGGATGGATTTTTATTCACGACAGAAATACACTCGGCGGGCGGGACATTCCCTAAGCGACTGCAACTAGAAAAAAAAATTTCAATAATTTTGCATGTTTTGACCAGACCAGGGCTCGAACCATGGCATTTTGTATGTTGGTACACAATTCTAACCACTCGACTTACGGCCTCCATATTTTTACTTCTGCCTTATTGGTATTTCCAAGGGAATTTCGGGATTTAGGACGAATTTTGTCCCCACTGTTCAAACCAACTAACACAAGTTTCTTCACTAAACGTTCGCAACTTGTTTATCGTAATTTAGTTAACCTTCGACTTTGACTTGTTAAAGGGAATATATTTTCGAAATAAAAGGAATTACTTCGATTTGACTTCACTTCTCAGTAGTGAAAGTTTACATTGAAGAGAGAGAGAGAGAGAGAGAGAGATAGGGAGCAAATACGAATAATACAATATTTCAAACATATATTATATATTTTTTTGGAGTATGTTTAAGTTTTCCCAAACGGGCATTCACACTTGCTGTTCCTATTATTTGTTTATGTATAAAAAAGGCACAAGGACATTTCAGCATTAATTCCCTGAAGCACACGTTTCGGCGCATAGGCGCAGAGGGGGCAAAATGAATGTGAAGGTAAAGCATGAGGTTTTGCATACCTTTTTGATACGCTTGCGTACACAAAATAAAAAGACGCACAAACGCATATATACGTATGTATGTATATATATATGTACATATATACAATTTCAGTACATTATAAAAATTTACACATGCAGGGAAGCATATGCATACTACATACCATACATACATACATGCAGGCATATATGTCTAAATAAGTACGCTTTTAAATGGTGCAAGTAGCAGGAGAAGTGTATATTCTTTGCGCTTTGGGAGGAGAAAATCCATGCAGTATGTATGTACAATGTGTGATGTAGTTATGTATATAATTTCCACATCCGCTCCGTTGCCTACTCACCCGTTGTGCACTTGACAGACTCACAATCTCTACACCCGAATGCATTGGAGGTGGCTGCAGCTTTAAATGCCCACAAACATAAGCACTTGAAAATTGGAAGCAACAAGATAGCTGCGGCAAGTTGCAGGCTTAGCGACGGGCGGGGGGTTGTGTCATTTAGTTGCAGTTTCAATTAAATTCACTAGCTTGTGGAATTATTATTTTTATGTGTGACATAAAAACGGCACTAAAGTAGAGGAAGTGGCACAAGTAGAAAGGGTTGTGCAAACTAAATGAAAGCTGAAAAGGCTAAATTATAAGCATACGTGTTCTTTTGCAAAAAAAAAAAAAGAAAGAAAAGAGCAGAAAAAATTGGAGCAAAAGTGTACCACCATTACCCCTCAGGTCGAGTATGGGTAAATGAAGTAACTAGTTACGAGCTTATGAGTACTGCCAGTTCGAGTGGTTTGTGGCGTAAAAACTTTGGCAAATTTTATTTGCATATTCACGAATATTCTCAACCATACACACATACCTACATAACATACACACATACTCCCTTTCACATAGGTTGTATTAATTTTGTGCTTCGAAAATTATGAATGGTACTGCGCCTGACAGCCAACTTTTGTGGAAACGCATTGACATGTGCGGAAATAATTTTCTCATTTTAATTTCTTTCAACAACTTTTAGAGGGAGTAAGGCAAGGCAATAGTTCTTTAGAAAAAGTGCACACTGCAGCAATAATTTCTTCAAAACTTTCTACATTTTAATTGAAAAGGCTATGCATTTTAATTAAATTGTCATTTCCATACTTTACTGTTTTTATTAAAATTAAAAATATTAAAGGTTTTTATTAAAAATAATAAAAATAAGTTAAGAAAGACATATTCATAAAAACCATATATACTTTCTAACATATGCAACATGTGCCCACGTCCCGACGGAAAAGAAGAATGATGTGACCGAAGCTGTGTTTTAAGACCGTTGCCACCGCCACGATCTCAAAATTGAGCTTTGGCGGCATTAAGCCCAGGGTAGATAAGGAAGGTATTCTCCACGCAACAGTCAAAAGATTCAGCCTTCACAACTAACCATCGCCATATGGTTTTGTAGCACAAAAAAATTCATCAAGCTACTTGGCTGTTTGCATGTCGAAAAATTTAAAATTAGTTCCATCATCTTGTGATAGGCGGAAGACATGTCTCTAGTGTTCTTGAGTGCCCAAAATCAACTCTTGTTGCAGAGTAGAAACGCACCTGCCTCTGAGAAGCAAAGAACGACCGTCAACTAACAGAAGGAAGTTTCGAAGTCGAAAACCGGCAATCACAACAGTCAGCCGAACGGTTTTCTACGCACTCATCAGCAACTCGGTATAAGCGGAATTGTGGGTCGGCATTTCAAGCACTCAACATACAGTTGTAAACGAAACTATTTGTTTTATAAAAGGTCGCAGTTGAGAGAATACAGGCTGCCAACCTTGCAACCTTGCGATCGAGAACTACACGTGTGGGGTAGAATAAATGCCGAGATTTGAGGAGGGAAGCAAAACTAATGTGCAGGTAAATAAGTAAAAGGACGAGATGCGTGAGTATGAAGAGCTTGAGAAACTGATTGACAAGGGTAACGCTCGAAAATTCTACCAAAAGATACCAATACTTACAGGTGGTACCAAGACCGAAGCAAATTCTTGTAGCACACAGAGAGGTGATCTAGTAACTGATGCCCAGATGAATGATGAATTTATAAAGGAAGCAGTTATCCAGCCTGCTGAACAGCAGTCAAAGTATAACTCCAGGAAATGGCGAACCCGATTTCCCAATCGGTGACGCTGGAACAGATGTTTTATTGCTCGACTACGAAGAAGTTCGAATTGCAACCGTCCGCTTGAAAAACAATAACGTGACGGAGCTCGATGGACTGCCGGCTGAGCTATTTAAATACGATGGTGAAGAACCGATAAGGTACAAAAGGGAGCAGTTATCCAGCCTGTTGAACAGCAGCCGAAGTACAACTCCAGGAAATGGCGAACCCAATTCCCCAATCGGCGACGTTGGAACATATATTTTATTGCTCGACTACGAAGAAGTTCGAATTGCAACCGTCCGCTTGAAAAACAATAAAGTGACGGAGCTCGATGGACTGCCGGCTGAGCTATTTAAATACGATGGTGAAGAACCGATAAGGTACAAAAGGCGGCTGCTAACTTCGCAACCTAAAGTAGTTTGAGATTACACGTCATTTCGTTACTGGAAAAAGCAACAACACTTTGTCAACGGAAACTGGAAACTCTCGAAATTTGGAACAGCCGCCACCCGTCGTACAAGCATCAGCTTCCTCGCAAAATATGGTCGGATGAAAGCATTCCCAACGATTGGAACCTAATTGTGCTCTGCTCAAACCACAAAAAAGGGGATCCCACAGTTTACCCTGCCTTACGCCTTTACACAATGCCTGAATGGGTTATGAGTCGTTAAAACTGTAAACAACTCCAAAAGCTCCGTTAAGCTGGGGAAGGACCTCTTCAAGCCATTTGATACCAAACGAAATTTGATGACTGGGTCACAATACGAGGTGCAGAGAGAGACCGTTAAGTCCTTTATATGAGCGTACAGCTGCTGGCATACGCCAATGATATTGATATCAGGGCCTCAACAATCGCGTCATGAGTTCTGCTTCTAAAGACTGTATAAGGTAGCGAAGAGTATAGGTCTGGTAGTGAACGAAGGGAAAACGAAATATTTCCTGCCATTAAGCAAACTGCCATCACATTCACGTCTTCGCCCTCACGTCACTGTTGACAGGAGAACAAAGACGCTCATTGTTCCCGTCCTGCTATATGCTGCCGAGGCCTGGATGAGGACAATGTCTGATAAGTTGGTGTTATAAATTCTTAGAGGAATATTTTGCTCACGATTTATGATCCTCTGCGAGCTGGGGACGGCGAATACCATATACGTTGCAATGATGAGCTGTACGAGATATACGGGGACATTGACATTCTTCAGCGAAAATACTCCAGCTTTAAAAGTTTTCGATGCACTACCCGCCGGTGGAAGCAGAGGAAGACCTCATCTCCGAAGGACCTGGCTGTACTTGGTATTTCCAATTGGCTGCGAATGTTGTTATCTCGGCGTAAGCGGTGTCTACGCCAGTAAAGAAGAAGAATAAATCCATTTATATATGTATGCTCAGTTGCGCCTTAACTTATGTATCTCTTTATTTCTAAATAAATAAATGAACAAAATTACATTCACTGTCCGCATTTATTAGCATTCATTGCGTGCAAGTCGAATAATAGTTTCAGCTGGTGATGATGGATGCTTGCCATTAGGCCATAAGCTCAATAGTTGTGACCTAAGCTACTTACAGCAACTGCATGACTTTTTTGTATTCGTATTCGACGTGTTTTTGCTTTCAATTATATGCTCATGATGTTTGTTGGCGCAACTAATTTGTGTGGATTTCAGTTAATGCAAATAAAAGTGAATGCAAAAAGCAACACGCAAATCCACAGTGTGAAAAGAGCCAGTAAGCAAAAATCGTCTAAACTTTTAGATGTTGGAATTGGTGGGAAGATTAGCTGTCCGATAACTCTAATTTCGAAAAACAAATGTATTGAAACCAAATCGTTACAGGAGTCTGGAACAACCACTTAAAGTTTAAAACACAATGAACGCCTTGGGTTATGGGCTACGAGCTGTCAAAATTAAAATTAATTATTTAAAGCACTCGGTAAATAAGCTTTGATACAGATAAGCGAGTCAGAGGAATCGTGCATTTCAGAAGTTTGTTCTGCATGAACACAATGAAAGTAGCCATAGACACCTTGGTCTTAAAGGGATGGTAAAGTTGACCCCGACACACCCAACAAATACACGTATGCTGCATGCATTGAGACGCCGCATGACCTCCAGGATCTTCTTTTAGATGAGCCAGACAAAAATATCAACAGTGTTTTTTTTTATTAATCTTCTTTTTTTTGAATTCATCTTTGATTGGCACTTAAATATCCCTTGGCTAGTTTTAAAAATTTTTAATTTGAATCTTCAAACTATCTGATTTCTGTACATATTTCTCAGGTAGAAAGGCTAAACTGGTTGTTGTTGTTGTAGTAGCGGCTACGTTAACCCCGCTTAGGAACAGGTTTAAAATCAATCTAAGTCACGAGGTCATCTAACGGGAGGTTTCAACGGGATTGGGACAGAGGGAGAGGGGGGTTAGATGTGTCGGTTTAAGGGGGCATGTGAAGTGGTGGTTAGTGTCGTGTGGAGACTCTCCACGTGACGCTGGGCATACGTTGGGAATGTTGTTGTCGAGTCTGGTTTAACCTGCTACAGTATCCAGACCTAAGCTATGTTAGTGTTACGCGGGTCTCCCGAGGCAGCTCGAGCTCGTTGTCTGCGATGTGTGGTGTTTTGTCTCCGAGCACGGCATTCACGGGAAGGGAGTCTTTGCAGGTGCTGACTGACTCCTGGTGAATGGCGTTCTGCGCTTGTCTGTACGCCGTCCTATCCAGCGGTTGTTGCACATATTGCTGGATTGTGTTCTTCAAGTAGTACTCCCTTTCTGAAGTGTCTAGGTGGAGGTTCAGCTTCGAAAAGCATTATGCTCCTTAACTCATAGCATAGATGCTTCGTTGTGCAAGTGATGCTCAGGCAACATCAGAAGGTTTCCTGTGCCTGTAACTTCTTCATCCGCGTCTCATTCGTCCGCGGCGCCTAGATCGGTGCAGCATAATTTACGACCGTCCGGCCAATTGCTTTATAGGTTGCCAGCAAGGTTTCTTTATCTTTACCCCAGGTGTTGCCGGATAGCACTCAACTAGCAACTAAAGACAGCCGGTTCTACGCAACGGAGTTGACCCGGATTTTATTCGGCCAAGGGCTGTCACCCTTTCGGAGACTTAACCCCGTTTAGGTTAACATGCCAAACTGGTGCTAATGTATGGTGTTGAGATGGTCTCATTGTTGGTTGGTTGAAAGGAAAACCAGGGTTGTCCTATCAAGTGAACTTTATGTATAATTATAAACACTTCACTTTTGAAAGTGAGTCTAAATAAAAAAGGAGCTTGCAATATCCTGATCGAAATTCAGTCATTACCTTCAAAAACTGTGTGAGCCTGGACTTCTTATATGTTATCACACATTTTGAATGTTTTGGCTATTTTCTTAATTCTCCATTGGCTGTTAACAAAAAATTTAATCCGTAATGTCTACAATATCTGTTTGGAAGTTGTATCACTAAGTTGGCAGCTACCTTCTTTATTCTGAAAGCCCCGGAAGAATAAATAAGCTTAAACTATTTGTACAACCGAGAATCTGGGAAATCTACAGTCTTTTCACTTCACAGTTTCTTATTTGACTTCGGATTTGGACTAAATACCGAATTACACGCCTTCTTCAAACATTAATACCAAATAGTTTATTTGCGGCTATAAAGTACTTTAAGCCCGAGTAGTGAGTTGCTGGTTTGTTAATAGTAAATCAGATACTTAACTCATTTTACTTAGCTTAGTTTCAGTGTTCAGTTATTGTAGTTATCACTAACTTTTTAGTGATTTGAGGTCGAAATAGACTTCCAGAGGCTAGTCAGACTTATTTCAGGACTTTGAAGAGAGACTCTCTTTTTTTACTAGTATTCCATAAGTAATAAGTAAGTTTAATCAGTATATCAGCTGGAGACGCAGACCTCATTGTGGCCGTCCTGTAGAAGTTAAATATTTGAAGATATTTTTATTGAGTGTTAAATAAGGTAGCTTCAGTCAAACCGCACCGTAAGTTCTGCGTTCTTCGGCCTGAATAGCACTAACAACAATGTCAGTCTTGAAATCCAATGCAGAATCATTCTTGCCAACAGGTGTTAGTTTGGACTGAGTAGTAATTGTAAAGTAAAATCCTCACGCGACGAACAAAGACCAAATTGTTCAAGTCGTTCATCATTCCCCTCCTGCTATATGCTGCCGAGGCCTGAATGAGGACAATATATGATAAGTTGGCGTTATGAATTTTTGAGAGAAAGGGTTTGGGTAAGATTTATGAAACTCTGTGTTATGGGAATGGCGAATACCGGAGCCAAAAGAACGATGAGCCATACGAGATATACGGCGACATTGACATAGTTCAGCGAATCAAGAAACAGCGGCTACGCTGGCTAGGTCATGTTTTTCGGATGAATAAGTATACCCCAGCTTTGAAAGTAGTTGATGCAGTACCCGCCGGTGGAAGCCAAGGAAGAGAAAAAGTTCCAATCCGTGGGAAAGACCAGGTTTTAAAGGATATTTCCAATTGACATCAAGTTGGGAAGGGCATGAATGAGTGGCGCGCTGTTGCTATTCTCAGTAGAGAAGAATTTAAAACGAATTTTTGCAGTTTAGGATGTTGGTCTGTGATTAGCTTAGTTAACACTAAAAAATAATAATAATAATAAATCCCATCGTAAAAAGCTCAGATAAGTAAGAGTAAATGCAATCTGTGTCTCCTGCACTTGGTACATATTTCTGTTAGTATTTAAAAGGCTATCTTACTACATAACTATAACCAAAACTGAGGTAGAGAGTGCTTCTATGGCTCACTTGGCAATCAGTAAAGAATGAAAGTAAATGAAAAAAACCAACAATTTTATGGGTCATATAAGCAACACATGGCCTATGACTTGGTCATAATTCATCGCCATTAACAAGGATAACTGTTGACATACCAAAAGGATATTTACAACTAATACACCTATACACATATTCGCGCAGCGTTGAACGTACAACCCACAGTGCTAAGACCGTTAAGACAGCTAAGACGGTTAAGGCGCAGCTGCGTGGATAAGTTGGGCAATAATGGCAGCTTCTCGTCATTTGTTCAATGAGTATAAAAGAATGAATGAAAGAATGTCAGTATGTTGGAATGAATGTGCATATACTGTATATATATACATATATATTGTATTCTATTAAGGAATGTATGCTTATGTACATAAGTATGTATGTATGCATGATGTGGTAATCATAGTGGATTTGCTGATAATCTCTGATTTATCTTAATGCTGGTTTGCCAATGTAATATAATACACACATATGTATGTATGTAAGTAATGCTGTAGGATGAAATAAAAGAAGGCAAAGTAAAAATAATCTAAAAAAACTCGAATGTAAGAAGAAGCTTTGAGCAAGTAAAGTAAAGATCTGCGAACAAGTGAAATACTATTGTGCAAATATGTGAACAAATCAATTTGTTTCGCCTTCGGGCACCTTGTGGGATGGGTGGTCTCATACACATACATATGTATGTCTGTAAATACATACATACATTTGGCTACACACCATGCTGTTTACTAAATGGCTAAACGAAGAGTAGTAAGTACACAAAATTATTGGTTGTTTGCGTTGTTTTTTTTTTGTGATATGTAATGCATTTGATTTCGAATTTCCGAATTTCTCTCACCAAAATCTCTTCATATCTCTATTGCTTGTTTATTTATTTACGTATTTCCTTGTCTGTTTTTAACGTAATCTTTTCGCAAACAATTGTTGGTAATAAAATAGTTAATGAGGGATGAAATGAATAGCAAAGCTTCATAGGGATGTTGACAAATTATTGGCGATAAATTTATATGTGTCTGTTGACAGCGATTAAATGCAAAATTAATACTGTGCACTAAAGTATTAGGTCTAGTAAAAAGTTATTCATTAGTTGTGCATTACATTGAAAGCCTTATCATAGTTAGAATTATTCGATTTAGCTCAAATAAACAAACTTCTGCTCAATAACTTTTTGATATTTTCAAAATAATGTCACTATGCCTCTCTCCTTGATACTCCTGTCCCTATTGTCGAAAAATTGAGACAATCGATATTTTACACGATGCAATAAGGTTTAGCTCAACGGTTATTGCTACAGGAATTGCAATTAATATCTACCGACAACTGAAAAGTATTTTGAGGCCAAGTGAAATGAATTTTACAAATTATCCTTGGATCAGCAATTACTACTCTCAATGAATCCGCCGTGAGAAGAATGAGTCAGTTAGACTTTGTCTTCGTCGAATCCGCTGGTGTTGTTTATCACCATCTTAATGCCTTTAAGAGCTCATTCAAATGCGGTACATATAATATCCCTACTAGTGTACTTAAATTTTGTGCTGAATCTCTATATATACCATTGACGAACATATTCAATGCTTCATTAAAGCAAAATGCATTCCCTTCTTTGTGGAAAGATTCATACATTGTACCTCTACATAAATCTGGTAGTAGATCTTCAATAGGGAATTACAGGGTATAGCGAAGTTATGTTCTATCCCCAAAATTTTCTAAGCTATTATAACTGATCAATTAGCCCATTCTGTATAATCAATTATAGACATCTCACAACATGGGTTTTGTAAAGGTAAATCTACCCTATCGAATCTGCTAGAATTAACCACCCATGTCAGTAATGGTTTTAAAAATGGTAATCAAACAGATGTTATCTACACTGACTTCAGCAAAGCATTTGACAAGGCCTCTCATCCTTTACTTCACTTTAAACTCGATCATTTCGAGGTTCCACCTTCCCTTCTCAAGTGGATTTCATTGTACTTGATTGGTAGAAAACAAAAAAGTAATTTTTAAAAATTGTACATCACGTGCAATAGCAGTAACATCTGGTGTTCCTCAAGGCAGTCACCTCGGTCCCTTACTCTTCCTCATATTCATCAATGACCGAATGGCTGACGGGTTCAAGGACCCATACATTACCAAATTACTCTTTACCTCACTTGTTAGGCCCATTTTGGAATATGGCTCAGTTGTATGGAGTCCGCACTATCAATTGTATAGTGGATAAATTGGACAAAAGCAATTCCTATTATTCGCGTTAAGAAATTTAAACTGGGATGCGAACAAGAATCTGCCTTCTTACAAAAGTCATTTACGGCTCATTAATCTGCCTTCACACCATAGTCGTAGAAAGATGCTGGGAGTTTTATTTTTAACTAAATTGATAAGAGGTGCTATCAATACCATTCCTACTTAGCGAGCTTTACTTCACCATCCCTTTAAGATCATCTAGGCACTTTAGGCCCCTTTCATTGGGCTCATGCAGAACAAACTTTGAAATGCACGACCCTTTTAGATCTTTGTGTAACGATTTTAAGACACATTTCAACAACATTGATTCCTCTGACTCGCTTTTCTGTATCAAAACCTACTTACTGAGTGCTTTAAATAATTAAATAAATTCCCTCTTATTTTCCCCATGCAATTTTATAGCAGCTGATGAACAAATCTGTAGCTGTTTAGTGTAAAAGTCAAGTGCAACCGAGACCTTCCGCGATCGGTTTCGGGTTCAAGGCAGTCCGAACTGTTACTGGTTTTCGGTCACCGGTCTGTTGGATTTTTCGATTTCCCTCAGACGCGCCCCTCGGTCGGTTGGGCGGGAGGTGAGTAACCCTGGGTTCGTCGTAAAAATAGGCCTTTTCGCTCTCTGTGTTGCACCTTTCACCAAGTCGAAGACAAGGAAAAAGTAGTACATTATTTGTGCATTAAATTGAAGGGCTTATTTACCGTATTATTGACCAAAATATTCGCCATAGGCAGAAGCAGATGGTAATAGCTTGTTACGAGGTCCGAACTATGACTGAAACTGTAAGATAAATACAGACAACTCGTTGTGAAAGTCGATGTCATAAAAATCCGACTAATAACAACCCGTAGTTAGAGGGAGTCACATTGGACAACCTGCTCTCCCTCACTCCGCATATGGCTGCAATTGCCAGAAAACTTCAGAGCTGCAGCAAAATCCTCACAGTGTTAGCCGCCAGTACCGCCAGGGAATGTCAACCTATCCGATTGTATTTAAGACAAGATTCGGCAAACATCCGAAATTAAAGAAAATTATTTTTCTAATTGTAGTCAGCCAGGAATGTCAACCCCTCCAACTGTATTTATGATACGAAATAAATAGCTCCTCATAAAAATAGATCGTCTGCTCGAAGGTGGCTTAGAAGAAGCTGTAGGCCCCTTCTTTTGATGTAAAAATATAAGACACATACCACAAATTGGAGGAGGAACTCGACATTTTGCCTTTGTAACACCTGAACATATGAAGCCAAAGTTATACATATGTATATACGAGTATTTATATATTGCACCAGATGCGCGGTTAGAATTAGGAAGGACCTCTCCGAGCTGTTAGATACCAAACGAGGTTTCAGACAAGATGACTCTTTATCGTGTGATTTTTTCAATTTGATGCTAAAGAAAAATGATAAGAGCTGCAGAACTGAACAGAAAAGGTACAATCTTTTATAAGAATGTGCAGCTGGTGGTTGATATTTTTGGCCCCAGCAACGGTGCCGTGAGTTCTGCTTTCTCCAGACAGTTTAAGGAAATAAACTGTGTAAATGAACGGATTCAAATGCAACTGCCAAAATGAACTTGCTGTCTAATTTTTACCGAAATCTGTACAGTGAAGAATCGATAAATTTCTTTCTTTGGGAGAGTAAGACATCTTAGCATCTCAATTTCGTTACTGGCTAAATCTTACTGACATCTCTCACCGAACAGATCTAATGTCACCACAGCTTTTCGAAAATTATCCACATTTTACTCACATACAGATATGTACATACATATATATGCATGCCAATAATTACACTTACAATTGTACGTAGATTGAAAAGAGTGGAGACAATCTGCTCGAACTCGATCAATGCAAAGTGCACTCAAATTCGCCTGATAAAAAAAACAAAAAAAAAAAAAGAAAACGCAAACGCGGCGAAGCGTAGGCGAATAACGGAAAATATGCAATCAGTATAAAAACGATATTTATCGTGTATGGATGTCGCCAAAACACATTTAATTATGAATTACGAAACAAAGTTCGATAGCGAAAAGCGAATCTGGTCAAATGTAGCACCAGATCGTCTCTTCAATCCGGATAAATCAATTGGCGGTGTCGCCTTGCATATGTTACGTGTTCAGCCACCAAATGCGGTTTGTCAAATATGCGACTCGGAAGAGACTGAACTGACCTATAGCAAAGCGTACTCACATGCCGTCAGCGTAGCGGCTCATCTCAAAGGGCTAGGCCTTGGCTGTGATGATGTTGCGGGCATTGTCGCCTACAATACCACGCTGCTGATGCCGGTGATTGTTGGTTGCTGGGTGAACGGTGTAGCTATAAATACGTTGCATCCAATATATGAAGAAGGTAAGTAGTTACATGTGGTACATATGTAATATACATACATATATCCGAGTACATAAGCGCGTCACATAAATTGTCATTTCAGATGTAATCAGAGAATTGTTCCAAGTAACAAAACCAAAGATTATTTTCTGTGATGGCGTGTGTTATGAAAAAGTGCGCGATGCTACAAAAATGTTAAATGCTCCGATATACACATTATGTAACCACTTTGATGGAGTCAAAAAGGTGGAAGAGATACTGATACCCGTGGAAGGGGAAAGTATGTATGGGTGAGTCATTTGTTTTTAGCTTTTTTTTGCTTATTATAATCTTTATATAAATGTATTTTTCTTATAGAGCGGTGCCTCTTAAGCATGGAGCCAATCAAACCATGGCCATCTTACCCTCTTCTGGTACAACAGGCGTACCAAAGTTGGTCTGTAATTCAAATCACAAACTTTTGGTTGATTTTTGGTGAGATTTCGCTGAGCTACTATTGAAATCGTGAGTTGCTAAATTAACTTTTTCCGTTCACTTCTACCAGCCTCAGCAATGGCTCATCCGTTATATTTACATTTGCTACAGCACAATGGAATACTGGAATTTCCCTGATGATCGTGAATATACTCTGCGGCGGTACGCATATCGTCACTACCAAATCTTACTCACCAGAATATTTCCTGGAGCTCATCGTAAAATATAAGATATCGATGATTTTCTCTTCGCCCATACTAGTTGGTGCACTCGTTGACTTGCCGCAATGCACGCAGGAAGCTATGGCCAGTATACGGATACTTGTGATTACAGGCGGCAATGCCTCGTGCTCCATGCAGAAAAGAATACGTGATAAATTAACTAATGGGTATGTATTAAACTCTTACGGTACCACGGAAATTGGCGCGATATCAGTGAACTATTCACAGGAAAAGGCCGAAAGTGTTGGTAGAGTAAATATTGGCTCATATGTGAAGGTTATTGAACCGGTATCGGGAAATCTTTTGGGACCTAATGAGAAGGGTGAAATTTGGGCACGTGTTACGGGTGATTGGATGGGCTTTTACGGTAATGCTACTGCGACAGCTGAAATGATGGATGCTGATGGTTTTATCAACACCGGCGATATAGGCTATATAGATGATGAATGTTATATGTATTTAGTGGATCGCAGCAAGGATATTATGAAATATTATAATTTCCATTTCTCACCAACTGAGATTGAGACAACCATCTCATTGCTACCGGACGTCTTGGATGTTTGTGTGTTTGGTGTTTCTGACGGGAATGGCATGGACTTGGCGGCAGCGGCAGTGGTCTTGAAGACGGGAAGTACACTTACCGAGGATGATATTGTAAAATTTGTTGCTGAGAAAAATAAAGTGAAGCATAAGCAGTTGAATTACGGTGCATTCATCGTCGCTGAGATCGCAAGAAATGTCAATAGCAAACTAATGCGCGCAGAGATGAAGCAAATATGTTTGAACATGGAAAGCAGCAAAAAGAGAACGATGTAAAATAAAAAAGTTTGTTATTTAAGTGTAATTATTTGAAGAGGAGAGCAAATATTGAAGTAGATTAATTTATTTAAGAAATTTTCAAAAACTATGAATAAAAACTCAAAATGAAAGATCCAATATGGCGAGGAGGTAACGAAAAATAAAAATAAAAATTACTAATTCAATTTGATGAGCTTTTGAGACATTTTTCAACACCAATAAGCATTGGTACCACTGTGTTTGAATCAGAAATTTTGGGATATTCCAAGTACAGCAGGTCCTTCTCCTCCTAGTATTTCCAGCAATCCAGCAATGTTACCGTATATCTCGTACAGCTGATCGTTCCATCGACTTCGGGATTCGCCTTTGTCTCAAAATTTCCCAAAGTCGGCTCATCAGATATTTTCATCGTCCACGTTTCTGCACCATATAGCAGAACGGAATGAGAGGACTTTACTTTTCAATTGCCCACTCTGGGATCTCCTACGGGAGATCTAGAGAACGAGTTGTTTTGACGGGACACACGTTAAGTATGTATTGCTAAAGTCTGAATAAATAGGAATCGAGTTTAATAAAGTATAGTTCCTTATTGTTCCAATATTATTCTGGTCTCGGGAAGCAGCTCGAGCTCTTGTTGATGTTGTTGTTTAAGAGACTAATAGCAGGCTAGACTAGTCTAAGGCATCCAATTCACCGAACGGAAAATTCAGGAAGCCGGCTCTTTCGCAGGGTGAGAGGTATTAGATTAGTTGCTTTTAGTGGCCATTAATTTGTGGAAGCTCATGGCATGCAGGCCAAGTCTGAAAAATGAATAGTTGAGTCTATTACAGTATCCAGCCTTTTATTGTGCTGGTATTACTTGGGTCTCGCGAGGTAGCTCGGGCTCGTCTTCTGCCATGTTGGTATTGGCGGACTCTCGGTGAGTGTGACTTAAAGAGTGCCGGTATGCGGCCATGTCCAGGGATGATTGCCTAAATTGGTGAATGTTCTTGCTTCGGTGGGACAAATACTAAATGTAGAACGACACAGAGATGATTAACATTGCCCCTGCGAAAAGATGGCACTTAAACCATGAGGCGTGTAAAAAAATAAGAATATAGTCAAGTATTCCCTTCCTGATGTCCATGGGGGGATTTTCGGCTTAGGTGTATGTTGAGATGAACCCGACGTAGTTCATGGTACAACCTTCACGACGGTTCTACGCACTGGAGTTGACGTAGCCAGGGTTGTTACTTTTTCGGTAACCTTTGGATCATCAAGTAATTCTATCCGTTAGTCGTCTTGCCCAGCGTTTAGTGGTGGCCTCTCTCTTTCTTTGTTGTTGTTGTTATTGTAACCGCAAAAATATTTCTCAAAGTAGTTTTTGGGGTGTAGTCAAGCTTCTGGGTATGCAGTTACAGTCGCGGGGCTATAGTAACTTCCTACGATTGTGGAAACGTGAGCAACCCTTATGCAAGATGCGGTAACCAAACCGTGTGGACCCATGAGTCACGGCTAGAATAGAGGAAGCTTCAGTGGAGCGCCTGTTCACCAGAGTGCGGGTGCGAGCCGGCGTTGGTCTTGAAGCAAGCGGATCGCTATATATATAAAAAATCGGCGCTTTGTAACCGCTGAAGCGATTTTCGGTCGAGCTCCTTCTCCAATTTGTGGTTTTGCGTCTTGATCTTTTTCCAACGAATGTACGGACCTATAGTTTATACAAAGCCGCCTCCGAATGGCTGATGGTTTTTTAAGAGGAGCCTTTATTTCATGTGGAACTTTCTCGCCTAGCTAGATTGTGCGTTTGGGAATCGCCACGTAGAACCCAACTAAACAGTTTATAACGCCTCATATGAGATACCCTTCTGATGACCACGCAAATGTTTTAAGGATCACTATTTGAGGACACGCGCCTTGAATGCCTGGTCCCCTAATTGGGAAGGTACCGCTGCCCAGCTGACATCACCACCGACCAAGAATTGCGATGAATTGGACACACGCGAGTAGGTCCTTGTGACATCTACTATAAGGTAAATAATCACAGTCTTGAAGATGTTACAAAGGGATTCTTAGAATTCATTAAAGAGCCATACATAACAAAATTACTATTTACCTCACTTGTTAGGATTTACTACTATTTTCTTCATGGATAGTCCATTCTTACTTAGTGAGATCATCTGGGCACTTTAGACCCCTTTAATGTTATTCATGCAAAACAAACTTTGAAATGCACGGCCCTTTTAGATGCTTGTGCAATGATTTTAACACTCATTACGCCAGCATTGACACTTCGAAAAGCTTTTCTGTATAAAAAATATTTACTGAGAGCTTTAAGTAAATAAGTAATTTTCTTCTCTTTTTTATACCTTTCATAACGGTGAAATACCATATAAAGCATGGTCCGAAGTATGTAAGTACCAGAGAGAGAGAATAGATGAACCAATCAAAATCACTACCAATCGGTTCAGAATGACGAGCTAAGTTGATTTAGCCTTGTCTGTTTGTCTGGCCGACCGTACCGTCTGTTTGAACGCGAACTAGTCTCTCAGTTTTTGAGATATTTGACCGAAACTTAGTTTGCGTAGTGAATTCAAATAAATATTGTTAATGAAATTCATCGAGAATGGAAGACTATAGCTCTGTTTGGTAAAAAATGTCAGTTAACGGGTGACAAAATGTCAAAATTACGGCCTCTCGGTGCAAATTACCGAAAGTGGTTTTGTAAAAATTAGTACCAATTATTACTCCCTAACAGCTCTCCGAAGACACTATATATCGTATAGCCCCCTGATATCTATTTTTCCAATATAAGATTTTGGTTCAAATTGTCAAACAAATGCAATACAATAAATTTTAAATGCTCATGAAAGGTATAAAGTCTTCGCATGGCCAACGATATTTATTATTTCTTTTTTTCATATGAATTATAACAGCTGTTGAGGAAATCTGTAACTATTCAGCGCACCACGACCTCTCACGATCGGTTTCGTATTCAGGGCAGTCCAGACTATCACTGTTTGATTTTTCGTTTATCCCTCAAGCTGAGTGGGAAGAGAAAACCGGAAAATAATTGCACACAAGTTGAGATCACCGAATCCTTGAATCAAGTATATTTAATCATACACTTCACTTTAAATCTTTATTTTAAATTAATTCATAACTTTTTGTTTTATTTTCTTTTATCAATATACCACGATTACCGAGTTATTTAAATATTTATTTCGCAGAAAACAGCTTTACTCGATGGTTGCTGGATTCACAAACAAGCCGCTCTTAAAAGAATTCTTTGAGCGGAAGCCACATATCAACAAGTCAAGGTTTATAGAATACAAGGTTACGACAATCGTTGACGTCACCGAACCTTATACAGTGGGCGAGACTATATATATATATATATATATATATATATATATATTCACAAAAAAGTAATTTTTTCCTTTAAAAAATATATATCTATGTGATCCTAATAAAATAAATATGGGAAAAATTTTCTTATACAGAAGAAAACACAAATTATACAATAATTTTTTTTTGGTAAAGCCACCGAAATCACTGATTTGGCGATTTTTTACTATGTGCTAGGTGCAAGGCGTAGCCTATTTTGAAGCATGGTCCAGGTTACCGAAGATCACCAAATCTGAATAAGAGTCTTATACAAAGAACCTAAGAACCAGTTAAAAAAAGAAAAAAAATATACATTTACATATGTATGCATATGTTATTGTATATTTCTATTTAACTATCCGATGAATTCATGTTTTCTTAATACAAAATTTTCAAATCTTCGGATCAAAAACTTATATCACTAAATTCATAAAATGGGGTGGTTAACGAATCTGCTACAATATCACATCTTTGTTTTAAGTTTTTAGGAAATATTGATGTGAATCTCTAGCACAAGTCTTTTTTTCAAATTTTTGTCAACTTTTTCACCGCTTCGAATTTTTAAACACGATTTTCACACATTTCCCAACCACCAGATAAAGAAAATATGCGAGAATCAATTTTTATATTAAATATTTTACTATAATGGGCTTTCGCTTGGAATTTTGATAATTTTTAACGTTTTTGACATTATTTTCTCATGCCATTCGTATTACATAACACCAGAAGTTAGTGTTGCTAGCTATAGAAATTTTTGTTAAAAAATAATATTAATTTTTATAATTTAAAAATTGTTGAATATTAGAATACATTTGTTCGACATAATTCTATTCAGGACATTTTAATTGTGATTGTTATTAATTTTAAAAAATATTAACGCAAGGCATTAAATTTCAAAATCTTACTTTGTTTTATAGATATAATTATGCAAATTTATTTTAAAATATTCGGCAACCCACAAAATTGAACCAACTTCGTCATTAAACATATGATTTCGCTCTTGTCGTAACCTTCTATTCTATAAACCTTGTCAACAAGTTATTTTTGATATGTCATCTACTAGTTAAAGAGTGACAGCGAAATTGTCAATTTAGGTAACGGATGACTCAAATTTCTAAGAAATAACTAAAATATAAGAAGGGAAAACCTAAATCTAAATGATCTTGTTGAAATAAAACGTTTTACAGATCAATGTCAATCATTAATCATTTCTTCATAACACAATTCATTCATTTTCGAAAAGGTAAGGTCCAATGACCCAGCCGAACCAAACATATACAAGTTGAGAATGATGCTAGGCCTTTTAGCAATAATTCTCGGGTTTTGGCCACAGATGCGACAGTTTTGCTTATTGACGTAGCCATCAAGGTGGAAATGGGTCTCATCAGTCAAGATGATTTTTCGATGAAATTTTTGCAGGATCAAAAGTGAATAGCAGGCGTTATTTTGTCCGCTTATTCGAAAACCCTATATGATATGTGTTTGTTAAATCCACAGTACAACCGCACACATGTAAAATTATTAAAAATCTCTTTTAATATGGTTTTCATATACTGTATAATAGATTATAGATTGAAAGATTAATGAAATCTGTTTTATTACCTATTAGATATACAAATATACAAGGCGCAGTAGGGAGACACGTGTTCGATACCAAGCCATACAATTTAATTCCTTCTGATTTATTTTCACATCATCAACATGAAATCACTTGGATATTGAACTCCACAATGAAAGTGTATACAAATTACTTTATCTGCCCATCTTCACCACACTTGGCGCATTGCCAGTCATTTGCGGCCGCGGGTGACAGATTGCAACCACTTGCTGCGCCGTCACTGAGCTCACAGTGTCTCGAACGTAACCATTACTTTGGCAACGTGCAGCTCACGCCACCTGATACTACACCAGAGGCAACTGAGCGCCACGTGATAGTGCGGTTGAATGCGTACTCCTACCCTGTGTGCACTACACATCGTGCGCACGAGAACATACTCAAACAGGTACGAAGATACTATATGTTATGTATGTACCATACATACGAGTATGTATAAGTGTGCAATAGCTTTACTGGCGTGATAAATGCAGTCGTCAACATTGAGTAAAAAATATCATTCGTACAATGCATTTAAAATAATTAAGTGCTGTCGCTATTGCCTTCGCTGGAGTAAAAAAAAAAATTAAAAAATGAACAGGAATCCTTGAATTTCATCCTGCCATTCCTGCCTTCGGGCTTCGTTATGTTGCTGGGTGATAATTGTGTAAAATCGCGTTGTTGCGTTGGCAACGCTGACACAATAATCGAGTGATGCACACGATTGTTATCGTTGTAGTTGTTGCATTTACTATATTTTACAACAAAAAAACCCAACCATGGTATGTTGGTAAGTATTTGTGCGCTCCTGGCAGCGCAGTCAATTCATTTGTTATTTCTGTTTTCTTATTTCCCCGACTTGCAGGTGTGGAAAAATGGCGAAAATGGCAAGTATTTAGCTGGCATAAGAGGGGAGGGGTGTTTGTTCGGTGGAATGATGAGGAGAGTCGCCTCGAATTACTGGCAGTTTTTGCGCTTCAGTGCGTGAAATTAATTAAAAGATTTCTGATTTTCATACTTTTCCTTTTGTTTCGTTGTTACTTTTTTGCATCTGAATTCTGACAATTTGAGTTTGAAAATGAAAATATGGCAGTAATTAATTCGATAGCGAGAAAAGCTGATCATCGCTGCAGTTGAAACGCTTCATAAGCATACACTACACATATACATACATATGTAAATATGTACAATTTGTCAATTGATAAATATTTAAAATCTGTAAATAAATAAATAAATAAATAATAAATAATTGAGTTGACGTGTAAGCAGGTAGACAGATAATTTTTTTTTAAATAATAATATCAATTTTGCGGTTTCGAAAATAAACATATGTATGTACATATATCAAAAGCATTTAAATATATTTTTTCATGAACTTGACTTTTTATTATAATATTTGAACCTTGGCATTATATCATTCAAATGACCGTTTCGCGAATTTTCGATCCGCTTGATGTAATTTTCGACCACTTTTTGTCGCAAATTCGATGGTATCTCCATCGCCATAACGCCGTTGTCGTTTTTAAAGAAGTAAGATCCGATTATACCTCTGGACCAAAAGCGCCACATACCGAAAGATTTGTTTTGGGTGTAGAGTCCTCTCCTCAATTATTTGAGCATTATCGGAGCCTCAAATACGAAAATTTTTCTTATCTAAAAAATATATGGTCTGAAACAGTCCCATGAAAACTAAAACCCAAAAACAATTCAACATAACAATAACCTGAAAAAACATTTATGAAAGTAAATATATTTTTTCCATTTTGTTTGATGACCTTTCGGCATCTTTCCGCTAACATCATTATTCCACGCTCATAGAACTTTTGGCCTTTATCTGCAAAAAACTGAACCAAGTGCGATTTTATAGACTCGTCATTTTCGAAAGTTTTACCATTTAATGAGTTCTGCAAAGATTGAAACAAATGGTAGTCTGACGGTGCAAGTTCAGGGCTATGTGGTGGATGCATTAACAGTTCCCAGCCAAACTCTTTCAGTTTTTGGCGAGTGACCAAAGATGTGTGCGGTCTAACATTGTCCTGGTGGAATATGACACCTTTACGATTGACCAACTTTCCGAATTAATCATTTGGTTCCTTGGAATCAGCTCAAAATATACCAGAACCTTCCAATCCCACCAAACTGTCAGCATAATCTTCTTTTGTGGCGCTTTATCATGCTTGGACCATGATTGTTTTCAATTGAAGTTATTGTAAACAATCCATTTTGCATCTTCAATAATGATTTGCTTCAAAAATGGATCATATTCATTGCCTTTAAGATGCATATAACAAGCTATGAAGCGGCTTGTTAAATGAATTTCTTTCAATTCATGTGGTACTGAAATATCTAGTTTTATACCAGTCCAAGACGTCATAAATGATATTATGAACGGTTGATTTTGGTATACTTAACTTCTCTCCAATCTCATGCTCAGTTACATGTCGATCCGATTCGATTAAAGCCTTGATATCGTCATCATCAGCTTCACTTGGCCCACATGAACGTGGCTTATATTTGAGCGAAAAACCTCCCGAACTTCGCAATTGTGTTTCTTTTAAGACTTTAAGACCATACAAATTATGAAACTTTTTAGCAACATGCGCTGCGCTTTAAGGAAATAATAAAATAAAATATGGCGAAAATGTTCTATATTAAAATTGACGCCAAACAAACAAATATAAATAAAATTAGTTTTTTCTAAAGCAAGCTAAAAGTGACAGCTTATAACTGTCAAAAGAAAAAATATAATTAAATATTCACAATCAATCTCTGTTTAAAAAACTTGTCAACGCCATCTGTATGAAAAATCGGCGGTTTCTTTTTGGGCCAATCCAACATGTCCATGGTTTTCCAATACACACTACATGCCACTAAGCTGTATTGCTACGTTGCTATTGTGTATCTAGTGTGAGGAACATTGGAAGTAGGTGTAATTCTAAGTGAAAAAGAAATAGATATATTCGGTTATTGGGCTACACATTAATTCAAATAAAAAAATTTCCTATTATTTTGGATGTTCGATCAGACCATAACTCGAACACTGACTGGCCTTCCGAACTGTAGTACGCAATTTTAACCACTCGGCTTTTGCGGCTGAAATGTAGAAATCTTTAAAAAAAATGGTAGAAATTGCGTGAAAATACTTACACTGCTCTAACAAATGTGCAAACATCCGCATTTTGAATTATTAGTATATCAGTCACAATCAAACGTAATAGATATAGGGAGAGTTTCAAAATGTCAAAATGCAATGCAACCCTGCATTCTATAAATTTGCCTTGCAACAATACTTTGCAAACTCTGACTTTTTGGAAAGCTTTTCGTGCAAATGAGATCCTTTCCGTGAAATGGCTAAAATATAAAACAGATCAAAAAAAAATAAGTAATAAATTGTTTAAAAAAAAATAATTAGCATAAAAAACTTGCCCTCCGATGTTGGCCATTGTTGTTAGGAATTTATGATAAAATAAAGCATCACAAAACTTAGCGATGCACTCATACCCTATTTTCTTTAAATACCAACTATGAGCAAAATAGGTTAACACCTTTCCTTTGTGAAGAACTGACTAATGATAGAGTTTGGAATTTGATGTTCGCTTCCACTCGCAGTTGGCTCTTTCCTACTTGTTAGTTATCAGTTAGAATAAATTTTGCTACTGAGTTAGCTAAACAAAAAAATTCAAAATAAATAAATATACCCTCTTTCAAAGAGCTTAATTCATTAACATATATTTGTAACATACTTACATATATGTACGCTTTTATTAATATTATATTTACATAAATATTGCTCTGATAGTGAAATACTTGCATGACTTTGCAATTTTAGTGGGAGATGACTTTACAAGAAATCTTGTTTGGTTTAATAACAAATCACAAATATGCCTACATACTAATGAGTAAATACATACAGACATGTGGGCCTATCAACAGAACAAAGTTGCTGATAATGGACCAAGCGACTATTTCAATAAATTAAAGTCCATGCGTCACAGTTTGTGGTCTTCACCGATCCCCATTCATCCTTATCATCAAATCAAGAGAAACAAAACATTATGAATCGATATGTGCCGCTCAATGTGGACAATCAAAGTGATCAAACTGTTGAATTACTAATGCACAAATGTCTTCTCATGCACAAACCTCTATGTGTATAAAATTCCACATTATATTTAATACTATTATTATTAATATTTCACAAAATTCTATACAGAAAATATAATAAATATTTATATTATATTATACGAGCTGTACCCTGCAACGCTTCGCTGTCGCGCTTACTCATTAAATGTATGAAAAATTACTCAATACTTGTGGGAATACAACACTAGTGATTTTACCATTGACATTGGTCCACTTCCCGGAGAGAAGATATGTACCGAATTTCAAGTAAATCGAGCCATAAATAACATTTTTTCGATTAGGTCAGTCGATAAAACCTTCTCAGGAATCATAGAAGCAATCTGATGAAAGTTCAAGGCAATCGGTCGGCAACTTTTGGAGAACATTCGTCCGGTAGATCCATACGAGTTTTTTTTCGAATCTAAGCAAAAAGCTACCTATGTACCGAATTTCAATTAAATCGAACCATAAATAAGATTTCTTCGTATATGTCAGTCCCAAGTCCACTTCCCGAAACCATAGAAACATCTGACAAAATTTTAAGTCAATCGGTCACTTAATACTATGTATAATTGGTGTACAATAATTTCCTAGTCATGATATTTTTTTCTTTAAGTACATATTTATATATATAGGTATTTGGCGCTTAGCAACCACTGAAGCGATTTTCGGCCGAGCTCCTCCTCCAATTTGTGGTTTTGCGTCTTGATGTTTTCTAACAAATGGAGGAACCTACATTTTATTCTAAATCGCCTCCGAACTGCTGAAGTTTTTCTATGAAGAGCTTTTATTTCACGTGAGAAATACACTCGCCTAGTTGTTAACATTCCCTGCCGAGGGGCAGATGTTGATTGAACCATGACTCGTACTTCAGAATGGCAGTACGTAATCGGCTATTGAGGCCGCCTAGTACATATAGGTATGTATATGTTCTCATAAAAATGCCAGTCATTCACCGCTTTACATTGGCAGTTTGTAAATTGAATAATTTTACTTGGTGATTATGCTTATTAATAGAAATATCGACAACTGATATTCATGCTTATCAAAGATCGCATGCATGTGTCTGGGTGAATAAAATCACGTTTCATTTTGTTGGTTTAATCAACAATAAGATTTTTGCATGGAAACAAATTAGACAAATACCCTCTCTGAGACTGATAAAGGAAGAAGTATAAAGAAATTACTAATTGATTAAAGCCTTTCAGTAAATATAATATGTCTTGATATGGAAGATCGAATCAGAAGAATAAATGTTGGTGGAATGAATATTAAAATCTTTTCACAAACATGGTCGAGCATTTCCAAGTTTGTTGTGCATAAGCGCAATGGTCTGGAACGGTCTCGACCATTTCAATTTTGAAACTTAAAAAAAGGGTCTCCCATCCGAGGCATGTTGTTGTTTTCCATAGAAGTATAGTTTTTGTATGTGGTGGGTTCGGTTTCTCACTTCGATTCGCCTCCAAACGGATGTTTGTTGTCTACGTAGAGGATGTTTGATCAAAGATCGGAAGCCGTGAGCTCCTTTCCTCACTTGCGTGAACTTCTACACATGGCCACATACATGAGTATGGCTGCATGCAATAGTAGCTTACGTCTGACTTGAATCCAAATACCTCTCATGAAAACTATCTCTCGCTGAAGCGATTTTCGACCGAATGAAAATGGTTTTCAACAAGTGATTTGTTATTTACTTATTTGTAAAATCGGTTGGTCTGTGCAATTCATTCTCATAAAGTGTCTTTGTAAAATACTTTTGGAGTGGAAGTATTCTTTTTTACTTTGATGAAAAGATTTAAACGTCATGTATTGAATATTGGGCAAACTTTTACTTCCTCTAGCTTTAACTCGTCTTATGGCAGATCCAAATGAGAGTGAATGTGAGAGACTTCACTCTTAGAATGTACTCATTCGAAACACCTTAAGATTTATGTTGGACTTAGTTTGGACACCTGCTGTGGCGAATTAAAGTTGAAAATATTGACTTTGGAATTGTGTTTTGTGGACTTTAACTTTAGAACGATAAGCGAATAAAACAAATAAAAGCTTTGTCATTAAACAGTTCTTAAATAGCTCTTATCAGATAATACGTGACGGGGTGTGAATATCGCATCATGGAAGATTTAAATTGATAAAACTAAAATAAATACATTCTAAGCCTATAATAATTATAGGCTTGTTATTCATGAGCAGGGGAAAATTTAGTTTTCCGAGCGACCTAATGCGACTAATTTCTATAGACACTCTGCCATGTAAATTGGTTTGATTTAATTTAAGAATAATCAAATTTGTTTTCTATAAAAACGAGAAAATTGAAAAAGCGTATAAAATTTGTTGGTTCTGATTTACCTAAACAAAATTTAGCATTCCTTAATAATATACACATATGTATGTCAAGGTTTCCCATATTCATATACCCATATTTAATACTACTTTCCAAAAAGCGAGTTTTATTTCTTGATAAGACTTGTTAACGTGGGGATATAAACAATCTGACGTATGTACACGTATGTATGTTGGTACTTGACAACTGAATTAAACATACGATCGCTGAATTATCATATTTGGCCGTTTTGGTGTTTTTATGACAGAGAAACTTTTCTTAGATTTAATTAAAAATCTTTATAGCCACAGTTCCAAAATAATCAGCAATAAAAGTTAATGACTTTTTATGAGCTGAAAGTTAAAAACATTCTGCGATTTTTTTTGGTTTGGTTTAGTCAAGCCCTCTTAGAGTAATTTTCACATGAATTATGTAGAGAAGGTAAAAAAGGACAAAGATTATGAATAAATGCTGAAATATTATTTTTTTTTCTTTCTGGTCAACTTACCGAACTTTTGTCAATCCCCTCGCAGTGAAATAAGCGAAAAGTGCAATCACATTATCCGCTTATTCGTCGCATATGTTTACTCATGAAAGAATGAACGTAAAATGAATGGGTATGTTGTGTATCGATGGTGAAGCGATTTCATACCGATCGAAACACATGTAGGTATGTTGAGTATGGCTACCTTGAATCATGAAACAGTTTGATCACTTCGATTGTCCACATTGAGCGGCACATATCGAGTCATACTGTTTTGTTTCTCTTGATTTGTTGATAGAGGTGAATGGGGATCGGTGAAGACCACAAACTGTGACGCATGGACTTTAATTTATTGATATAGTCGCTTGGTCCATTATCAGCAACTTTATTCTGTTGTTGTGTTTCTGCATACGTATTTAGTTAGGTACACATGTCCGTAGGCATATTTGTGATTTGTTATTAAACCAAACAAAATTGCAAAGTCATGCAAGTATTTCACTATCAGAGCAATATTTATGTAAATATAATATTAATAAAAGCGTACATATATGTAAGTATGTTAGAAATATATGTAAATGAGTTGAGCTCTTTGAAAGAAGGTATATTTATTTATTTTTAATTTTTTTGTTTTTTTTTATTTAGCTAATTCAGTAGCAAAATTTATTCTAACTGATAACCAACAAGTAGGAAAGAGCCAACTGCGTGTGGAAGCGTACATCAAATACTAAACTCTATCTTTAGTCAGGAAAGATGTTAACCTATGTATATCTTATTTGGCAGAAACTCATATTTAAAGGTAATAACTAGGATATTCTCGTATACCTATATTACGCCCGACAGTGACTGATATGCTAATAATTCAGACTGCGGATGTTGGTACATTTGAAATGTAACGTTTTTAGAAACGTCGATTTCTCACTCGGAGTGTTCGTAAATAAGCAAAATTGTCGTATTTGGGGCTCTAAGAATTCCCAATAGTTGAAGAAAGGCCATTACATCTAAAAAAAAACGTGCTCTTTGGTATTTTCTTTGGTCCAGAGGTGTGATTAGACCTCACTTCTTTGAAAACTACAATGGGGAGACTGTTTGTAGCGTTATGATCTATGATAACCGACTTTTTTTGGTCTACAATTTAAAAACACAACTTGGACAATATGTGGTTTCAACAAAATGGAGCCAAAAAACAGGAGCGAATATAGCTTTATTAACTGTGCCTGTTGCTTTGCTGTAAACCCAACACTGTGACAGCAAAGTAAGCAGCAGCAGAGCGTGATCGTTTTGCTGTCGGTTTCTTGTTAGTTTGTTGTCGCTCTTGCTTTCGGCTGATAAAAAAAATTTGATAGTACCGTCATGGTTAGCTATTCAACAATGGCTTCGCGTAAAAACAATAATAACGGTATGCGCCAACTCGTAGAGGACCGTAAATCTTACGAAAAATCTTTCTCACAAAAACTGCTAACGCCGCCTCATCCGATGTTGTTTGTCATCGTTGTTTGCTTTTCGTTCGTCGAGAGAAGACTTTACTTTTCAATAGCCTACTCAGTCCAAAGTAGCAGCTGTTGGCAAGAGTGATTCTGCGTTGGATTTCCAGGCTAACATTGATGTTGGTGTTAATACTGGTTCCAAGATAGACGAAGTTATCTACGACTTCAAAGTTATGACTGTCAACAATGGCGTGGGAGCCGAGTCGCGAATGTAATGACCGTTTGTGTGATGGCAGGAGATATTTCCTCCTGTCCTCGATCACTACCAGACCCAGACCCCGAAATCAGAACTCACGGCACGGTTGTTGAAGCCAATAATGTCAATATCATCGGTGTACGTCAGCTGCTGTATAATCTTATAGAAGATTGTATCTTCTATATTCAGCTCAAACTTCACATAGCCGCACAAAAAATAGTCAACCGGTGTTAAATCGCACAATCTTGGAGGCCACGCCACAGGTCCACAACGCAAGATTGATACACTTGTCTGTTGTATGGAATGTAGCGCCATTTTGTCGGAGCCGAAGATCGTCCACATCAAGATTTATTAATTATTCCCTTCTTTTCATTGGATCGCGTATAATTTGGTAACTTTTTGCCTAAATCAACACACAAAAGGATATTTTCATTTATAAAAATTAAATCGATATGTACTGCAGCTGTGCTTCCGGTTATTTAAGGCATTCATATTCAAATTTCTGTGGGAGACCTTGAGCTGCGAAAATCAATATGCAAACGGTATATATACGTAATATATAAATATTGTTCTTATAGCAAAATACGTGGATTACTTTTTAATTTCAGCCTTAGAAGACTTGATAAAAAAACTTGTTTGCTTTAAAATAAATCACAATTACATTATACACGTATGTACATATGCCTAAGTCTTCAGCAATCCAGATTAACTCTTATCAGCAAAACAAGAGAAACAAAACTTTGTTATTCATTATGTGATGCTGAAGATGGACAATCACTATCTATGTTGTTTGTGCTGGTAATTTGCTAATTAAATAATTTTATTTATAAATTACGTAATAGAAATACCTTTAAGAGACATTCATGCTTATGCAATAAATATGTATAAATTTGAAGAACAACTAAATTACAATTTCTTTCTCATTCAATAAAAAAATTATATGCGAATAAGGAAGCAAGGTGATTTACGGCACGAGGTTAGGAAAACAGGTGGAATAGCGATAATTTACTGGTAACTTACGAGCATAAAGACTCTCTACAGACTCATTAATCTACAAAACATTTGATTACTAACCAGAATCGGTAATTTCCAAAATTAATGTCGAGTTTTTCATTTAGAGAAATTTCATTTTTAGATTTTTTGGCAAAGTCGGGATTTGCTTTTTTGATTTTCAGTTTTTGATATGATGAGGTTTTAGTTTTGAGATAATGATTTTGAAATTATTATTTCAGTACTAATTAATTTATTTTGGGTTAATGATATTGAAATTTTTTTAGTTTTATATCGAAATATTATTCTTGAGAATTTGGCAATGATATTCAGAATTATATTTCCATTTTGAGATATTTTCATAATGAAATACTGATCTTGCATTTTTGATTTTGAAATAGATTCGATTTTATTTCCTCAAGACAATCAATTATCTGATCGACTTTGCAATTCAAACGTTAATAGGAATTTAGCATTTAACATTACGCAGAAAAAACGAGCGAAAAGACCCAATAATGCTGACTTGCAGGGAAATCAAGATATTGAACAGTGGGCGACAAGTCCAATCTAACTCCATTAAAAATGACCCGTTTTTTGTAGGGTTAATTTTCATTTACAGATAAAAATACATTAAATAAAAATGTATTAAAAAAATTTATAAGCTAAAAAATTTTGTATAATTTTTTTTTTTTTTGTAAATGGAAGCTACTCAGACATGTAAAATTCTGCATGGCTGATCGCAAGAAGACTTATAACATCTTTATCTATAAGTTCACCTTTTGATAGCATGGTAATGAAAAAATCAAAAGAAATGAATGGGGAAGGTGCCAAGTTTTCCATGATATCTTCGAAAGGTTGAAGGAATCGGCCAGAAGTAATTGTGCGTAAAATAACACCAAAGAAATGAATTAGTGAATAGTTTACCCCAGTTATTTGAACAGCTAATTCCGGTTGTTGTAAAAATGTTGTAGCAGTATTTCCATTATTTGTTGTACCTGATCCGGGCATAGGGATATTAGCCAATATGGACATTTCCTTCCTCAGTTTGTTTTGTATTTCAGTCTTCTTATCCGAATTGCGGACTTGTAATTTTTGGAAGGTAGGTGATATACAGAATAAACTCAAAACTTCCAGAGTTGATAATCCACATTCAAACAAGTTCTCTTTTCATGTTAAGTTTTTATTTATTTTTAAATCATTCATTTTTTTTGGCGATATATCACAAATTTCACATTTTTGGGATGATGATTCCGCGACAACACTAAATACATTCCAATCGATCATGTTCATATGAAACTGATGATGGACTGTGAGGCTTTCGAGTCTAGTCGGCTGTATTTGTACAATTTAATTTTTGACATTATTCATTTCATCACGAACTAAGTCTGCTGTTTTCCTTGGACAGAGTAGTTTCAATGGCTTGCAACAATGAGTGGTTGAAGGTTTTGTATTTTTCCAAAGTATAGTAGATCCGGAAACTATTTATAAAGGTACCAAGAGCACTGAAAACATACGTTGGTCTACTACTTCCATCACACCCCATTTTTATATGGCAATTATCCCTGCAATATTACTAGTTTCCGAAACTTGAAGCTCTCGCCTGTGAGCTATAAAAATTCTGGGCACAGTGTGATTAACCGAAAATTGCAAAGATATCTCAAATGAATAATCGGTAACTTGTAGCTCATTGGGGTAGCACAGTTTCTTAGCAAACCATAGTTTATCAAAATAAGTTCGTTTTTTTTTTTAATTTTCTTATACTACAATGGTTTTCTCTATATTTAATACTCTTTTGAGATTTCAAGGCATTGACTATTGTCATGTTTGGATCTATCTATAAGATTGGAATATATATTGTTATTCACAGCCAAATTTTTTTTAGTGGTGGCAGCTTCCATGGGGCACACCAAAAAAAAAAAAACTTTCGTTTGACCACGGACATTTCGACTGAAAAAATAAGTTTTGTCTGTATGTGGACGAAGACGGCTCCACACATTGGACATTTCACTTCACAAGACATTCTACTATTTCTAGTGAAAACAATTAGTGCGAATCCTGCCGAATCTCGAAAATTCCGCTCTATGAAAGGTTAAAGTTCTACTAAACTATATACTTCCTAATAACACCAAAATCAATATAAAATATCGGGACGAAACAAAATAACAGGCTAAAAACGTATATTTTTTAGTCAATACATATATTTTTTAACAAACACGCTGAGATTGAATTTTTTTTATTAATTTGAAAAATTTCCCATAAATTTGCAATAGTTACACGATGCAAACTTGGGTTAGTTAGACAACCGTCAGCTGAGCGAGTATTTAAAGCAAAACAAAAACAAAAATATTATTGGCTTATAGGATATATATGTAATCGAGTACAAATTGAAAATGGCGCCAAAATTATTTTGAAAATATAATTAATCGGAGCTAAATTGGACATTTCTCCCACAATCTGTTGGCAGATACAAGTGACGCTTTCATCCCGATTCTCCTTTTCCCAATGTAAATGATATAGTTCTTATGCACCAGTTTGGTTTTATAGAAAAAATTTGGACATATTCGTATATACATATATGATTAAAAAATTAACATAATTTTCTATATTTATCTGTTCAGCTAGGCAATCTGTGAGTCTTTTATTGTCATTGCAACACTGTAATTTTGTCTTAAATTTTTCTAAAAATGACGTTTTGAAAGACACGTTTGACACACAATTCAGTAAGAAGTCTCACTAATCCTTTTAAATTAGCGAAGAATGCACATTAAGCCGTTCTATTTCTGAATAGGAATAGTTCGTGACGCTTAGCAAGCAGCTGTCTTCTTTGAATATCTCAGTTAAATGTAAATTTTGTTTAACTAATGCTTTGTTTGCTAAACAATATTAAATTAAATACTGAGTTGACGCAAATGTTTTCCTTTGCGTTAATAATGTTATATTAAATCAACATACAATATAAATACAATACAATATACATACTATAATACAAATGTGTAATCATTTATTAAACTTGCAAAAAATTAGACGATTAACCTTTAAGTAGACTACACCCTGATTACTCCCTGCCAGATACAATTGGATATGAATTAGCTCGCATCAGACGTATACTTTTAAATGGAAATTTCATTCACTTTTTTTAATTTATTTAAATAATTTATTTTATTTTAATTTAATTGTTTTATTTAACTTCACTTAATTTTGCTCCATTTTATGTTATTTTATTTTGTCTAATTTTATTTTATTTGCTGTGTTTCTTTTATCTTATTTTACTTTATTTTATTTTTTTTTTGTCTTATTTGAATTTTATCTTGATTTATTTTACTTCATTTAATTTTTTTTAATTGCTCTTATTTTTATTTATTTATTTTCGTTTAGATTTATGGTATAATGTTTTTTCATATTATCTAATTTTAATCTGTTTAATTTGGTTTTATTTTGTTTTATTTAATTTTTCTCTTTGCCTAAGGTTTTTCATTTTTTTTTTTCGTTTCTTAAATTTTATTTGGCTTTTTTCAATTTATTATTAATTAATTTTTAATATTTAAGTTTTTGAATTTTTGTGTTTCTTATATTTGATTTTATATATTAATTTTTTATTTATTCATATTTTCATTTTTTTTTTATTTCTCTTGATTAATTATATTTTAGATGCTTTTTCAGGTCATTGTTATGTTGAATTGTTTTTGGGTTTTCCTTTAAATGGAACTGTTTCAGACCGTATATTTTTTGGAAATAGTGAAAAAATTACAACAATACAAGTTTTGGACGGTAGAAGTTATAGCTGCTATTTCAGAAATTTTAAATTTAATTTAATTTTTTTTTGTTTTATTTTACTTTACTTTATTCTATTTTATTTTGTTTTGTTTTAATTTACTTAATTTAATTTATTATAATTTAATTTAATTTTGATTTTTATATATCTGCGAATGCATCTTAGTGGTTATCAGTAAAAATTTACAAGGAGCATAACATATCTCTCGAAAAGTTTGGGCCGAGAATCTTCTCTTCTTACTTGCAAAAAAAAAATAGAGAAGATTGTCTGGTGAAATCTAATGTGTGTGTGTAAGCTTGCCTCATCTATTTGTGTATTTTGTTGCGGCATATCAGCAGTCATCTGCTAGCTTGCAATCTCTCTCGTAATCTCGTATACACTTAAGGCATGACAGCGACCATGTACCAGCTTTCGCCAGCGCAGTTTCAGTATTTAAAGGTGGTACTAATTTGCTGGCAGTTTAGTTCATTAGAAGTAATCAAATAATACGATAATAGCTGCAAATTAAATAGTGCAACATGGAATCCTTAGAATGTGTATACAATGAAAAGGAGCGTGTGTGGAGCGGTGTGAAATGGCCATTATTATACGACTTCAATTGCTCTGTGGGAAATATTATTTACAAAAATTTAAAAAATTTCCCAAATAAAATTTGTCAGGTGAGTAGAGTGAGAAAAGTGAATCCAAACACATCGCTGATGAAAGATAATTTTGTTTTACCGAATTCGCCAAAACTAAGTCCCATTATGGAGATAGTGTACATTACGAAATGAAATGAGCAACTGGTGATTTTATGAAAATGCTGAATACTGTAAAAAAATAAACTGTCAAAGATATTAGTGCAACTAAAAAAATATGTTTTTTTAAATTCATTTTTGTAAAATTAGAAATTTTGGTCAAACGTTAATATTTAAATTTTCAGATGCATGAAATGAATGCTTTAGTTTAAAAAGATATAATAAATGGTATAAAACTGGCTGTTTTCAATTTAAAATGCATTTTTTTAATTCCAAACCCAACAATTTCCCTCCCCTCCACCCACGGTGAGCATAACAGACGGAATTTATCAAGTCATTAGAAACAAGACTTAGTGAAATGTCGAGACTGAAAATTGTTCAGTTATAGAAGAAAAAGATTCAACAGCTGAATTTTCCAGTAGCCTACTTAATATTTTAATCCTAATTTCGTATTTACTTCATTATTACCCATGAAGGTTTAATATAGCAGTACTTTTTTTTCGATGCAATGTCTTATAAACTTGGGTTTGTTAGAATTTTTCAAAGAATGGACAATATGAAAGCTAGTATATTTACTCCTCCAGGAACTAGAACTCTACTGTCGGTAATGAAAAATAAAATTATACATCTACTTCAGGGCGTTGCTTCGAAAGGAAGTATTGCTTGATATGGTTTTCAACATCTAGAAGGTCTAAGTTTTCTACTTTGTTGGCAAAGGTTGTTGCTAATTACGAAAGGTTAAAATAATTCGACATGGCTGAAGCATACATTTTTTAATTTCCTAAGCATAAATTTATTATTTAGTTCGTTTAATTTTTTTTTAAGTTATGCTTAGCTTCAATCGCTTATTTTGTACGCAAATATATTGTCACTGACCTGACATAATTAAAAAACGATTAATAATTCCTCAAAAATTAATTAATTCTTGAAGGTATTCTGAGAGGCAATTTTTTGTTTATGTAACTTGTTGAAATGGAAGGAGGAACAAGCAATCATGTGATGTGACAACTTCACTTTTAATAATTCTATATATTCTTTATGGAAATAAAATGAACGATTATTAAACGATGTTCAGGCGTTAGTCTGTCAAAAAAAAAAATGTTTTTGAGAAAAGTACCTCTACTTGGATCAACCGTTATTAAAAAAATTATAGTGTCAAGGTTGTAAAATATATTTTTTTCTTTCATCCACTCGCTTCTTAGCCTGATCCCTAATGCTGCCATTTTATCTTTCTAGAAGTAAAATTTATAGATAGATCACCGTGTGGTTAGCACTGTGAACTCTCATTCGCAAGGCCCATGTTCCAGTCCTGGTATGACAAACATTCAAAAGTTATAGAAAATTTAATTTATAAAAAAGTTAAGTTACATTTTCTAATTACGGTCACCCCTCGGCAGGGAATGTCAATTCCACCGAGTGTATTTCTGACATAAAACAAAGGCTCCTCATAAAAAACCATCAGCCGTACGGAGGCAGTTTAGTATAAACTGCAGGTCCCTCCATTTGTTGGAAAAAACATAAAGACGCAAAACCACAAATTGGAGAAGGAGCTTCAACTGTCAAAATATATATATATAAACCAGTAATACAGAGAACTGACAAATTACCACGGCGCGTAATGTGACAGTTCTCTGTTTTGCTGGTTTACGGGAGAATTGAGGGGACGAAGAATGTAACTCACGACGTTATTAGCGTTCTCATAGCCTTTTCCATTTCATTTTTCATCTGCGTGCAGTAGCAAAAACTTAACATAAGTAAGAGATTAAGAGTAATTTTCTTTGATTTTTTGTATTTTGCTTCTCGTTTGGTTTCATTATTGGCTTTCATGTTCATGAAAACCACTATCAAATACTAGTTTAATTTTATTATACAATAATATAAATAAAGTATAAATCTTTCTATAATACCGCAGGTTTCCGACATTGATGGGCGCGAAGTAAGCAATCAAGAATTACTCTCCTGGTCAACACGGTTAGCGGTGCACTTTAAGAAAATGGGTCTAAAACACGATGACGTCATTGGCGTTGTGGGCAAAAATAGCACCTATTCAAGCTCATTGGCGGTGGGGTGCTTCATGAATTGTACACCCTTCCATGCTGTAAATTCATTGCTAGACACAGGTAATAGAGGCAGAGACTTGTACTAAAAATTGATATATAAATATAATAGATAAAAGAGAGAGAGAGAGTGAGAGAGAAAGGCAGAGAGAAGAAATGATGTCTAATATTTCTCATTATTTATCTTATGCAGACACCATCTGCCATATCTTCAAGAACATATCACCAAAGGTATTATTCTGTGATGGTGATGTTTATGAGAAAGTCCTAATCGCAACACGCCACTTAAAACCGTTAATTTATACGCTTACAAATCATATTGATGGTGTGGCGAAGATTGAAGATTTACTACAACCAATTCCAAATGAAAATCTATACAAGTGAGTACATAAATACATAAGTATATATTTATTTTAAATATTATATTTGTTTACATAATATAAAAGTTCTTGAACTAAATTTCAGACCTGAGCCTTTGGTATTAGGCGGTGAACAGACTGTAGCGATTCTGTGCTCCTCAGGCACCACTGGCGTACCCAAGAGTGTCTGCATACCAAATTATTTACTCAAAATAGAGGATCTGTAATTAAAATCTGACTACTATACTGCTTTAATGACTATCTAATTTTTATACATTCTCACCACTCTTTAGGTTCGTTACGAGCGAGGATGTCATATTCACAAACAGCAGTTTAGATTGGATATCCGGTCTTTTCTTTACTTACTACTCGGCGACCTTAAGTTGTAAACGTGTCATTACCAATAAGGCCTACACACCCGAATATATGGTGGAGTTGGTGAAGAAATACAACATAACATTCATATTAGCTGCACCACGTCATGTCGCCGCACTCACCGTCTGTCCCACAGCTACAAAGGAAAATCTCAGCAGCGTACGTACGTTTTTCGTCGGTGGGGGTTGCGTTAGTTTACCAACATTAAATAAACTGCGAGAGCTACTTCAGTATGGCGTGGTTATTTTTGGTTACGGTTTAACCGAGGCGGGTTTTATATCGATTAATTCTGGTAAAGAATATCCCAGCGCTGTGGGTAAGTTACTGCCCGGTGTAAGAGCGCGGATTGTTGACGAGGACGGTATAAATTTGGCGAAGAACGAAATAGGTGAGGTTTATTTAAATACCGGTTACACTTGGAATGGTTACTATGGCAACCCGGTTGAGTCGAAACGTATGCAGGACTCAGATGGCTGGTTCCACACCGGCGACTTAGGTTATTTCGACGATGATAATATGTTGTATATAGTCGATCGTAAGAAGGATATACTCAAATATCAGGGTATGCATTATTGGCCTGCTGAAATTGAGCAGGTTATCCAGGAGTTGCCTGAAGTGGAGGACGTTTGTGTGGTGGGTGTTTATGATGAGCGTAATGGTGATGCCGCCGGCGCTGTTGTAGTGCTCCAAAGGGATGCTGAATTAACGCCGCATCAGGTAAAGGATCATGTACGGAAACGATTGCCTGCGGAATACAAGCAACTGCATGCTGGTGTTATTTTCATTGACCGGTTGCCACAGAACAACAATGGTAAAACGCTGAGAAGAGAAGCTAGATCGTTGTTCGTGGTCAAGTGCTCGTAATTGTCGTATTTAAGTTTAACGAATATGGACGGAGTGTCCTTAAAACTAATGGGTATTCTATTGTTATTTAACTGTTATTTTATTCTCATGTTATTTTATTATCATATTAACTGTTATTTTAAGTCAAATAAAAAGTAAGATAATAATCATAAAATTGTGCCGAAAGTATGGTGGATAATTATTTGTTTAAAATCCTTGGCAATCATTTGAAGCCATTTAGTGGAGGGGTCTAGGTGTTCTCACTCTCACAAAATGTAGTGTCAACAATATTCGAGCTCACACTATCTATTTTTTGTACTCAGTTTCACTTTGCAGGGGTTACATACAAATATGTTTGGATTAAAAACCAAATATTTTTCTCTATATTTGTAATATTGTAAAGGGTTATCCATTCTGAGGTTCCCAACTTTTTAAAGAAAAACACACAGAAAATTCCAATTTAACGAGGATTGTTTATTACCATTCAAAAGAACATTCTTTGGCATTTATTTTTTGAAAAATATCTCTTTCAAATGTCGGCAGCGGCTAAGTCTCATATGGTCCATCTGCTGAGTGCAGTTTTCAATGACTAGTTCGAACATTTCGACTGGTAACTGGTAAGCGGGATTGTCTGCATAGACTTTAGACTTTACATATCCCAAAGGAAAAAGTCTAACGGTGTAATACAACACGATCTTGGTAGCCAATCGACCGGCCCAAACCTTAAATTATCTGCTCATCGAAGTTTTCTCTCAATAAATCCATTGATTGATGCGATGTGTGGCGCCGTCTTGTTGAAACCAAATGTTGTCGAGATCACGAGCTTAAATATTAGGCATAAAATAGGCTATCATGGTGCGATAACGATCGCCATTGACGGTTACGTTCTCACCGGCATCTCTTTTAAAGAACTATGCACCGATGATAAAATGGTTTTGTAAATCTTTCAAAGCAGTTGATGGGGATATTTTACCTATAAAGGCTTTTCCAATAAGAGGTGCTATTTTGAATAGTCTGCTATTCCGGTAGATAGCACTTTTGAAACTGTAATTTTTTGACATTTGCCAAGTAAAAACTACGTCAGTAATATAAATGAAACGATACACCCTTCAGCAATCCTATGAAATTATTAAAATTCACTTAAAAATCATCTTGACTGATGAGCAAAATTTCCACCTCATCAGCTCCTAAGACTCTGAAAATCCTAGGCTTGTTATTGAAGAGCCTTTCCATCCTCAACTTGTAACTGTTTGATGTGGTTTATCGAGATGATTAATGCCTTCAAGGTCAGTTACCGTGGGATAAGCCTCCTTAATATCGCATATAAGGAGACCTGGTAAATCCGCCATTGCCTAGATATTCTCCTTGCGCCAAAGAAGATTGACACACACCACCTCTTCATCGATTATAATTTATACGGCTGTATAAACTGACGCTAAACAACACCAGAAGCGCAGTCAGAATTGGGATGGATCTCTCCGAGCAGTTCGATACCAAACGAGGTTTCTGACACAGAGTGGCTTTTTATCGTGTGATTTTTTTAACTTGATGCTGGAGAATATTATAAGAGCTGCAGAACTGAATGAGTAGGCAAAAAACAAAACTCTATAAGTCGCTCATCACACCGTCCTGCTACATGGTGTGGGGGCATGAAAGGTGACAACATCTGAAAGCAGCAGCAACGCCAACATTGAGTGGCGGTTAGCTCGTAACCAGAAGATAATTTGACTTCTGCAAATAGTAAAATAATAAATAAATTTTTGTTCCTGTGGTAACTTTAAAATAAATTTAATTATAGAAAATTTGGAACGCACTGCCCCTCTACCTAGGTTGATTCAGAAAGTTATTTCGTCTTTCCGAAATTAAAGGAAACTAAGCTTTGGAGAAAATATAAAGTGAAATCAGAAACCGCATTGAAAGGTTTGTGAAAATAATGTGCTTGATGCATCGGGAAGTTGTTTAATTTGTGTCGCTGATTTGTGCGGAATAAATGTGGTGACTGCAAGTCGGGTGGTAAATAGCCTCAAGTTCTATTGAGGCACTTGTCCAACGACTCGGTAGAATACCGTAAAAAAGCAGGGAAATTAAGAGCACAATTTTTCACCAAAAGGCGAAGCTCCCAAGTGTGGTGTGGTGTATAGAATGCACTCATGTCAGAATCCTATCCCTTGGAGAAGTAAATGCCGAAATTTTTCGAAACAAAAAAGGATGCTTTTTCTTCAATATACAAGCTGTCTGTAATGCTGGAGATGACAACATTATTTTTAATAATAGTCACACGGATTTAGGGGCTGTTTTTCTATTGGGCGCCATTGGAGTTTCACTCAGCACAACTATGAACATCATTGTTGCCTATCCAGTGTGTCACAATTTTGTCATCCAGAACGACTCTAAACTGGATGTAGTAGAAGTTCAAGCAAATGCATTCTATAAATTTGCCTTGCAACAATACTTTGCAAACTCTGACTTTTTGGAATGCTTTTCGTGCAAATAAGATCCTTTCCGTGAAATGGCTAAAATATAAAACAGATCAAAAAAATAAGTAATATAATGATTAAAAAAATTAATTAGCGTAAAAAACTTGCCTTCCGACGTCGGCCATTGTTGTTAGGAATTTATGATAAAATAAAGCATCACAAACTTTACCGATACATTTTAGAACATGACAATGTATGGTTGCTTTGCAACTGACGTTTTGGAACTCACTCATACCCTATTTTCTTTAAATACCAACTATGAGCAAAATAGGTTAACATCTTTCCCCTATGAAGAAATGACTAATGATAGAGTTTGGAATTTGATGTTCGCTTCAACTTGCAGTTGGCTCTTTCCTACTTGTTAGTTATCACTTAGAATAAATTTTGCTACTGAATTAGCTGAATAAAAAAAAACACAAAATGAAAAATAAATAAATATACCCTCTTTCAAAGAGCTTAATTCTTTTACATATATTTGTAACATACTTACATATATGTACGCTTTTATTAATATTATATTTACATAAATATTGCTCTGATAGTGACTTTGCAATTTTGTTTGGTTTAATAACAAATCACAAATATGCCTACATACTAATGAGTAAATACATACAGACATGTGGGCCTATCAACAGAACAAAGTTGCTGATAATGGACCAAGCGACTATTTCAATAAATTAAAGTCCATGCGTCACAGTTTGTGGTCTTCACCGATCCCCATTCATCCTTATCATCAAATCAAGAGAAACAAAACAGTATGAATCGATATGTGCCGCTCAATTTGGACAATCAAAGTAACCAAACATGAACAATTCTCTATCTGTATAAAATTCCACATTATATTTAATACTATTATTATTAATATTTCACAAAATTGTATACAGAAAATATAAGAAATATTTATATTATACGAGCTGTACCCTGCAACGCTTCGCTGTCGCGCATACTCATTGAATGTATGAAAACTTAATCATGGGATATCTTTTATCATAGCTTTATTTACTCAATACTTGTGGGAATACAACACTAGTGACTTTACCATTGACATTGGTCCCTTTCACGGAGAGAAGAGTAGTTTTCCTCCTCTTCTAAGCAAAAAGCCACCTAAATATGTACCGAATTTCAAGTAAATCGAGCCATTAATAAGATTTTTTCCATTAGGTCAGTCGATAAAACCTTCTCAGGAATCATAGAAGCAGTCTGATGAAAGTTCAAGTCAATCGCTCGGTAACTTTTGGAGAACATTCGTCCGGTAGATCCATAAGAGTTTTTTCGAATCTAAGCAAAAAGCTACCTATGTACCGAATTTCAAGTAAACCGAAAACTAAATACAATTTTTTCGAATAGTGCAGTCCTTGGTCCACTTCCCGGTGAAAAGAGTAGTCCGATATTTTTGCGTAGGTCGGTTCCTGGTCCACTTCCCGGGGAGATGTGTATACTTCCTGTTAATCTAACAAAAAAAAAAAAAAAAAAAAATTTCAAGAAATCGAACCATAAATAAACTGTTTTTGAAGAGGTCATTCTTTTGTCCACTTCCCGGGGAAAAGAAGAGCCTTCATGTTAATCTAAGCAAAACGCAACATATGTACCAAATTTCAAGTAAATCCAGGCATAAATAAACTTTTTTCGAATAGGTCTGTTCTTTTCGGAGGGAAGTGTAGTCTTCGTGTTAATCTAAGCAAAAAGCCACCTCGTATGTACCGAATTTCAATTAAATCGAACCATAAATAAGATTTCTTCGAACATGTCAGTCCCAGGTCCACTTCCCGAAACCATAGAAACATCTGACAAAATTTTAAGTCAATCGCTCGGTAACTTTTGGAGATTTTTGGAGATTTCTGGATTTTTTGACATGGACATAAGATTTTTTTATATGAGATTATTTCTTTCACTTTTTAAAATTTGCATTGTCACTTAATATTATGTATAATTTCCTAGTCATGATATTTTTTTCTTTAAGTACATATTTTATACAATATACAATATATTTGGCGCTTACCAACCACTGAGCGATTTTCGGCCGAGCTCCTCCTCCAATTTGTGGTTTTGCGTCTTGATGTTTTCTAACAAATGGAGGAACCTACAGTTTATTCTAAGCCGTCTCCGAACTGTTTACGATTTTCTATGAAGAGCTTTTATTTCACGTGAGAAATACACTCGCCTAGTGGTTAACATTCCCTGCCGAGAGGCAGATGTTGATTGAACCATGACTCGTACTTCAGAATGGCAGTACGTAATCGGCTATTGAGGCCGCCTAGTACATTCATATGTTGTTATAAAAATGCCATACATTCACCGCCATATATCTGGCAACTCTTGCGAGTGCGAGTGAAAGTGACTGTGATCTATATATATTTTCAATTTTTAAATAAAATATTTTGTGCAAATTATATAAACTAATTCAGGCAGGTGGCTCCTCTGAAACTTTTAAATAACAAATTGTGTTATTTGCTGGATTGGCGCTCCATGAAAACTAAATAATATAAAAAAAAAACAAAAAACTATAAACGAATAGTTAACACTAGTTGAACAGAGACAAATATATTATTTATAATAATAAAACAAATATAAAAAGCTTTGGAATTAAAGAAAGGCGCCTAAAAGTATGCAGGAAAATCTGCATTTGCTTGGGCCGTTTCTAAATTAGAGTTGCCAAAAGCTGTGTTGCAAAATCCTCTGGTTTTTTATTTTTTTGAGACTAAATTGGTCATTTTGCAAAAATGGGACTAAATCGGTCGCCACAACGGGGAAACCTTAACCAAAGCCAACAGCAACAACAAGCGCCACAATAACAGCACCAACAGCGAACACAACGATTGGAAAATGAACCCTCTGCTTTTGTAGTCCCTTCTAGTACTACTTTACCAGCCCCTGCATGGGCTCAATCGCCGATTACCGCAACTCCTCCAGCTCCTTCTAGAGTCAAAACACAAGACTTTTCCGAAAATAGCGCTGTAAAGAAAGCAGTAATTCAAACGGGAATCGATCGCTACATTCTTGTAAAAAGGAAATGGTCACCCCAAAAAAATAGTGAACAAAAGCAATAATCGATTTCAAATGCTTTCTGATGCTGATGATCAAGTGCGTGTGCAGAAAATGTCCAAGCCGCCGCCAATTTGTCTTAGAAAAGCGAACTCTAGCAACCTTGTCAACAAATTGATAGATCTGATTGGAAAAAATATCTTCCAAGTAGTCCCAATTAAAAAGGGAAATATTCAGGAAGTGAAAGTGCAAACCTACGGAGAAGATAGCTATCGCAAGGTGGCAGATAATTTCGAAAAGGAAAAGAAGTCCTTCTATACCTACCCGCTCAAAAGTAGTCGCAGTTTAGCAGTCATCCTAAAGGGGATTGAACACAGTGTAAGTCCCTTGGAAATAGGAAGTGCCCTGAAAGAAGAAGGTTGCAGGGTTAGAAACGTATTCAACATTAAAAATAAGGCTAACATACCTCAGCCAATGTTTAGGGTTGATATTGAGCCAGATTGCCAGCTCTTAAAAAAGGGAGAGAAGTTCATCCCATTTACAAACTGCGTTACCTTCTTCACCGTCGTATTTCCGTGGAAGAACCACATAAACGAACAGATCCTGTTCAATGCCATAATTGTCAAGTATTTGGCCATACGAGGTCATGTTGCGCTTTACAAAGTATATGTGTCATTTGTGGAGATTTACACAGTTCAAAAGGCTGTATGAAATCTAAAACAACCCCTGAGTCTAAAAAATGTAGCAATTGCGGTGAAAATCACACCACCAATTATAGGGGTTGTCCAATATATATTTCCCTAAAAGGCAAGGGCAGTAAAAAGGCTTCTAGCAACATTCCTGCCTCTCAGCTTCACCCCCAGCCTCAAGCAAAAGCTGCCGAAACAAAGCCTACTAATACCAACTTTATGTCATACGCCCAAGCTTTAAAATACGCTAAACAATTTCATACGCATGATGCAAGGACATACACGTATGACATCAATGCAAATTATGACGCAAGATTTAATTCGAAATCAAAATCTCCTTCTTCAAGCGATTTTGTCTAAGCCATGAATGACCTTAAGATATGTTATTGGAATGCCAACGGATTGGTCCAACACAAAAATGAACTTCTACTCTTCTTAGAAAATCAAGCAATAGATATAATGCTAATCTCCGAAAATCATTTGACCAAATTTAACAACTTCATTATTGCTACATTTCTGTTTTATGACACCAAACACCCTGAAGGGAAAGCGCGCGGTGGAACTGGAATACTTATCAGGCAAAAAATTAAACATTATATAATGGAAGAGTACTGTAAAGACTACCTTTACGCTATCTCACTTCATATATATGATAATTCTGGTGGAATAAATATTTCCGCCATATATTGTCCGCCCTGATACAACATATCAGAAACTCAATTTACTGATTTCTTTTCTAAATTAGTTAAACATTCCTTCTGGGGATCTAGGCTAATATCTCCAAAGGGTAGAAATTTATATAAATCCATTCAAAATAACGGTTTCGACGTTATATCTACCGATCAGCCAACATACTGGCCAAGTGATCTCAGCAAAACCCCAGATTTGATTGACTTTGGAGTAACTTGTGGTATCAGTAGAACACAAGAAAGGGTAAAACCACTTTTCAACTTATCATCACTCGTCTTGTCTATGTTCCATTAACATAATTCCAGTTTTCAATGACTTACAGCTAGGCTTAACCAATAAATTTACAAATTGGCTTAAATACAGAAAATTCATAAGCGCGCATCTAAAATCGCTCATTCCTCTAAAAACAATAGCAGATGTCGGCAATGCAGTTGATGATTTTACAACATTACTACATCTGGCAGCGAAAATTTCAACGCACGGCCCATCTAACACTCATAGAAGACAAATTTTCAACGGTCTTCATGGTAAAGACATTACAAGTCTGATAACCAAAAAAAGACTACTAAGGAGAGATTGACAGAGGTTTCGTAACCCGGCCTTAAAAAATGAGCTCAATATATGCATAAAAAAGCTTCGGGATGTCCTGAAACAAAAAAACTAAAACGAATTTCAAAACTCCGTACAATCTCTGCCAGTTACATCTGATACCAACTACTCTTTGTGGCGAAAAGTTAACAGTTTCAAAAGTCAAAAAAGGGTATCTCATTTGCCATGCATCTTCTCACTGTATTTACAGCAAATATTGGATACAAATCTCTTCCAGAATTTCGTGCAAATCCAGATAAAAATTTTATTAAATTTAATTTTAAATCACTTAAAGATGTTATTACTAACGACATAAAGAAAAATAAGGCTCCTGGATACGACAGGATAACTGGTGATATGATAAAAGAGCTTCCAAATGTGGCAATTAAACACATGCTTTGTATATTTAATAGTATGTTGAGACTACACTATTTTCCTAAATCCTGGAAGCTTTCGGAGATTATTATGATCCCTAAACCAGGTAAAGATCCATCTTTGGTGGGCTCCTACAGGCCTATTAGCTTAATTGCGGTATTCTCAAAAATCTTCGAAAAACTTTTAATCAAAAAAAAAAATTTTAGAATCGAAACAGACCATACCATGCCACCAATTCGGGTTTAGAGAAAAACACAGCACAATAGAGCAGGTGCATAGAATCGTAGCACACATAAGATCAGCGTTTGAATATTGTACTGCAGTGCTCCTCGATGTTGCTCAGGCATTTGATAAAGTTTGGTTAGATGGTATATTATACAAGCTGAAAGTTATGCTTCCCGTAAAAATTTATGATGTCTAAGAAAGCTTTCTTATTGGCAAACAATTTCGTGTTAGGCAAAAAAGTAACACCACCGAATCCTATGAAATATTTGCTGGTGTTCCACAAGGAAGTGTTTTAGGGCCCGTCTTATATTTAATTTATACGAACGATCTTCCCACAAACCGAAACCTCATCAAATCAACTTTTGCGGATGGTACAGCGATGCTTCGTGTCCATTCAAACCCGATGACAGCCAGTTACAGATTACAAGAACATTTAGAAGTAATAGAAGAGTGGCTAACAACTTGGAGAATTAAAGTCAATGAGTCTAAGTGTATACAAGTAACATTTACCCTAAAAAAAACACATGTCCTTCAATCTCTCTTATTGGGAATACAATATCTCAGAAAGAATTCGTTACCTACCTGGGAGTTACATTTTATAAAAGACTAACCTGGAAAAACCACATGGACAAAAAGATTACTCAAACCAAATTGAAAATTGCGAGCTTGCATTGGATTGTAGGCTCTAAGTTCAAACTAAGTCTAGAAAACAAAGATTTACTTTTTAATATGCTTATAAAGCCATCTTGGACGTACGGGATCCAAATTTTGGGCTCAGCATCTAAATCTAGCCTGGATAGAATTCAAAGACTCCAGTCTAAAACCTTAAGATCAATATGCAAAGCCCCTTGGTATGTAAAAAACTCCACAATTCACAACGATCTGGGGATTAAAACCGTCGCCGAGGAAATAAAGAAACTGCTTAAAAATTACTCATTAAGGTTATCTAACCACCCAAACTTTCTAGCTAAAAAATTATTACAGCAGAACTGCCCTAAGCGATTAAAGAGAAAGGATTTACGTTTGAACTGTGACTAATGGCTCTGCCGCATCCAATTATTCTACATCGGAGTTGCGCTCCGCATATATCCTTCATGATATTATAATTTACTTCAAATTATCCTTTATGATATATCTTTTCTTAAATTTTAAACATGAGTGTTTTGGTATACCTAATGATATCTATATAAACACATTCTTTGATAAATCTAAGTTATATTCATAATTTATTGTACTTTGCTTTCTTTGTTAATCTATACAGTGGTACTGATTAACTTGTTATTGTTAATTTCCAAAAAGGAAAGATTCAATAAAACATTATACAAAAAAAAAAAGAAAAAAATTCACCGCTTTGCATTGGTAATTTGTAAATTGAATACTTTTACTTGGCGATTATGATTATCAATAGAAATACCGACAACTGATATTCTTGCTTATCAAAGATCGCTTCTAAATATGTACGTGCTGTGTCACGTTTAATTTTGTTGGTTTAGACAACAATAAGATAAAATGTGTTTTTTTATGTTTATGTATGTATGCATATACTAAAATGTGTTTATTTATGTTTCACTTTTCTTCAATGCAAATAAACAGGAGCCCTTGAAGATGCTAAAATATTTAGCGAAACGTCGGGCGAAAAGAGGAATAAATTTGTTTTATTTGCACTGAACAAACCAGATCAGCTATGCCTAAGTAAATAATATAATCCCTAAATAATATTTTTGTCTGGAAGAAAATTAGGCAAATACCCTATCTGAGACTGATAAAGATAGAGGAATAAAAGGGTTACTGATTAGTTAAAGCCTTTCAGTAAATATAATATGTCTTGATATGGAAGATCGAGTCAGAAGAATAAATGTTGGTGGAATGAATATTAAAATCTTTACACAAACAGTGTCGAGCATTTCAAAGTTTGTTGTGCATAACCGCAATGGTCTGGAACGATCTCGACCATTTCAATTTTGAAATATAGCGATTTGACTAGTTTTGATTTTTTAATTTTGTCATGATATTTTTTTCTTTAAGTACATATTTATACCTATATATATATTTGGCGCTTAGTAACCACTGAAGGGATTTTCGGCCGAGCTCCTCCTCAAATTAGATAGGGCACTTATCTGATCGACTTTGCAATACAAACGTTAATAGGAATTTAGTATTTAACATTAAGCAGAAAAAACGAGCGAAATGACCCAATAATGCTAACTTTCAGGGAAATCAAGATGTTGCACAGTGGGCGAAAAGTCCAATCTAACTCCATTAAAAATTAACCGTTTTTTGTCGGGTTAATTTTCATTTACAGATAAAAAAATACATTAAATAAAAATATATTAAAAAAATGTTTAAGTTACAAAAATTTTGTATAATTTTGTTTTTTAAATGGTAGCTACTCAGACATATAAAATTCTACACGGCTGACCACAAGAAGACTTATAACATCTTTATCTATAAGTTCACCTTTTGATATCATGGTAATGAAAGGATCAAAAGAAATTAATAAGGAAGGTGCCAAGTTTTCCACGATATTTTTCGGCAGTATGCATAAAGGTTAAGGGCATCGGCCAGAAGTAATTGTGCGTAAAATAACACCAAAGAAATGAATTAGTGAATAGTTTACTCCAGCTATTTGAACAGCTAATTCCGGTTGTTGTAAAAATGTTGTAGCAGTATATACATTATTTGTTGTAACTGATCCGGGCATAGGGACATTTCCTTCCTCAGTTTGTTTTGTATTTCAGTCTTCTTATTCGAATTGCGGACTTGTAATTTTTGGAATTTTGTAGGTGATATACAGAATAAACTCAAAGCTTTCAGAGTTGATAATCCACATTCAAATAAATTCTCTTTGCAAGGTAAGTTTTTATTTATTTTTAAATCATTCATTCTTTTTGGCGATATATCACAAATTTCACATTTTTGTGATGATGATTCCGCGACAACACTAAAAACATTCCCATCGATCATAGTCATATGAAACTGATGATGGACTGTGAGGCTTTCGAGTCTAGTCGGCTGTATTTGTACAATTTAATTTTTGACATTATTCATTTCATCACGTACACAGTCTGCTGTTTTCCTTGGACAGAGTAGTTTCAATGGCTTGCAACAATGAGTGGTTGAAGGTTTTGTATTTTTCCAAAAAATAGTAGATCCGTAAACTATTTCTAAAGGTACCAAGGACATTGCAAACATACGTTGGTCTACCATTTATAGTTTATCAATAGTTTAGCCATATTTTATCAAAATAAGTTCGCTTTCCAACCAGACCTTGCTATTTTTTTCCAGATTTTCTTATATCAAATGGTTTTCTCTCCATTTAATACTCGCTTTGAAGTTTCAAGGCATTGACTATTGTCATGTTTGGATCTATCTATAATATTGGCATATACATATATACAAATTTTTTTTAGTGGTGTTAGCTTCCATAGGCCACACCGAAAAAAAAGCTCTTGCCTGGCCACGCACATTTCGACTGAAAGAATAACATTTGTCTTTACGTGGACGAAGGTGGCTCCACACATTGGACATTTCACTTTACAAGACATTGTACTAGAGAAAACAATTAGTGCGAATCCTGCCGAATCTCGAAAATTTCGCTCTATGAAAGGTTAATTTTCTACCAAACTATATACTTCCTAATAAAACCAAAATCAATATAAAAAATCGAGACGAAATAAAGTAACAGGCTAAAAATGTATATTTTTTAGTCAATACATATATATTTTAACAAACACACTAAGATTGATTTTTTATTAATTTGACAAATTTCACATAATTTCGCAATAGTTACACGATGCAAGCTTGGGTTAGTTTGACAACCGTCAGCTGAGCAAGTATTTAAAGCAAAAAAAAAAAAAAAAAAAAAAACAAAAATATGATTGGCTTATAGGATATATATGTAATCGAGTACAAATTGAAAATGGCGCCAAAATTATTTTGAAAATATAATTATTCGGAGCTAAATTGACCATTTCTCCTACAATGTGTTGGCAGATACAAGTGGCGCTTTCATCCCGATTATCCTTTTCCCAATATAAATGATATAGTTCTCATGCACCAGTTTGGTTTCAAGGAAAAAATTAGGACATAGGTAAGATTAAAAAATTAACCTAATTTTCTATATTTATGGTATCTGTATCTATTTGTGTATTTTGTTGCGGCATATCAGCAGTCATCCGCTAGCTCGTAATCTCTCTCTTAATCTCGCATACTTTTAAAGCATGACAGCGACCATTTACTGGCTTTTGCCAGCGCAGTTTCAGTATTTAAAGGTGGTACTAATTTGCTGGCATTTTAGTTCATTAGAAGTAATCAAATAATACGATAATAGCTGCAAATTAAATAGTGCAACATGGAATCCTTAGAATGTGTATACAATGAAAAGGAGCGTGTGTGGAGCGGTGTGAAGTGGCCATTATTATACGACTTCAATTGCTCTGTGGGAAATATTATTTACAATAATTTAAAAAATTTCCCAAATAAAATTTGTCAGGTGAGTAGAGTGAGAAAAGTGAATCCAAGCACATCGCTAATGAAAGATAATTTTCTTTTGCCGAATTCGCCAAAACTAAGTCCTATTATGGAGATAGTGTACATTACGAAATGAAATGAGCATCTGGCGATTTTATGAAAATGCTGAATACTGTAAAAAAATAAACTGTCAAAGATATTAGAGCCACTAAAAAAATATGTTTTTTTGAATTCATTTTTGTAAAATTAGAAATTTTGGTCAAACGTTAATATTTAAATTTTCAGATGCATGAAATGAATGCTTTAGTTTAAAAAGATATAATAAATAGTATAAAACTGGCTGTTTTCAATTTAAAATGCATTTTTTTAATTCCAAACCCAACAATTTCCCTCCCCTCCACCCACGGTGAGCATAACGGACGGAATTTACCAAGTCATTAGAGACAAGACGTAGTTAAATGTTGAGACTGAAAATTGTTCAGTTATAGAGAAAAAGATTCAACAGTTGAATTTTCCAGTAGCCTACTTAATATTTTAATACTAATTGCGCGTTTACTTCATTATTACGCATGAAGGTTTAATATAGCAGTACTTTTTTTTCGATGCAATGTCTTATACTCGTAGACTTGGGTTTGTTAGATTTTTTCAAAGAATGGACAATATGAAAACTAGTATATTTACTCCTCCAGGAACTAGAACTCTACTGTCGGAAATGAAAAATAAAATTATACATCTACTTATTCTTAAGGAAATGTTTAATATTTCCAAACTCATTCGGGTTACTTTCTTACTAGACGAGTACATGCCAAGTACAACAAATTACAAATTCCTAAACGCGTTTATGGCAATTTATATTTAGTGAATTTATTCAATAAAAAAAAACCTTTGTCTTTGATAAACTTTACAAATGTGAATACGAAATATATTTTATTTTCTAGTAAAACCCACCGACTAATTCTTGTTTTGTATGCTTTTATTTTATAAAGTATTGCCCTTAATTATTTTTAAATATAAATATATGAGCGCAAGCACAAAAAACAGTAATTCTTATACCTTTCGTGAACACGAAATAGGATATTAACTTTGGTTCAAGGAAGAAACGAGAGAACCAACGAAAATATGAACCGTTTAATATGAAAGTGGTTTAAGTTCAATTGAAAACTGGGATAACCATTGGCTCGTGCTGTGGGCATCCCAAGTTCGAATTCCATTCGAACAAAAGGTGTCTGGAAAAAGAAGTCTGATGAGGAAACGTGGTGGTTTCCGAAATAGCAGCTTTAACTTCTACCGTCCTAAACTATTGTTGTAATTTTTTCACTATTTACAAAAAATATATGGTCTGAAACAGTTCCATTTAAACGAAAACCCAAAAACAATTCAACATAACAACGACCTAAAAAGCATCTGAAAAAAAAAATTAGTTAATGATAACAATAATTACAATCCTGTATAATATTTATTTTTATTAAAAATTTAAGTTTAATATGATTAAAATCTGTATAATTTGGGACACTTGAAAATTAGGTAGTCTCGAAATTTTTCAACCAAAATTGGTACATGAATATATTTGTATGCTGCATTGATAATTTATTGGAACTGGCCAGATCGGACCATCATAACATTTATAAGGCCAGGTTTTAAGATTTTAGGTCATTGTAATCAGAAGATGGCCGCTATAGCCGAGTGGTTAGCATTGCGAACTGTCATTCGTAATACTGAGAGCTGACAAATTACCACGGCGCGTAATGTGATAGTTCTCTGTTTTGCTGGTTTACGGTAGAATGAGAGGACGAAGAATGTAATTCACGACGTATTCCGTATCAGCGTTCTCATAGCCTTTTTCATTTCATTTTTCATCTGCGTGCAGTAGCAAAAACTTAACATAAGTAAGAGATTAAGGGTAATTTTATTAGAGTTTTTTTTTGCTTTTCGTTTGGTTTCATTATTGGCTTTCATGTTCATGAAAACCACTTATACAATAATATAAATAAAGTATAAATCTTTCTATAATACCGCAGGTTTCCGACATTGATGGGCGCGAAGTAAGCAATAAAGAATTACTCTCCTGGTCAACACGATTAGCGGTGCACTTTAAGAAAATGGGTCTAAAACACGATGACGTCATTGGCGTTGTGGCCAAAAATAGCACCTATACAAGTTCATTGGCAGTGGGGTGCTTCATGAATTGTACACCCTTCAATGCTGTACATTCATTGCTAGACACAGGTAATATAGACAGAGACTTGTACTAAAAATTGATAGATAAATATAATAGATCAAAGAGAGAGAGAGAGAGAGAGAGAGAGAGAGAGAGAGAGAGGGAGAGAGGCAGAGAGAAACGTTAATATTTAAATTTTCAGACGTATGAAGTGAATGCTAAATTTTTTTGCTTTAGTTTAAAAAGATATAATAAATGGTATAAAACTGGCTGTTTTCAATTTAAAATTAAATTTTTTTATTCCAAACCCAACAATTTCCCTCCCCTCCACCCACGTTGAGCATAGGTAATATAGACAGAGACCTGTACTAAGAATTGATATATAAATATAATAGATCGAAGAGAGAGAGAGAGAGAGAGAGAGAGAGAGGCAGAGAGAAGAAATGATGTCTAATATTTCTCATTATTTATCTTATGCAGACACCATCTGCCAAATCTTCAAGAACACATCACCAAAGGTATTATTCTGTGATGGTGATGTTTATGAGAAAGTCCTTATCGCAACACGCCACTTGAAACCGTTAATTTATACGCTTACAAATCATATTGATGGTGTGGCGAAGATTGAAGATTTACTACAACCAATTCCAAATGAAAATCTATACAAGTGAGTACATACACACATAAGTATACATTTATTTTATATATTATATTGTTTACATAATATAAAAGTTCTTGTACTAAATTTCAGACCTGAGCCTTTGGTATTAGGCGGTGAACAGACTGTAGCGATTCTGTGCTCCTCAGGCACCACTGGCGTACCGAAGAGTGTCTGCATATCAAATTATTTACTCACAAGAGGGAATTTGTAAGTAAAATCTGATGACTACTATTTTAATGACTATCTAATTTTTATACATTCTCACTACTCTTTAGGCTCGTTACGAGCGAGGATGTCATATTCACAAACACCAGTTTAGATTGGATATCCGGTCTTTTCTTCACTTACTACTCAGCGAGCTTAAGTTGTAAACGTGTCATTACCAATAAGGCCTACACACCCGAATATATGGTGGAGTTGGTGAAGAAATACAACATAACATTCATACTAGCTGCACCACGTCATGTCGCCGCACTCACCGCCTGTCCTACAGCTACAACGGAAAATCTCAGCAGCGTACGTTCGTTTGTCGTCGGTGGGGGTTGCGTTAGTTTACCAACATTAAATAAACTGGGAGAGCTACTCCAGTATGGCATGGTTATGTTTTTGTACGGTTTAACCGAGGCGGGTTTTATATCGTTTAATTCTGGTAAAGAACATCCCGGCGCTGTGGGTAAGTTACTGCCCGGTGTAAGAGGGCGGATTGTTGACGAGGACGGTATAAATTTGGCCAAGAACGAAATAGGTGAGGTTTATTTAAATACCGGTTACACTTGGAATGGTTACTATGGCAACCCGGTTGAGTCGAAACGTATGCAGGACTCAGATGGCTGGCTCCACACCGGTGACTTAGGTTATTTCGACGATGATAATATGTTGTATATAGTCGATCGTAAGAAGGATATACTCAAATATCAGGATATGCATTATTGGCCCTCTGAAATTGAGCAGGTTATCCATGAGCTGTCTGAAGTGGAGGACGTTTGTGTGGTGGGTGTTTATGATGAGCGTAATGGTGATGCCGCCGGCGCTGTTGTAGTGCTCCGAAGAGATGCCGAGTTAACGCCGCAGCAGGTAAAAGATCATGTACGGAAACGATTGCCTGCGGAATACAAGCAACTGCATGCTGGTGTTATTTTCATTGACCAGTTGCCGCAGAACAACAATGGCAAAACGCTGAGGAGAGAAGCTAGATCGTTGTTCGAGATCATGTGCTCGTAATTGTCGTATTTAAGTTTAACAAATTTGGACGGAGTGTCCTTAAAACTAATGGGTATTCTATTCTTATTTAACTGTTATTTTATTGTCATGTTATTATTATCAAATAAAAAATAAGATAATAATAATAATTTATGTATTTCATAAAATTGTGCCGAAAGTATGGTGAATAATTATTTGTATTTTCTGCTTCTCTCAACAATTAAATTTTAAAATTCCATAATTACTAAATTTCAGCTGTTGAATTTTTTTTATTTTTCCTGCAACTGAACAGTTTTAAATCTTGACATTTAACAAATGCTTCCCAATCATGACTTGGCATATTCCGTACGTTATGCAGATGTCGCGTGTCGATTGGGCGGATTAAGAGTAATCGTTGCGCTTATTATTATTATTATTATCTAAAAAAATTGATATGGTAATGAAAAGTGTAAGACAGTTCTTCTTTCTTGTTTATATTTAAATTTACACTCACATACACACATGTAAAACGTAAAATTGGTAAACATAAAACCAACCGCTCGAGAGTGTGACGAAAGCAAAGCAACAGCTGATTGTCTCATTTCATAACAGTGGAAAACGATACCCTTTAAAGCGCAATCTGATGATTCAGTCATTCTTGTGCCTGTTGTAACTACTGAAATGAAGGGTGTAAATATTGTTTTCCCTCTGTGAGTTGAGATTTGAATAAACCAGTTGTTTCTTACTCACAGCACACGTGTCTATAAATATTTATGTAAACAACAATTTTGCAATAAACAATTGTGTCTGTTTTAAGTGCTGCTATCAGCGTTAGAATAGTTAACTCATATTTTTTTACTAACTTTCTGTATTTAAAGACGACGTTATGTATATAATTTTCAGTTTAGCTCAATTTGCATTGCCTTATAGAATTTGCTGAGTTTTACTTTTAGAAAATATAATATAAATAATTCATTAATATGGATACTTTGGAAACAAATTACAATGCAAACGAACGGATATGGAGTGGCGCGAATTCTTCATCAATTTTCGATTTCAACTGTTCTGTGGGAAAAATTATTTACAACAATTTAAGAAATTTTCCAAATAAAGTTTGTCAGGTTTGTTGGGTGTAATGTAATAAATAAATAAATCAAAGTTACATAGTTACAAATACATAAATTTGCGTATAAAAAGGGTGAACTTCACCTAAATCGAATTTGTGAGATCGTTACATAAGTGAAAACTGGCATTCGGTACTAGATACTAGAAATCTTAAAGCAATTATTTTTTAGTTTTATTAAAAGTGTTTGAAAACAGAGTAAATTAATAATAAATGTTGCTGGATACTGTGTGTGAAAATAAGTAGTTGAGAAAAAAAGAAAAAATCGAAAGCGTGTTTAAAAAAAGAACGATAAGTATATTAAATCGGCCCGAGAAAGGTATTGCGCTCATCATTTCAGGAAATGATGGTATCACTAAGATATTAAAAGACTGCAAGTTTAAGTTCTCTGTTTATTATTGGTTTCGATATAATCAAAAACTTCTTGGAAAAAGTGCTTGTCGGTTCTTCTTTCTATCTACAATATATATGAATTACTGATCTTCAGCATAAACCATTGATCGTATAGACCTGGAACTTAGAGGTTGTATGCTGCGTATGGCGTGGGCACCCGGTAATGCATGATTTTCCAGGAAGCGGACTTGGAAGTGGATAAAAATTGTATTTATTTTATTTAATTAAATCGCTTGATTTACATGAGATTTGTGGCACATGTGGCACATTTACTTGATTTTAGAGTTTATTAATAATTTGTGTATTTTAATTCGATAGAAGTATTAAAATAAAGGGTTCTTTGATTGACCGAGATAAAAATTAACAAATATGCAAATTTTCACAAATTATAAAAAACGATCTTGAGTTTACAATACAAAGTTCAAAAAAAATTTAATGACGTCAGTAAGTGTTACTATTCTGGCACAATTTTGAAAAATTTTTTGAAGTTTTCAATTTCGAGAATTTCTTTTGGATTTCAAGAGCGGTGTGCCATATTGACAAATTTGAAACCGATTTCTTAACACTTTTATTGGAAAAGCTCAGTATTTTTTTATTGCATGGGTAACATTATGAAAACAAATTTTTGTTTAAAAACATCGGTTTTTATTTTTTTCTTTAATATGGTGTCGTTTTTTGAAAATTTAATGAGATTTAAAAAGAAATGATTCCCAAATTGTGTCAGAATCGTACCATGATTAATAAATAAAGTTTTATAAATTTGGAACCTTACCTCGTTATTTTTGAATATTTTTTATTTTAAAATATCCAGAATTTAGATCAGCCTGGCTTGATTTGGTTTTAAATTTCTTTTTAAATATTTTTTATTTATTGGTAAGTGAATTTTTTTTTTTTAATTGCCTTAGATACAAAAATTAGATAAAATCTAAAATCAAAATTTAAGTTAATTTTGATAATCTTTTTTATCGGTTAGCCGTCTGAGAATGTATATAAAAAATAATTGATATACCTTCTCTTAGCTTTTTTAAAAAAGAAGTAATGTTACATTCGAGTCAGTTAAGATCAATTTCCATTACGAGTAAATTTAAATAAAAAATTTTAATATATTTTAAGGCGTTCTTAAGAAGAAGGCGTTTTGTTATGAATGATAACTTTTTCAGAGTTGTCTAATCTTAATAATTTTTTTTTAAAATGAAAACGGTATAGGTTGATGTTGGTTCCGTCAAAAGTTGGGAAAACGGCATATGATCAATACCCGTTTTAGATTAGTATTCAACGGATTGAAATAAATGTAAACTGTGCAACTTTTAGAACTGCAATTTTTTTTTTTTGGTATGGAAACTTCATATTTTTGATATTTACTTTATATTGATACAGCGTAGCAAAGAACATATCTGTATGTATTTAGTGATTTTGGTTAAATGAAAACTTATTCTAAAAAACATGGGTACTCGAATCGTTTATCTCGCACTGGATTCACTTAGAATTCTAGAAGCAGCTGTTATGCTTACTGGGTAGCTACTGTAGCTTAGCCACCCCACTGCGTGATAACGTCACTTAGCGATAATAGAAAATAAATTTACTAATCAAATATTTTTATTTACCACACAAGAGATAAGATGTGTGCAAATAAAATATATAAATGTTTTTGTTTAAATACTCTGATATATATTTATTTATACAATTTGGCAAAACAATTAAAGATTTGTTGAGCAAAATTTATTTATTAGCTGTAGTAAAGAGAATTCCATAATTTTTGCAATATATGACGTTATTTATCAGTATCTCGCGTTGTATACGTCCGATCGGGTCTCGCGACATTTCGTACTAAAAAGTTTTTCTGACAGTTTTGTGATTGGTTGATACATTTTTGTTTAAGCGTGCGTTAAAGATGGACACTAGCAAAGAGAAAATACGCTATATTCCACAATTTCTGTTACTGTTACAGTCAATCATGCATAATTTCGGTTTCATTCCGGTAATTTTGATGTAAAAGATGCTTCACGAAGTGGAATGCCAATTGCCGAAAATGTCGATAAAATCATGGACATTGTCGAGTCCGACCTTAATGTAGGCACTGTTTCAATTGCCCAAGAGCTAAAGATTGCACAAAAACCCGTTCGGGACAATTTGAATAAGGCTGGATACGAAATGAAAAAATTAAACCATTCGATTTCATGCAAAAATAATGGATTTATTTTTATTACACCTAATATTTGGACTACATACTAATGTGAGTATGTCTGTGACATAAAAAAATAGTTTTTAATGCAATTTTAAATGCTTTGGCTTATTTGTAAAAAACATGCCACGAATTCTAAGAAACAAGACGCTTAGAGAGGGGACGAATTTACAGTAGATATAATTATAAAATTTTGAAGAAATTTGGAAAACAATCAGCTTAGCAGTAAAGAGGACTAATTTATCTTAAGAGGTTAATTTTTCGGATGGACATACATTTGAGAATATTTTCCGAAAATCTGAAGTTTGCCCAACAAACAGTCTCGGAGATATGATCACATCATTAAGGACATCTCGTAGCGTACGAAAATAGGCGAAGCACAAGATGGAGTAGCCTATGCTGTCTCATCACCGCTATGCGTCACTGTTGCATATATGGTATTTAAGTAAGATTCGTCAGTTGAAAGTAATATTTCACGCAGTCACGTTGTGTTTTTCCTCATTGTTTAAAGTTTTCTTTATCAGAATGCCTCGTAAAGTTACTAGAGTAACTCGAAAAAGTACAAAAAAGCAGTTGTCCCGATCGAAAAAACGAAGAAACGTTTTTTTTTCCAATAATGGTAAGTGAAAAACTTGTGCTGAAAAGAATGCGATGTCTGTCGGGAAACCAGGGCTATGAGAATAAAAATGAGATGGTTCTTGGAAAAAGAGAGAATTCAGTTCTTTGTGTGGTGTGACATCTTTAATTGGTTATCATACTGGTAAAATTGTTGATATTTTCGTAAAAAGCTCCTACTGTAAACAATGTGAGCCTTGGAAATCTTTAAAAGATTTAAAAGAAGAGTATAAAAAAGTCTGTTCTGCTAATTATGAGGGGTCATCAGTGAAAATGAAAGTCGATGCAGTAGTTGCCATGTTTCAAAGTTCACTAAAGAAGTGTGGAGTTCGTTTCACGATTATCCCTTGGACCTAATGCTCATTTCTACGTGAAAAAAGAGAGCAAGGGAGCACGCGCGGGTGGAGAATGTCTCGTAGACAAAAACAGGATACAGGAACAAGACTATCCAATATTTTTTTTTTAAATGAATCGTTTATTGTTAAACTACCTTAAATTCTGTCTATTAATTCATAGAATAAAATACTAATAAAAAAAAAAAAATTAACAAAGAAAAGCATTTATTTTGTTTTGCAAGTGGATAAAACCCCTTAAGTATTTCTTTATCTAGTACTCGCAAATTGGTAAAAGACTGAAGTGTTTGATTTTATTTATTTATTTTAATTTAAAAAAGAATTTCTTTATTTGCTAGGAAACTCAAGTAGAATATAAAAAGATTGCTTCACATATTTCAAATAAATATAATTGCCATTTAAACTATTTTACTGGTGAAATAATACTAAATAATTATTAGGTTTCAGATATTGACGGACGTGAAGTGACAAATGAGGAATTGCTGACTTGGTCAACACGATTAGCGTTGCATTTCAAGAAAATGGGTCTGGGCCATGACGACGTAATCGGTATTGTGGCGAAGAATAGTACTTATACAACTTCAATTGCCGTTGGTTGCTTTATGAATTGTACGCCTTTTCATGCAGTCAATGGCATTTTAGATTTGGGTGAGTGCTGTGTATACCTAGTGTTGAATTTTTCTAGCAAAGAAAACAACTAAAACAGAAGCTTAAAAGTAAAGTTTTTGTGAAAATGAATTATTTCATTTAAATTTATTTAATTTTATTCGATTTAAGGGTTTTCTTGTTTTACTTTATTTCTTATTTATACTTAACACTATTTTATTTTTTTTATTCATTTTATATTTTTAATTAAAATTTAAAATTATTCAATTGATTTTAATTTGATTCTTTTAAATTTATTTAATTTGATATCTTTATTTCATTTTATTTTATTTTAGTTTTATTATTTTGACTTTTATTTTTATTTCAGATTAATATGTTTTATTTTTTCTTTTAATATCTTTTGCTTGCATTTTATTTTATTTTCTTTAATTTCTGGCTGAGTGGTCTAAGCGCTTAAGAATACAGTTTGACGGACTGTAGATTGCCTAAGATAGCTGTGAATATTCAATAAACAGCACCTGACCAAGAGCGACAGGAGAAGAGGATTTGCGTTAAAGAGTCTGAAATGTCTTATGAATCTCCAGTGATGAGGTGAATAGCTACCTTCTCGAAATAAGTATGCACGATCTCCACGGCGTTTCCTCGAAGGATTATCTGCCCATCATGTGGAGGAGGCAGTGGACCTGGCAGGGCACCCGGTGGCACAACACGCTCCAAAATCGCCAAAAACTAATTCTACTCTACAGAACTCATTGAGACAAGAAAAGTGTGACAGCAGCATCTTCGGCCAGGACATCCAAATAACGAGCCTCTAGCTGAGCAGTGGAAAACGGTGATGCAGAGGAAGGCAAAGAAGCCGGAAGGGCGCCGAAAAGCGACAAAAAATATTCCAGAAACTGTCATCTCTAAAAAGCCGACACTATAAAGCCAGCGAAAGGATACAGTTACACAGATGTCATCAAGAACATCAAAATGTAATTAAAGACGGACGATTCAAAAGTCAAAATGCAATTAGAAAAGGTCCATGCGGCAAGCCCGAACTTCCACGAAAAAATAAAGAGCAAACTGAGCCACGGTGGCCGATCTTAAACCAAAGACCACAGTAGAGATAAGAAACCTCGATTCCTTAACAGCTAAGAACTAAGACATTGAAACAGTAGAAAGCGGATATAAAATGAACCGAATTGTGAGTGCTTTATTCCGAACACACGAAGAAAAAATCGAAGGAACAAGACCGACGGAAAATCCCTGAACGAGTTATCGTTCTTCACCATAAAAGAGCTGAAATTACCTGTACCAGATGGAACCGCATGCTTGACATACCTGGTAAAATTCTGGAAAGTTTGCTGAAGACACGTATGGCAAAAGCTATTGCTATGGAGGGTGGTTTATCACCTATACAATATTGATTAAGACCAGGTAGATCTACACTGAGGACAATTGAGGATTTTCCCACAGAGGATGCCAAAAAGTCAGACGAGTTATATTACTTGCTCCTGCTATTTAAAACTTAAGAAGGACTACGATATTTAATAGTCACGTCAGAAGCTGTCCAGGGATCAATTCTCTGTCCAAATCTCTGGAACGTCCGGTACGACAGTATATTAAGCCTCTAAATGCTGCTCTGAGGGTAGTCTCGGCATAAGAAATAAGGAACAAATATTACCACAACAAACGAAGATGAATTAAAGAACGATATATTGAAAGAAATACCAAACTAGTTAGGGGAAATGAAACCATGGCAGATGGGCGGCTAGGCTAATCAAAAACATAAAAGAATGGCCCAGCAAGAACCATGGCGAGATCGATTATTACATTATGCAGACGTTGCCCAGGCACGCATATTTACGGAAATATCTACACGAAATTAGCAAAGCCGGAGAGCCGTTTTGAATATACAATAATATATTCGTTAAAATAAAAAAAAACGTGACGCAGTTTATGAGATGTAAGATATTCACTAAAAGAAGATTATGCTGTCAGTTTGGTGGAATTGGAAGGGTGTTGTATATTTGAGCTGCTTCCAAGAAACCAAACAATTAATTTAGATGTCTACTGTGAGCAAATGGACAAATTGATTACATCCATTAACGAGAAGCGGCCAAATTTGATCAATCGTAAAGGTGCCATATTCTACCAAGACAATGCTAGACAGCACACATCTTTGGTCACTCGCCAATAACTTAGAGAGCTTGGCTGGGAACTGTTGATGCATCCACCATATAGTCCTGACCTTGCACCTTCAGACTACCATTTCTTTCGATCTTTGCATTACATAATTAATTAAAGTTCATTATAAAATTTAAAAAATATATTTATTTTCTTTTAAAATATCGCCGGTTTCTTTTGGGGCAAGCCAATATTATTATTTTTTATTTCATTTATTATTTTAAAATTTTATTTTATTATTTTTTTATACCATATTTTTCATTAATTTGTTTCATTTTTTATTATATATGTATATAATTTTTTATTTTACTTTAATATTTTTTTTATTTGATCATGTTTTACTTTATTTGATTTCATTTTAACATTTTATTTTATTACGTTTTTTTTATTAATTTCATTGCATTTTATTTAACTTTTATTTAGTTTCATTTACATTGTTTTATTGTTTTATTAACTTTATTTTATTTATTTTTCTTCTTCTATTTTGCTTCGTTTTGATTTATTTTTTCATTTCATTTTATTTAATCTTGCTATTTCTTTTCCTACCTATATTTTGTTTCATTTTTTTATTTACATTTTTTAATTTTTATTTTAGTTTAAGTTATTATATATTATTTGATTTTATTATGTGTTATTTATATAATGTTTTTATTTTACTTTATATTTATTTTATCTATTTATCTTTTATTTAATTTAATTTAATTTTTTATTATGTCAGTTTAATATAGTTTAATTTATTATATACTAATTTATCAATTTTTTGTTTTTGCTTATTGCTTATTTAATTTTTTCAATTTTATTTTACATTCATTAAAATATTTTATTTTATTTTAGTTTATTTTTTTCATTTAATTTTAATTTTTATTGAATTTTGTTTTTATTTCATTTAATTTTCTTATTGTTCTTTTTTGATCAATTTATTTCATTTGAGTTTATTTAACTTTATTTTATTTTAATTTGCTTTATTCTTTATTTTTCCGGTACTTTTAATTAACATATTAAATTTTTTTGTTTAATATTTTAGATTAAAACCTTTTTCATTTTTTTTTCAATTTTTGTTTGTTTTCTACAGAAACAATTCAACATGTTTTCGAAAACACAGCGCCAAAAGTGATTTTTTGTGATGCGGATGTGTATGAAAAGATTCACGCTGCCACATTGTCATTAAAGCCTTTATTTTATACACTTACAAATCGTATTGATGGTGTTGCCACTGTTGAAGATCTATTGCTGCCGACCGCTAATGAAAGAACTTATAGGTAAATCATTACAACTTACACAGTCCAATATGGTTCCTACTCCATATTTTCCCCTAACAGACCCGAGTCCTTGGTCTTGGGTGGCGAACAGACAGTGGCCATACTTTGTTCTTCGGGCACAACGGGCGTACCAAAGTGTGTCTGTATATCAAATTGCTCAATTCAGTTGGAAAACATGTAAGCTTGTTTAGATTGTGGATTATGAATGTATATTAATTATATTAATAATTTATTTAATAAAAACTTTCCAGTTTTGTAACCAGTGATGATATTATTTTCGTGAACAGCGGTCTCGATTGGTGGTCGGGCTTAGTATTTACTTACCTCCAAACAACCACAAGTTGTAAGCGTGTCATAACTAATAAGCCCTATACTCCTGAGAGCCTCATAGAGTTAATTAAGAAGTACAAAATAACTTATATTTTCGCCGCGCCACGTTATGTTTCCACTTTGATCGTGTGTCCCGCAGCCACTGCAGGGAACCTCAGGTCCATTCGGTTGATAACTATTATTGGTGGTAGTGTTAGTTTACCTACACTGAAGATACTGAAGGGTATACTTGCCACTGGAACGATCAACTTTGGCTATGGCTTGTCGGAGGTGGGTTTAATAGCGGCTAATATTGACAATGATAAGCTGACCTCGGTAGGTAAGCTACTCCATTGTATAAAAGCGCGTATCGTAGATGAAGATGGTGTGAATTTGCCACCGAATGAAGTTGGTGAGATTTTATTGCATACTGGTCACACTTGGAATGGTTATTATGGTAATCCAACTGAGACACTGAAAATGCAAGATTCTCTTGGTTGGTTCCATTCGGGCGATCTTGGTTATTTCGATGATGAAGGCTTCCTTTACATTGTGGATCGCAAGAAGGATATTATCAAGTATCAGGGTATGCATTATTGGCCTGCAGAAATTGAGCAGGTTATTCAAGAACTGCCTGATGTGGCGGAAGTTTGTGTGGTTGGTGTGTATGATGAGCGAAATGGTGATGCGGCCGGTGCAGTGGTGGTGCGTCGTAAAGGTGTTGTTTTAACTGAGCAGCAAGTAAAAGATTATGTACGGAAACGTTTGCTAGTGGAGTATAAGCAGCTATATGCGGGTGTTCTTTTCGTTGATCAGCTGCCACAGAATAATAATGGGAAAGTATTGAAGAGAGAAGCCAAAACTTTGCTAGAGAAAATGAAAATGTAAAGGAAAATCTTTTAAAACGATTATGTATATGTGAAATTCTTAATAAGTGCATTTCTTAGTTTAATTATGTTGACTAATTTTATATAAGTGTTTGCTTTTATTAACAAAAAATATTATTAAAAATAAAATAACCATAATTCGAAAAATTAAATTTCTATAATTTAAAGAAGTTTTTCGGACCTAAGACAAATTAAATGAGGGGTTTTTCAATAAGAGGTTTTATTTTCAATAGCCTACTGTCAAGCTGTAATTTTTTCACATTTGACAAGTAAAAATTACGCCAGTAATAACAATGAAACGATAAACGCTTTAAAAACGCATTGAAATTATTAAAATTCACTATAAAAAATTTCACCGAAAATTCATTGTGATTGATGAAGCTCATTTCCGCCTAGATTTCTACGTCAATTATTAAAATTGTCGCATCTGGAGCTTGGAAAGCCGAGCTATATTGATCAAAAACCACTCCATCCTCAATGTGTAACTGTTTGGAGCAGTTTATGGTCCTTACTTTGTTTTTTTTTTAATGAATGGATTGCGCTATCGTGAGATCTTAATGATTTCTTATGACTGAAAGAGGATGGTATTGATCTGGCCAACGTTTACCTTGAACAAGACGATGCTACGTGTCACACAAGCTACGAAACCGTCGATCTTTTAAGGGACAAGTTTCTTTGAAAACCAAATTAACAAATTGTTATTTTTAATGGAATTATTTACAAATAAGTAACCGAAGAAAATAGGTACATGGGAATTTTGAATTGTCTAAGACATTATTGTCTATTATACGTACATATGTATGTTCGTAAGTTTTGTATTATTACTCAAAATTTAATACAAATATTAATATTAATTACACGAAAGAGTGAATATCGTTTTCCAGTATTAAATGATGCTTTCAAACTAAACGTTGTGAGTAAGCTTTTGCTCTTTTATACACATAATAACAATTTTATCTGGTTAACTGAATACATGTTCCACTACATATTGTTTTTGATATCTTCAGTATCATTTTTCACGATTTATTTAATTTTTGCTTTTAGATAAATTGCACTTAGAACGTGTGAGAAATACATTTGTTAGGATTAATGAAGTACGAACGCAAGTGAAACTGTTTTGTAGAAAGGAATACTCATATATGAACATGTATATATTGTGCTTATATATTTTATTAGCATTGGAGAACATAAGCAGCTTATAGATTCTAATGGTAGGAAACTCTTAGAGGCTTTAAATGGCTTGTAAACATGGCTACTCAAATTTTTTTTTATAGAAGAGACAACTTAAATGGCAGGTAGTAGACTAATGGGAGAGTGACTAATAGCCAGAAGACGTTAGCTCACAACTAAACCGCTTTTATTAACGTTACTTATATATACCGCGAATTTGTTTTTAAAATAGAATACCTAATTTAATCTTCCAATCAATTTCATCCCCTTAAAAGTAATGGCGACCGCGGTAGCCGGGTGATTAGCATTACAAACTGCCATTCGGAAGACCCGAGTTGAAATTCTGGTACGGCCAACATTCAAAAGTTATCAAAAATTAATTTAAATAAAAAAATTAGTTGAATTTTCTAATTGCGGTCGCCACACCGAGTATATTTATGACATGAAAATCAAAAGCTCCTCATAAAAAAACCATCAGCCGTTCGGAGGCGGCTTAGAATAAACTGCAGGTTCCTCCATTTGTAGGAAAAACATCAAGACACAAAACCACAAATTGGAGGAGAAGCTCGGCCGAAAATCGCTTCAGCGGTTACAGAGCGCCAATTATATATGTATATAAAAGTAATCCTCAGTTCTCATTTAGTACTTATGCCAACGTCTTTCAATCAACGCTGCATGCCAAAAAGTCACTTTAAGGTATGACTTTCAGTACACCTGCCGCTTCTCGTTGAATCTCTTCAATCCGCTCGAAACGGTGTCGTCGAAGTGATCTTTTGAGTTATGATATGGGCAAAATATTTGGTGAAATGGTCACGCAGAACAAGGAGAGTGTGCGATGGCGCATTCTCGTGGTGAAAAAATCAAGAGTTGTCGACCCATATTGACCATCAAAATAGTTTATACTCGTATTGATCATTCTGGTACTCCAATAAGGTTCGTAAGGTCGCATCCTGTCAATCGGCGATTTTGGAGCACCATTTTTGGATTTTGTTTACATTTATGTCGTCAATGTTGATGATCCTACTGGCGGTGACCTGCCTTCTACGCTTTCTCGACCCGAAGGCTTTCTGGAACATTTTCAATGTCTCAGCAGCAGAAATTTCCTCCCACAAACAAAATTTAATCGAACTTCGTTATGGAATAATTTTGGTTATTGTAAAAAATAGGAATGAATTTGAAATATCTTTCAACGGTAATGCTGTCGACTTAGAAGCATAAGCATTTTATTTAAATTAAAAAAAACTTTAATTCAAATAATCAGATATTTTTTGCTACAGTAGTTTCTAGAAAACATAACATTTAGCCACATAATTTCATAGTTGTGAGCAAGACATAATATGCGCGTACAGTTGGCCTAAGAGATTAGTAGAGAAACGAAAATCATATTTACTTTTCCTTATTAAATTAAGCGTATGTGAGGAAGTACAATAATTTAATTTTTAGTATATGGATAATGTAGGGTAGTAAGTCCTAACATCTATATAACTATCTCGTGGTTATGTGCAATAACTACACAATTTTTTTTCCAAAATACTAACATATGCAACTTTTGGCTAACTAAGCACAGTTTTCGAATATGTATTTTAATTCAATCAGTTTTGCTTTTACATCAAATTATGGGTAAAAGTTCACCGTTATAAAGATTTACATCAGAAGTGAATTGAAGCCGGTAAATGCAAGTTGCCTTTATGTTTATGTGACGTTTAATTGTACCGAAAATGTTTCTTAAATTTATATCTGAGACCATAATCCTTATAAGTTATATCGAGAGAAATAAAAAAATATGTCTTCATGATGGATTTAGGATTTAATAATGTCCGATCTGCAATGACTGTAAATTTTAGAGATGTATTATACTGTTATGGTGGAAATAAAATCAGGTTCGAGCCTTGGCTAGAGCCAACATTTAAAATACTATTTTTCTAATTGCGGTCGCCGTTCTGCAGGGAATGTCAATCCCTCCGAGTATATTTCTGACATAAAATAAAGGCTCCTCATAAAAAAACCATCAAGGCGCAAAACCACAAATTGGAGGAAGAACTCAGCCGAATATCGCTCCAGCGTTTACAAGGCACCAATTATATACATATACATATATTTAGTTTTATTTTATTTGAATTAATTTAATTTTATTCGTTTTAAATTGAATTTATTTTTTTTATCTCAGTTAAGTTAATTTGATTTAATTAATTTAATTTGCATACGAGAACTGTGAGACGGTATTTCAAGCTCCCTACGCACAGCCGTAAACGAAACTATTGGATTTCGTAAAGGTCGCTAAAACAGCTGGTTCGATGAGGACTGCCGTGTCACAGTGGAGAGAAAACAGACTGCATACCTGTGGGATAGATACCGAGAGCTGAAGAGGGAAGTAAGACGCATCTGCAGACATAAAAAAAGAGGCCGAAATGCGTAAGTATGAAGAGCTCGAAAATTCTACGAAAAGATACGGCGACTTACGAAAGGTTTCAAGGTCGGAGAAAACTCTTGTAGGACCCAGAGAGGGGATCTAGTGACGGAAGCCCAGAGTATATTGAATTTGTGGAAGGAGAACTTCTCCAGCCTGATGAATGGCAGTGAAACCTTAATCGACGACAACGGATAAGACGTTCCATTACGTGACTATAACGAGGTTCGAAAAGCGATGAAACAACAAAGCGGCTGGAGCTGACGGCCTACCAGCAGAGCTATTCAAATACGGTGGTGAAGAACTGATCAGGAGCATGCATCAGCTTCTTTGCAAAATATGTTTAGATTAAAGAATGCCCTACGAGGTTCCAATAGTGTGCTCTGCTCGATGCACAAAAAGAGCGATCCCATATTATGCGCCAATCACCGTGGGATAAGCTTCCTTAACATCGCGTATAGGGTCCTGGCGAGCGTGTTGTGTGAAAGACTAAAACCCACCGTCAATAAATTGATTGGACCTTATTAGTGTGGCTTTAGACCTGGTAAGTGAACCATTGACGAGATATTCCCCATGTGCCAAATCTTCGAAAAGACCCGTGAAAAGAGAATCGACACCCACCACCTTTTCGTCGATTTGAAAGCAGCCTTCTTCAGCACTTATACGGCTGTGTAAACTGACGCTATACATTACCAGAAGCGCAGTCAGAATTGGGAAGGACCTCTCCGAGCCATTCGATACCAAACGATGTTTCAGACAGGGTGACTCTTTATGATGTGATTTCGTCTATCTAGGGACCAGCATTAACACCAATAATAATTTCAGCCTTGAAATCCAACGCAGAATCACACTTGTTAACAGGCGCTACTTTGGACTGAGTAGGCAATTGAAAAGTAAAGCCCTCTCTCGGCGAACTAAAACCAAACTCTATAAGTCGCTCGTGATACCCGTCCTACGATATGGCGCAGAGGCGTGAACCTTGGGAATCTTCGTGAGAAAGGTTTTGCGAACGATTTATGGTTCTTTGCGCATTGGCAACGGCGAATACCGCAGACGATGGAACGATGAGTTATACGAGCTATACGATGATATTGACATAGTTCAGCGATTGAAGTGACAGCGACTACGCTGGCTAGGTCATGTCGTCCGAATGGATGAAACCACTCCAGCTTTGAAAGTATTCGATACAGTACCCGCTGGTGGAAGCAGAGGAAGAGGAAGACCTCCACTCAGTTGGAGGGATCAGTTGGAGAGTGACGTGGTTTCACTTGGCATTTCTAACTGGCGCCAAACAGCGAAAAGAAGGGATGAATGGCGCGCTAATATTTATTCGGCTATAATCGCGTAAGCGGTGCCAACGCCAATAAAGAAGAAGAAGAAAAAATTTTCATTTAATTTAATTTATTTTATATTTTGGTTGCGTTGTATTTTATTTGAGTTAATTAATATAAATTAAATTAATTTTCTTTTATTACTTTTTTTGTTACTTAAATTTAAATTTGTTTATGTAATTTATTTAATTTTATGTTATATTATTTTATTTAATTGTTTTGTATTTTTTTTTGATTAAACATTAGTATTTTTCAAACAATTTCTTCAATTGTTCCAAAAGTAGTCACTGATGTGTCAGGAATGGGCTGAGCTCTACGTAACCATTTATTGGCAATAAGATTCGAACCAAGCAACATATCTTAACTCACTCATCTTAGCAACAAATGGCAAAATGAACAAATAGGCATTAGATTGCTAAAATTCATATTTTGGATAATGCGTATTAATTAGTAAATAACGATCTATACTCCAACATATGTTCTGGATATAAACTACATCACCTAATGCCAATCATTAAGCAGTTATTTGACTTGGCAACTCAAATTCAAAACAACTTTGGTCAATCAATACGCATTGTTTTCTAATGAATACACAACTTCTCCTCTAATGCATAACGGTGTTCACATGGAAGGTGGAAATACGATAATGCATATAATTTTGAAGTGGAAAGCACAATAATTTGCTTTAATATGAGCATACATTTTCTTCAAGAATTTCAGTTGGAATAATTTATTAATTGAAACATTACTCTCACTTGTTCTTGGCATACAGTCATACTTACCTAATTTAAAAATTCATAGAATACAAGTATATTTATTACAACAATAACTTTAGCTTTATTACAAAATTAAAGCTTTCCATCACACAGCCGACCGACTCTGTGACGCCTAAAATTATACACCTTTCTTCGAAATGTTAATTTACTGCCAACAAAGCGCCTCAAAGTGCAAAACTCTCCACCATTCTACACTATCCTCCCGGGCGCACCGCCATCTTCCCTCTTCCAAAAGTTAGTACTGAGGTGCCGTTGATGTTTATGAATTTCATTAGCATAAATTGAATAACGATGGGAGCTTTGTTGATGCCATCTTAGCCTCAGCTGCGTTGGTGTGTGAGTTAGTGTCGGTGCTGGTGTCGGAGTCACGGTTATTATTGTAGGCGTTGGCTGCGGCTTGTATAGATTTGCAGCTACAGATTAATGGCTAAACACTGTTTATCTATTCATGTTTATTTATTTATGTTTGCGCAAGCAGCATAATTAAGTAAATTACATAGATTACAATGCATTAATTTGAATTATTTGCACGCACCGCTTTAAGTTGAAATTTAAGAGACCGGCGCAGAAAATTGCAAATATTTGAGAGCAAGTGAAGGAAACTCGAAAGTAGGTCAGTTAAAAATATTATTATAACGTCAATTTAATTTTTAAGTTTTCTTCTTTTTTTTGTATTTTTTTTTCAAAATAATGAGTACTGAAAAAGCTCACGATTGCTTAATGCTTGGCTAAAGAAAAATGTTAAAGATGCTGTTGAAGGAAGAAGACTGACGTGGAATCTGTGTAGAAGTTTACTTTGGCTTACCTGCGTATTAAAGTAGTTGGATTCTTTTTGGTTTTGTAGTAGACGGAGGGCGTGTAGTGAGGTAAATTATTTGTTGCGTTCTCTTTTTTGTTATCCAACAAACGACTGCATTTATTCTTGATGCAAAAGAATGTCTTTTTTGTGAATTTTGCATCACATTTTCCAGCATCTGGGTGGTAATATGCGATATTTCCCGGCGACTATTGGATTTGAAGCTAAGCTATGGCCTGCGGCTTGTCAATGTAAACTTCGCTCTTTAAATACCACCGCAAAAAGAAGTCCGGCGGCGTCAAATCGAGTGTACGCGGCGGCCAGTCGAAATCGCCACTTTCGATACGATGTTCGGTCGATCATCGTGCGGAGTAGTGCAATTGAATCGCGGCTAGTGTATGCTGTGGCCCCGTCCTGTTGGAATTAGAAGAAGCTCATATCATTTTCAGACATTACCGGAAACACAAAGTCACGTAACATCGCTCTGTAGCGCGCGCCATTCATTGTAACGACGTTGCCACCCTCTTTCTCAAAAGAATACGGCCCGATGAACTTTTTGGCCGATGGGAAAGTTCTTGATCATGGAGAGGCTTCTCGAAAATCTCACAAAAGTTTCTTCGGTAAATACCGTATGACATATAAAGAACTTATTTAATACTTTATCCTAGAGAAAAGGACTAATCCAGCAGATCTCTATACCCTGCAATTTTAATATCGAAGGGACACAGAACACTCCCTACAATATTTACTACAGCTTGCCCAATGTTTCTCAGAAGAATTAACCTTGACTGTCTTCGGGGAAATGGACATCCCTGCGATATTGTATAAAAGCAATTTTAAACAAGGTAGTTATAAAACATCAGCACCCGAATATCATGGGCATGCCTTACGGTTAGAACCAGAGACCGCTCTAATTGTTCTAATTTAGTCAGATTTTAAAATAGTTACTTTGAGTTACTCGGTACCGAACTATAGAAGTGTTAGACTATCGAGTTAAGTACCCTACCTGCAAAGGACGTGAAGGGCGACCGAGTAGAGCACATCTTCTGATGGTAGAAATTTACTTACTCCTTGTCCAATTGTTGTTGTATTTATATCTACACAGAATTATGTACAGAAAAATAATAGTCACCTGATTACCCCAATAAAGACAGTATAGATTGTGGGGATTAACGGGGACGGCAAACGGTTATACCCTTGTCTACACCATAGCTTTAACAGACTTCTACGTGAAAATACAGTGAGCATCACTTGGATGCCAGGTTACACGGTTGTAGGAGAAACTGAAGATGAACTGACTAACTTACTCAGTAGACTTTGAGTAACTCTCTAGGACCTGTTATATTTTCAAACACTACATTGCTCTGAGACATAATGGTTTGCAGATTAACCCTGTGATACTTGCACAATAGTAAATATAACTAAGTGTTCCATTAAGTGTATTAACAGAAAGCCAGTCAAGGAGTAATCAAACAAACAGTCAGCACATACGCGAGTTGGCTCACGCGTCCCTTAAGAGTCATCAATGAGAAGTGTAGGTGCTTTCGTCTATACGGGAACTAGCATAACCACCAGTTACAATGCCGAGGAAGAGGAAGACCTCTACTCCGTTAGAAGGATCAGGTGGAAAGCGACCTGATTTCACTTGGTATTTCCAACTCGCGCCAAACAACGAAAAGAAGAACCGCTTCGGCGTTAATAGCGTAAGCGGTGTTCACACCAAGAAAGAAGAAGATAATGGAAGGCAGAAGGGTGTATATAGTAATTGACTGTTTGTAACCGATTTTCGACCGAGCTCCTCCTTCAATTTATGTTGTGCATCTCTGTGATTATCCAACAATAGAAGGACCTTCAGTTTGTTCTAGGCCGCTTCAAGCCGTTGGATTTATCACCAATTTTAAGTTTCATGTCAGAAATATACACAGAAGGTTTGGCATTCCCTGCCGAGGGGTGAACGCAATTAGAAAATTTTATTTTCTATAATTTTGTAACTCAAAATCTGACCTTTCTAATGTTAGTAACCGCCAAATGCGGCCGTCAAAACAAAAGCGTATACCTTGACTCGACCCCAGCATACCCAACGTATGCCCTGCATGTGGAGAGTCCCCGCACGACACTAACCACCTCTTCACATGCCCCTTAAACCAACTCATCTAACCCTCCTCTCCCTTTGGTCCAACCCCGTCGAAACAGCACGTTTCCTGGACCTCCCTTTAGATGACTTCGGCGACTTAGATTGACATTACCTGCCCTAAGCGGGGTTAGCTAGCCGCTACAACAACAACAACACAAAATGTGAGGAGTCAGCCTTGGCAGTCTTCGAGAGAAAAGGTTTGCTAAAGATTCAAGGTAGTTGGTATATGGGTGATGGCGAATACCGCAGACGAAAAAAGGATAAGATGCATTGATAGGTATAAGGCGACATTGATATAGTCCAGGGCTACGCTGGTGAGATAATGTCCGGATGACGAAAGCACTCTAGCTCTAAAGATGTCTGATGCTGGGCCGGCTGGTAGAAGAAACAACTAGCGTGATAATGTTAATTTGGTTCAAATCACTTAAGCGTTGCCAAAAACAAGGGATCGGCTGATTTCTGACGTGCAAAGAAGACGATGGACCCTTTATGAAAGTCCCTTCATCAGCCGATTGAGAGAACATATTAGCCACGAATGGAGTTAAGAGAGGGAGGATTCCAACCGCACTAGGAAAGAAGAAATTCTAAAGATTTTTTGCTATGGCTTGGCTGATGATAAAATCTGTGATGGTATGAATTGCCAAATTTTTATTCATCACAAATTTTATGATTACAAATTAAAGAAAAGTGAAATAAATCAAAAACACTAACTTTTATGTAAATTTTAAAAAATGAACCTATAATTCTTAAAATTTGTAAAAAGATTAAAATAAAAAAACTTACCCTTTCGCACAGCAGACCACAACCACAAGATTTTGGATTATTCTTTGTTGGACACGCTCTAAATGACAAATAAAAGAATCCTTTAACTCGTTTCCCCTTTTTAAATATCACCAGCTGCTGCATTTATGTGCTTATCTTGTATCAATAAGCAAAGTATTTTAGTATCTTAAACCAGGCAAACAAACGACCCACCGACCAACCGTTCGACATACCAAATTCAACGTCGTTCCCCTCAACGGCCAACGTCTCAGTGGCATTCACATCAACCTGGTCAGTTGCGAGATATCCATTTGGGTCGCCTCACTTTTTCTTCTTCTTCTTCTTATTTCTCCTCTGCTTTTTCTTACATTTTTCCTTTATGCATTTCCAGTGTGTTTGTTACACAGCTACTGTGTAACCTTCTAAACCCAAGTGACTTAAGAAAATTGAGTATGAAAATATTGACATAAAAAGAATGTGTACACAAGTGATCCTACCCTCCGTCGTGTGCTCCCCTCCTCGCTTTTGGCTACTTGTTTTCAGAGATATGCCACTTTTCAACAAACTTTTCGCACCCACTTCCTTACGCTTCAACTGCTTGTAGTTGATTCTGTTTTTTTTTGCGCTTAGCGGTAAAGAGTAGTGTAAAATATGGAGAGATGCGACACAAGAAGATGAGACGAAAGTACAGTGAAGAGTGTGTGTGGTGAAAGAATGTGTGTGGATATTAATATTAGGTCATGAGAGAGGCGAAGGCAGCAGCAGAACGTATCAAAATTGACAAGTGTAGTGGATGGTGATACACACATACATAAATACATAAATACATATATACACACACATATATATACATAAGTAGTACTTCTATAAAGGCAGGCGAGAGGTTACGAGGGTTGAGAATGTGAAAGTTGCAGTTGAGTGACATCTGCATTATAGCGTTCTGTAGTGTAATAAGACGCTTGTTGATACTAACTGCCTCATCTTTGTACCTATGTGTGTATACTGTGTGCGTGTTTACTGTTATGTGCGATTATGATAAAGATATCCTCATTTCATTACAAAATATCTGATAATAAATGCATTTTCAAGAGTTATAATTTCATGAGAGCGATGGTGAGTGAATGTGAATGTGAGGAAAAAAGGGTATTTATTTGCGGGTTATCATGGAGATGGTTTAAAAGAAATTCGCCGAAATTTCGATAAGGAGGCGGTACACTTAACTAATATATAAAAACTGGAGAAAGGCTGATTTGATACTATAAAAAATTCAACCAAATTTATACAACAACTAGTTGATCCCACAGGCGTTGTCCTGCGTGAAATTATGTTTTTTGAAAAGAACAGCAAGTTGAATTTATATTGTGTTGAAAATTATTTATTTACGATTTATTTACGTTTTTTTCAATGTAAAGCAGCTTGATAAACAACTATTTTTTGTTTGTTATTTTTTTGTTTTCTGCTCCGGTGCGTAAATGTACAGAGAAGATGGTTTTCCAACTCGTGAACATGCCACGTATATTTGGCCGTGTGGAAAACATGGCATTTCCAGATTTCTGCCACACACTTCCAGTGACCTATTGATTGTCGCATCGAAAATCTTTTACTAACCATCTTTTATTTTCTTTTTTTTTTTAAATTTGTGTGATAGGTTTGAAAAAAACAAATTTAAGAAAAAAAAATAATTTATAAGGAAAATAGTCATTTTTTGTAATTATCCAATTTCCGACATTTCCTTAGTAAAAGTAAAAGGTTTTTTGTACTTCTGAACCTTCCCAGCTCCAAAATGATCAACCGTTTAAAAGCCTGAGCGTCACTAATTAAGATTTTCTGGTATCGTGGAAATGCTGTATTTAAATGGTTGCATCTAGTTAGGAGCCCTAAAAATTAGGTTCTTCAAACCTTTTTCACGAGGAAACTATTAGTTTTATTATTTTGAGCATTTGCGCATATATTGGATGAGTGCATAAGTTCGTGCCCGATTCCGCTGGATGCCGTACGAATCGTTTGAGAGTGGCGCTCGTGAAAAAAATATATACATATTATATATCGTTGGAAAGGTGACAGTCCGAACTATAAATCAAGCATAAAATAACTTCATTTTGATTTGAGTTGCTTAGTGAAAAGACACATGGAAAATGAACAACGAAAAAGATCATATGCGTCATATTACGTTATACGAATTCCGCAAAGGAAAAACAGTGGGCGCTGCAACTAAAGATATTCGCGAAGTTTATTCGGACCGTGTTCCATCACTCTGCACAGTAAAGCAATGGTTCGCGAAATTTCGTTCTGGAGATTTTAACCTCGAAGATCAACCTCGCAGTGGACGGCCTTCTGAGCTTGATGACGATGTTCTAAGGACTTTAGTTGCGAATAACTCACGTATTTCGACGGAAGAGGTTGCCAGTGAATTGAACGTCAACAAATCAACTGCGTTTCGTCGTTTAAAAAAGGTTGGGTACACTTTGAAGCTCGATACATGGGTGCCACATCAGTTGAGTGAAAAGAACAAAGTGGACCGTATGTCAACAGCAATTTCTTTGCTTCGACGGATCAAAAACGAACTTTTTTTGGATCGGCTCGTGACTGGTGATGAAAAATGGGTCCTGTACAACAATGTTCAACGCAAAAGAACATGGAAACAGGTACACGAAGGGGCGGAACCGATGTCGAAAGGTGGATTGCATCCGATGAAGGTACTGCTGTGCATTTGGTGGGATATCCGAGGCGTGATCTATTCTGAGCTCTTGCCAGCTGGAGAAACGATCACTGCCAACAAGTATTGTCAGCAATTGGTCTAATTGAAGAAAGCAATTGATGAAAAACGTCCGATTTTGGCCAATCGCAAAGGAGTTCTTTTCCATCATGACAACGCCAGGCCACATGTTGCAAAACCGACCCTTGCCAAACTGAAGGAGATGAATTGGGAAATCATGCCGCATCCCCCATATTCACCCGACATTGCACCTTCTGATTATCATTTGTTTCGATCGCTGCAGAACAATTTGAATGGAAAAAAATTTAAAAATGTGGAAGACGTCAAAAACCACCTTGACACCTTTTTCAACGAGAAACCGCACGATTTCTATGAATCAGGCATCCGTAAATTGGTTGAACGTTGGGAATGGATTGCCGAACATGATGGCGAATACATAATTGATTAATAAAAGCGCTTTCTTCAAAAAATTTCAATTTTAGTTTGCACTTGAAATCGGGCACGAACTTATGCACTCATCCAATATTATGGCGCCTTTGAAGAGTAGTTAGCAATTTTTTATTTATAAAAATAACTGGTTTTGAAGCTGCTACAGCAGATCTCCAGGGACCCTTCCCAAAAAAGGCGTTTTGCGGTGACTCATTCTATTTCTGAAGTGAATCATCTGAAATGAAAAAAATCAAACGGATTTCGTTAAGATAGGGTATAATCTTATGAGTAATCGAAGTAATAAGCCGAACAATTTTTTTTTTAACAATATGGCGAATTCTCAAAAAAATATTAAATTTTTCTCCGTAATTTTGGTCTTGGATTGCGCATTAAAAAAGGCTTTCATCGGTAATGGAAAACGATTCGATTAAGTACTAGAAAATATTGTTCAGAAGCCCGTGTAAAAATTTGAAACTATCAGTTCAGCCGTTCCCGAGAAATCTTGGTCACCGTCTTGAAAAACATAGTTTTGAGAAAAACGAGGTTAAAATTTCAAAAGCATCGGCTTACCGCTTTCAAATGCTCTGACGCCTCGTTACAGATATGCGTGCTACTTCCAAAATAACAGTCGGATCGATTTGAAATTTTCAGAGTATTTACTTGAATCTATGTACATTACGAAAATGAAATTAAAAAAAATTGATTTTTTGAAAATTCTAACTAGATGTAACCCCTTAAAATATATCCGAATTTGAAAAGGGGCGAGTGGCGTGTTTACGTAAAAATTAATGTGTTAGCTTATAACTCAAAAACGGCTTCACTAAATTCAACCAACTTCACACAGCGTATTAAATGGGTGATCCAAGTATAGGCACTTTTTTCAATAGCTGTTTTTTTGACAAGTCACGCGTGAGTCGTCTCAAGCTGTCATGTTATTTTTGTTCATTATTGTTTTGCATTTCATCATAGAAAAACTAACGCCTGAACAACGTTTACCAATCGATCAACTTTATTACGGAAATTCAAGTTCTGTAAAGAATGTGTTTCACGCGTTTCGCTCAACTTAGGTATGATCAACATAACATGAGTCCCAGCATTCTTTATTGGATAATATTCGGCAGAATATACCACGTCCAGCATGCAGTGAAGAAAATACAGCGGCTGTAGCTGAGAGCGTAAACGAAGACCGTAGAGAGTCGATTCGGTGCCAATCGTTACAACCCGGACTGACGTATGGAACGACTTGGCGCATTTTACGCCAAGATCTTAAATTAAAAGCATACAAAATACCACTTGAGCAAGAACTGAAGCCGCTCGACCTTCCCAAGCGACATCGCTTCGCTCTATGGGCTCTTGAAAAGTTCCAAGAATATCCAATGTTTTCCAGCCAAATTTTGTTCAGCGATGAGGCCCATTTCTGGCTCAATGGATATATAAACATGCAAAATTACCGCATTTGGGACGAAGAGCAACCTGAGGAGATTCAGGAGACGCTATTTTATCCAGAAAACTCCGTTTTGGTATAGTTTGTGGGCCGGTGGAATTAACCATATTTCCATATTTCTTCAAAAATGATACCGGTGTGAACGTAACCGTCAACGGCGACCGTTATCGCGTCGTGATCTTAGTAACATTTGGTTTCAACATCGTCAATCAATCTCCGTTTTGTTGGAGCCACATGTTGGCCACATAAATGCCATCTAATTTCGGCGAAAAGAACTGGGTTGTCATGTCGCTATATCGAGCACCAGTATCAGTGCCTGCTCGACCAGCGCCATTTGTTGTTCTATCGTGAAATGCTTCCTGCTTATTAGGCGCAGCCTTTTTTTTTTAGGGTTGTCAATACTTTACTACATAAATGGCGGCAAATTTAAATCTTGCGTTAATTTAGAGACACTCTGTATATAAAAATAAGTTCACGTTTTTGTTGCTTATAACTCGGGAAAGGCCTCCCAGAATTTAACAAAATTTATGAAGGGTATTTCGAATAATATTCAGTTGGTTTATGTTATGCCAAATTTGGAAAAGAGGCGTGGGGCTTTTAGTTTTCGTTTGTTATATACCATATATATTTTTACATACGTGTGTATTATATGTATATGTAACAACTTTTGCGATTATTTCCTCCTAAACTGCTTAACAGATGTCTCAGTTTTTTGGGTTAGGAGAAAGAGGATGCTTAGTAGTAAGAAGGATGTTGATATATGAACCTTTTGAAAGGAGTTTGGGGGTGAACCTAATATTGAAAAATGCAGGATGACCATTCCTAATTTTACACTTTGAATTTATTATTCGATTCGAAATTCGAATATGATTGTTTGAGCTCCAGTTCAATTTGTGCCTGGTGTTCATGCAATATCGAATGTATGCTGGTGGGAGAAATCATAGGCATGCCTCTATCTGAAGGTATGTTACATGACGGTCTTGCATTATCAGTTCACGTACAGCATCGATGTTTTCTGGCACAACGGCTGTTTTTGGACGACCTTCCCGGAATTCGTCTTTGAGCGAGCGTCGGCCACGATTGTATTCGTTGTTCCAGTTTTTCACAGTGCTATAGGATGGTGGTTATAGCCATACAAGATTTTAGTTCATCGATGCGCTCTTGTCGTGATAATCCACGTCGAAAGTTGTGAAAAATGCTCGCACGAAAATGTTCACGAGTTAATTCCATTTTTTGGCCGAGATGAATTTTTTAATTCCCTGTAAATAAAACAATTCACGATTAAATGACAAAACGTTCTGAGTGATGTTATGCTAAAAAATGTCAAACTTTCCAATGGAAATGTCAGATTGCACCTGGCAACACTTAGTGTTGACTAGGCCAGAAATATATTTAGCAGCCTTCGTATAGTTCAGCGAATGAAGAGACAGCGGCTCTATTCACAAAATGAACTATACTCTATTAGTAGTTACCTCGTGGTCAACATTACGTTAATTCGTTCATATGAAATTAAAAATTAAAATAAACTACAATATTAATAGAAAAAGTGTCCCAAAACGGGCTTTAGCATTAGTTTGGAAAGTTTTTCTTTATTGGAATACGAATTTCAAGGGTTTCATTTTTGAAACTAAATTTATTTGTACTATTTACAATATTTAATCGTTTTAGAATTGGGCTATGAGAAACTACCCTGCAGGGAAAAGTACTATTTGTTAACTATTGTAGAATCCAACTTGGTTACATTTTTCGACCAACTAGTTAATCTTCCATCTATTTGCTAAGTAAGCAACTAATATTTTCAACACGGCGATGATCTACGAACTGTCAACAATCAGTCTATGCATCAGTCTCACTGTAGTTAACTACCAGTTCATATATACATATAGTTGGCGCTTTGTAACCGCTGAAGCGATTTTCGGCCGAGCTCTTTCTCCAATTTATACTAAGTTTTATATGAGAAGCTTTATTTCATGTAAGAAATACACTCGGAGGGGTTGATATTCCCCACCGAGGGGCAACCGCAATTAGAAAATTTAGCTTGAGTTTTTATTTAAATTATGTTCATATAACTTTTTGGATGTTAGGACGACACCAGGATTTGAACCCGCTCCTTCCGAATGGCAGTACGAAATGCTAACCACTCGGCTACTGCGGCCGCCAAGTTCATATACAATATATCAGTTAAAATACTGCTTCATATATGGTACACCAGCTCAGACCGGCCTGCATCCTATCACAAACCAGTTCGATTGATTCCGGTATTCCAAACGGTTCAACCGATTTTAGTGAATTTTTTTGTGTGTGTTCAGGTAGATTTAAGAATGGTTTTGTAAAACTTCTTTCACCGGAAGTTGACTAGGGTTCCAGTAATTCGAAAAAAATGCACTTATTTTTCACTTTACTTGGAATGTGGTAAAATTATTTCTTTCCAGGAAGTGGATCAGATTTCTAATTGGTGCTGTAGCTGCAAGTCTAATATTGTGTGATCAGAGCTTTTAGTTACTTAAGAGACTTTCTTCTTTTTGCAAATCGACAAACTAGTATGAATTGGTCCGTAAAATACTAGGCCATATACTATAAACTAGTTCAGATTTTACTAAAATATATTGGCAAAATTCTAATTCATAAAATAGTATATTTTTGTCTTTAAAATATTAGTATAATTCTGGTTTTTAGCAAATTAATACGATTTCGTCGTTACTCGGTTATTAAAATCTTTGCATACCATTTTTTGCATTAACTTTTCCCTGCAGGGTGTATATTTATATGCATAAGTATTATGCCCCCTTCCCCCTTCCCTTTATGTGTCTGCATTTGACAGCACAAAAGTCCAACATTTTGAGAGCTATTTAAAATGAAGTCGATATTTGCTTCGAACACTATGCAAAATTGATGAAAGGTCAGGTGGCAGATTGTTGAAAGCAAATGTCATATGCAAATGTACACTTTGTGAAAACGAGAATAAATACTCGTACATATGCTTGTATGTATATGTATAAGTGTAAATGTATTAATGTATGCAGAGTGTAAAAAAAAGAATTGAACGCCTTTTGAAGTTTAAATGAAATGGAAAATTGTGATTAAAAGCAAAATAATATTGTAATTTGTTGCTACAAATTGGATGTAAGCAGGAAGGTATAACTAGAAAACTTTACTTAATGGTGGGGCAAAAAGTGGTACAAGTAATAATTGAATTGTTAAATTTAAGGTCGAAATGATCAAAGGGTTTAATTATTAATATGAGATATTTTTATTTCAAGTAAATGGATTTTATGAAACGAGAGGGTAAATGAATGATTTGTTAAGCTCATTTTAAATGGTGGGTGGTGAATATGGTATTATTGACGACGATAAAATGAAGCAACTGAAAAATGAACTCTGCTTTGGTCAAATTGCTGAGGTTCTGAAATCCTCTTCTAATACCAAAATGAGTTAAAATGAGTAGTTTAACTTCTTCTTCTTCATTGGTGTTAGCCTCAGTTATGCTATTTAAGCTCCATCCATTTCTCACCTGACCTTTATATAGTACTTTCAAAGTAGTCTCTATATTAGCTTAATTGTGTGTGACTTCGTAGGTACCGCAGAACCTTTCCTTCGAAAACTCCTAGCGCAGACTCATCAGATGTCATCTTCGCCTACGCTTCTGCACCTTAAAGCAGGACGGGATTGATGAGCGATCTGTGGAATTTAGTTTTTGATTGTTGAGAGAGGACTTTACTTGTCAATTACCTAATATTTCATCTAGTTCTCGTTCTCTACCAGACAGCCATTACTGGTACGCTCTTTATACACATTGGCTGATCTACATTAGAAGAATACCCGGTTACAATATTATTAATATTACTCCGGCAACCAAGCTGCCATCAGATATGTAACGGAACCACGTTGAAAGTGGCCATAAACTCTCAATTAAATCTAGTTCTGTCGGGGTCTGGATACCTGGACACAGTGACATCCCACGCAATTGCATGGTAGGCAAGCTAGCGAGAGAAGTAACGCTTCTACCCAGATTAATATATGCACAGGATGCTTAAGCTGGTCTTTTCCAAGGGAAGCAAACACAAGATGGCTAAACGAGAACACGTGTAACGTAACCAGACAACTATGGCCAAAAATGGACGCAAAAAAATCTAAACATCTTATCCTTTTAAACCGATTCTCCATTAACATAACAGCAGGCTTCGGTCTTGAAACCTTCTGCAAATCACCGCATCTCTTCATAGACACTAATCCATACATTTCTGTTTAGTTTTAATTTAATAATTATTATTGTTATTATGTCTATCTCGTTACGGTTGAGTTATACTTTCAGTTACTCTCTACTGTAGAGGGGAAAATGATATACATCACTTTATCGTCGCGATAGCTGAGTGGTTAGAAGTTATCGCTGTAGGTCGTGAAGTTCACGGTTCGAGTCTAGCTGGAGGCAAATTTATTTTTGTTTTCTTATTTACTTTTGTTAAAGCAGAAATTTTCATTTTTATTATTTTCAGTGCGTCAGGGCTGAGTTTCGATTTCTAGTAAGCTTTGTCGAAGTAGTCATAAAATCGTAACGATAGCCTACTGGTTAGACTATACTGCTTGAGGTTTACGGTTCAAAAAATTGCTGCAGGCGAAAGTGAAGTAGATATTCAACATGCCCAAATGGACTAGTATAAAACTAGTATAAAGCTGATTCATAATCGGACAATTGACAGTTGCTTACACGGGAAATAAATGGAAGATAAACCAGTTAGTGCAAAAATGCTAACCAGTTGGATTCTAGTTAACAACTAGTATTTTCCCCTACAGAATTTGTATATATCTAAATATGTGAGTACATACCTATTTGTTGAGAAAAACTTCAATAAATATTTCATAATATTTTCCAAATGAAATTAATATTGCAGTAACAATTCACTTAAACAAATTCAAATATATTCCTTGAATACATATTGAAATATGCCTTGTATGTAAAAGTGAGAATAATTCCAATGAAAATAATAAAGACAACTTGTTGGATTTCTTTAAATTAATTTCCTCCACTTCATTGTATGAAATTGCAAATTTTAAATCATTTTTGCATAAAAACTGTTTAAATAAATTGATTTACTTTCATATTTTGCATGGCAAATTAAATTGTGTTGACCAAGAGAATAATAGATAGCCTCTGTATTTAAGTTGGAGAAAACCGCAACAATTTGTGTGTCCCGTCCGGCGGACTTGGCCGAGAAAATGAAGAAACCACAAAATTGAATGAAAAAGGTGAATAAACAAACACAAAGCCAACGGTGAAAACGGTAGGGCGTAAATGTAGGCAAATTTGATTATGGTTTGTTTGAAAATGTTTACTCTGCCTGTCCGGCAGCGGCAATCTCTACCTACTCTCATCACTCACTCACGCAACACACGTTTTTTTGCTATGAATATGAAAAACTCCTCCCCTTGTGATTATTAGTTTTTTTGACCTTTTATTTTTTGTTTTAAATAACTGTTACATTATTTTTTTTTTCCTTTAGTATTCGGTTTTTTTTGTTGCATAAAAAATGTGGTTGAAATCCTTTTTTAATTGAAATTTTTGTAAAAATATATTAAATGTTTTTATTTTTAGTTCAAGAGCAGATACATAGGTGTGTGTATGTATATAAGCTTTATGCATAAAAAGTGATTTATTATTAAAATTTTTTTGTTAGTAGGTTCTTTGCAATAACTGAAAAGCATTATTGTCGAAAACTGTAACAAATCATAAAGTATAAATACTTGTATATACACATGGTATAGGGTTATCCATTGAGAAAAAAAAGAAAATATTGTAAGGCCTGCGCATAATCGTTTTGTAAGTGAAAATATAGTCGAAGACCCTATTGTATTTTGTTTTGGACGTACACCTACATCCATACAAACTCTAGATAGGCCTGCCTCTTAATTCAGAGCATTGGGTCAATTCGCCACTGGGATCGTGTTGAAATGTTGATATTCGAACCCACAAAATGGTGAACCCTGTATATGAATATAAAAAATTTAATTGCTTATGGCATTTTTCTGTAATAAATTGCGAGCATTCAATTTATTTAATATGATAAAAATTGTGTTATTAGGAAAAATAATAATTTATTTTTATTGTCATTTGTCACTAAATAAAAATATAAAACTTGCGTGATAAAATTTAAACATTAATAGTGGGATTGAGCTATGGTTTTTACAATAGAATAGAATCAAAGACGAAAGTCAACGCAAATGTAATCAGTTTTTTACTGAATATGTGACTCACGGCTATTACCTCGGTATATCTCAAGTAGACCAACATATAAAAATATCGAAAAAATTGACTTCTTCTTGAAATTATTTTTATAAAATAATGCATTATTTATATTTTCAGAAAACTCAGTAAAATTTTAGAGTAAAAATTACGAAATTTGTTTCTCAGGGACTTTCTATCCCACTGCGAGAAAATTGGTTGCCATTCAATACCTTTTACAAAGGATTAATCCTATACAACTAGTTTAAAATGTAAAAAGAAATGTAAAATTTTTATACACTTAAATTAAATACATATATTTATTTGTCATAAGTATTAGTGGAGGTGGATTTTATTGTATTATAAAGAATTTCGGATCGATAAAATAGAGGCACTAAAATCGACGGTAGACAATGAAAGTACTGGAGCTGTTGGCACAAGTTAGTAATGTAAAGAATAAAACAAAAACTCATTCTTCGTCATTCAACTTCACTACACCGTGTTTTGCATAAATGCTTATGTCTTAAGGCTTATTAGTTCAGATAACACAAGATCTCAAGCCTGTCGATCATCAACACTGTCGTTTCTTCGCTGACTGGATCCTTGAAATGCATGCAAATGGTCCAGAATTTCAATAAAAAATCATCTTGCCTAATGAGGCTCATTTTCACCTCGGCGGCTACGTCAATAAGCAAAACTGTCGCATCTGGGGCTCGGAAAGCCAAGCTATATTGATGAAAAACCACTCCATCCTCAATGTGTAACTGTTTGGTGCTTTTTATGATCCGGCGGGGTCATTGGGAGATAATCAAAATTTTCTTTACTCAATCTGCAATGTAGTAACAAAGGCATTATGAAACACAATAAACCGCATGAAATTGCCAAGAGAGTGAAAATTATCTCACGTCATCAAGGCAATCAATGGCACAGTTGCAGTTGAAGAAACCTCAGAAAAAATTGAACAGCAAACTGAAAGCAAACGCACAATTAGAATACACATAGATGACAGAGAAAGAGGGTGGGCACCACTTGGTAGACCACATTAAGTGAGGTGGGGCCATGTCTTCGTGTCCTTCGTGTGAAAAATTCAACTCCTTTTCCCGTCTGGTAAGCCATATGCATAATAAAATAATAAAGTACAAATCGAAGGAAAACGATGGAATAACGTGAAAATGTACAATAGAAGATGCGTCCAATAGATTAAATAAACAATAAATACAACACAATGAAACACTAAACAACAATGACAACGCAGCGCAAATGATAAGGCTAAACGAAAAAGCAAAATACACAATTTTCGTCGAAAGTCCAGCACAAAAGAGTCAACGAATGGGTAAATACGCTTAAAGGCCTTTATTTAATGCATAGGCAGAAGAATTTCGCTGAATTTTGGTCGGTCATCCGGTTTGGTGAATATCCTTGTGTGGTTTTATGGTTCCTACACATAGGTATTTATAAATATTTATATTGTATACTCATAAAGGATTTGCTATGTATTCATAGCTGGCTTAGTAGAAAGCCATTTTATTTTATTTTTGTTTTGACTATTTTCTATTTATGTGTGTATAAGAATTTGAGCCCTGCTGACTGTTTTCGATAGGATTTTGTTGAATATAAGCTGCTGGGCTTATTTTGTGTATTTTTCGAGAAATTTTCACTCCATTTTTTTCTTGCAAACAATTTTTTATTTTTTCGCTTAGTTATGTTAATATTTTGTACATACATAATACACGGCTTTTGCACTTTTATGTTGACTTTCTTATTTTGTGTCAGAATTACACTCGAAGGAACTGACATTATCCAAATCGAGGGGACCAAAATTAGAAAAAAGAATGAAAACAATAATTCTATTTCATTTTGGATGTTGATCTGGTAGCATGCTTAAGTATTGAACATTTTGTGCAGCCTATGGATGTATGTTTTTTAGACATATTTTGTTCAGGTGTCGGTTCATAGGGTGTGGGAGCTTTATCTATACGTCCGAAATAGACAAATATGGGCAGGAAGGATTTGCTACCTTTTTTTAGGGAGACAATCAATCAGTTAAGGTGGACCATTATATATATCTATATAAACGTTTATATTTTACATAATTGACGCGTCCTTAAATTAGTAGTCTGTGTCATAATGTTTCTTTTCATGCCAGAAATACACTCATTTCCCGGCCGAAGGACGGCCACAATTATAGAAGTTAGTTGTTTTATATTTTGTGATGTAATATACGTTGAAACCTACGAATTTAAAGGCCTCCTATCATAAAAGAAATGAAAAAATATATATCTATATATCATTAGTAGTGCTCACTATAAAATCTTTAACTTCTTTGAGTTCTTTGAGTCAAATTGTAAATAAAAATAATGTGAGCCCTCATATAACAACAACGTTTAATAATTGCGTAAATCTAACCCAAGTGGATTGAACCATGAGACTTTAGAAGAAGCATTTCTTTTCTCCCATACACCGTCGCTCACAGAAGTGAAGGGTGATTTCTGGTTTTACCAGATGTCTTAGTTGAAATTTGCCGGTTTTTTCGATAAAGAAAACACTTAATTTTCAGGGAAATCTCAAAATTTTTTTATTCAAAGTATTGAATATTGGTTTCTACACATTTCGCCCATTTCTCTTTCGAGGCAAACCATTCGACGAGCCATTTTTGGACTTCTTCAAAATTACCGAAACACTGCTCTGCAAGGAAGTGTCCCATCGATGCGAAAAGATGATAGTCGGACGGGGCGAGGTCTGGAGTGTACGGCGGGGGCGATAATATTTCCCAATTAAGCGTTTTTAATGTGTCTTTCACCAGTTTAGCAGTATGAGACGGCGCGTTGTCATGTTGCAAGATAACTTTGCTATGTTTTCGATCATCGCATGATTCAAATTGATCATTTGTTGTCGGTAGCGATCCGTGTTCACAGAGCATTGTCTTACGGTCAATGCGATTTGGCCTTGCAGTCGATGGGCCAGCTTTACCAGGGGAAAGCCATGATTTTTTTCGCTTCGGGTTCTCAAAATAAATCCATTTTTCGTCCCCCGACACGATTCGATGCAGAAAAGATTTCCTTTCGAATCGTTGAAGCAGTATTTCACAAACGGTTTTTCGATTTTCCATTTGTCTATCGTTCAGCTGGTGTGGCACCCATTTTCCATACTTCTGGATCTTTCCCATGGCTTTTAAACGTCGGCAAATTGCTCCTCGAGTCTCATGTATTGTTTTTGCCAATTTTTGTTGCGATTGGGTTGGATCAACATGCAATTCCTCGTCATCGAACTTTTTCACTGCGCCAGGATGTTCATTGTCTGTCAAATCGAAATCTCCACTTTTAAATTGACGAAACCATGTCTCACATGTTCTAATCACTGGAGCATGTTCACCATAAGTTTCTACCAGCTTCATCTGCTTTTTTCTTTTGATGAAATAAGAAAAGCAACGAATGCCGCAAATGCGATTTACTTGGAACGAAACTCGACATATTCACTGAGGTAAACAAATGTGACGCTATTATTTTGGCGGAATGTGACTTGCGTATTTTTGTAGGTTAATGTCAATAGAAAAAAATTACATACATGCCAAATTATAGAAATTTATACATATTGCTAGCGACATCTACTAGTAAAACCGGCAACCTTCAACAAACACACCTGCTACAGTGACGCCATCATTGGAGATTTTGGTCGACCTTCTCGCTGTTCGTCTTCTACGAAAAAAATGTCCGGTTTGGAATCTTCGAAACCAATTAGAAGTAGTATTTAAAGACGGTGCAATCGTTCCATATGCAATTTGGCATACACTGAGTATTTGTATTGGATATAAATTACGACGAAACCCGAAGAGAATCACATGGCGAATTTCTGTTTGCGTATCGTATATGACCATATTAAAATAAAAACTTAAGAAGCAAGCAGGCTGGTACGAACGACTTAGGAAACGTTTAAATAAATTCCTAAACAAATTTTAGTTATAAGCAAAATACTTTTGGGAAAAATGAATAATTTTTTTACGTGTTGTGTTATTATATTTATTTTTTCCATTAAATTAGGAAAAAATTTGAAACTTTTGAGGATTTCTTAAGCATCTTCTACTATATATGCATATTATTTGGCTCTTACTTCTTCCTCAATTTCTTCGTTATAAAAAAAAAAATTAATTGTTTTATGTGTACATAAATCAATATTTCTCTGGTTCTTATTTACCACAAGCATATGTTTGAAATAAACTAAATCGCAGAGAGCACTTAATCTAAATCCCATTGCAGAAGAGTTACAAAAAAGTTTCAATTTCCCCCACCAACAACAACCAACACTAACCACACAAATATTGTAAAATTTATTCAAACAAACAGAGTACCACTTTTGCTATACTACGAGTACACGTATGTATTCGTATATGTTATTTACACATGCGTGTAGTACATACATACATACGAGTGCATACATAGCTCTACTAAAATGTAGTTGTTGCACTTGAGCAAACGAAAATATTTCAAACCTCTTCAGAATATATTCATTTTTATGTAAAGGGTGATCCATTTCGAGAGTCCCTATTATATTTAAAAAAAAAAAACAAACAAAATTCAAACTTAATGAGAAATGTTTATTATCCTTCAAAAGAACATTTCTTGCCAATTATTTTTTCAAAATTATCTGTTTAAAATTTTGGCCGAAGCTACCTTTCAGATGGTCCATCCGTTGAGTTTCGGTAACTCGTTCCAGCAATTCGACTAATAACTGGTAAACGACACGCGTGATGTTTTGCTCCAAGGCCTGAATCGAAGCGGGATTATCCGCATGGCGTTTATTATTTTTTTATTATTTTATTTATTTGCGGCATTATTATTTTATTCCATATTTTCATCTTATTTTCACTCTTACTCGTGATTTGGAAATTGGCACTTGCTTATGACTCGTATGATCGACATATATAACTTTGAGAACGAATTATTTCTTTTTTTTAGAAATTTGAATTGAATCTTCTAGTAAGTTTCGAAAAAATCGATGTCGTAGCTGATTCCAATCGTAATTTTATCGAGAAAAGCTGAAAAGAGCTATCAAAACAAAACAAAACGAAAATAAAGAAGAGAAAAATTATTATGTTGAGAATATAATTTTCAAGTTAAAACTTTCAGCAAATGCTTGTGCAAGAACAAGAGATTAATCGTGAAATACGTGATTCGATTGTTGTAGAAACTTTCATGCTTAGTTGTGAACCCGGAATTCCCACTTAATTCTTGGGCAATCCCTAGATCATTAAATTCTATTAAATACAGTGAAAGATAATGCACAAATTTGGCTGAAAACTTGGAGATGTCATTCATAATTAACGACTCATTCAATTATGCTTACACACCTCAAAGATATAAAATGAAATATCTTGGTATATATCTTGATAGAAAGCTCATTTGGTGAACCCGTTTATTTTTAAAAACGTAAAACTCAAAATAAATTTCTCATAGAAATTCTTTAAAAATTTCAATCGACAATCCATAAAATGATTGCCAACTCATTCTACTACGTGACAAATAACCAACTGCATAGAGGTCTGAAGAATCATCCTAATCTACTCATAACAACGGAACTGATATCTATAAAAACTTATTGACCCAACTGAAATGATTGCGTCAATATACTCCTTCATAAGCATTATTAGATAGTTTAAGATTAAGTAACCAAACATGCGAAATTTATATAAAGTCATGTTGAGGTACCTTTGATTCCTGATTTTCAGGTTTAAGTAAATTTCTTTAAACCATTTTTTAATCGATGTTGGCCTACAGGCCAGAATTTATCTATCACGTGGCTCTAAAGAAAGAAGTCGCAAAATGTCAAATCCCAAGATTTCGGTTGCCAAATGCCATAATTTTGTCGAGAGATAACACTGTCCAGAAACTTTTCCCCTAAAAGATCGATCGCTTCGTTGCTTGTATGGCACGTAGCGCCGCACAGTGGGTTGGGATTAAAAAGTTGGTACTTAAGATATAAAAAGTATATTTATGGTATCTAAGCCTACATTTAAAAAGTTTTTATTGTTTGATTTTTTTTTTTTTTTTTTTGATTAAACTAATGCTTTCGGAGATATAGCCATATAAAATTTGTATGAAAAGTAATGACATTTTAGTTCAGCGACCCATGATAAAAAAATTAAAGAGTTTTCCAAATAAATTTAATGCCTTCAAACCTACTTCAATGTTCCATCAGCCACTGTAGGAATCAACTTTAATGTTTGTAACTTGCTATTTTTAAATTTTAATATATTTTTTTTTAATTATTCATTAAATACTTGTTATTTTGTGTCTGTGAAAATGTTTAAAGATTTAGTGTAAAACCTTGACCTTGTCATTATTCCAAAAAAATATTGACAGTATTAAAAATAATGACAGTTTGTATAGCGAGATAAGATCCACATTTTTAGTCGAATTAAGTGATATATACGAAAATACCAATCAAAATGGTTCCCGGCAAAATGATTCATCAAATTCATCATTCTGGTGTCGTCATTTCACACTCTTTATCAATGACAATAATAGACGGAAAAGTAACATCAATTTTACTTGATACTTCATCTCAAAGATGCGACATTTGTAAAGCCCCTCCAACTGATATGAATAATTTACCCTTAATTGCATCAAAACCGAATGATGCAGATCTCTGTAGATACGAATTGTCATCATTGCATATCGGGATATGAACAATGAAATGCATTCTGCATGTAGCTTAAAGATTAACGATACCGACATGGACTGTAAAGGGAGACAACAAGTGCTTCATGGAAAGTAGGAAGAAAAACATACAGGACGCTTTCAAAAATAGAATCGGACTTCTGATTGATATTGTCAAATGTGACCTTGTTTGACAATATCAATCAGAAGTCCGATTCTATTTCCACCAATGACGGAAATACTGCTAGAAGATTTTTTGCCGATCCCAACATGACTGCTGAGGTAACTGGTGTCAGTGATGACTTAATTAGGGGATTTGCAATCATTTTAGAGGTAATTTCATCAGGCTACTACATTGACTCAGTCAAATTTCTCGAATATGCTCAAGTCAACAAGCAATTGTATTTGGAATTACATACATGGCTGGTATTAAATGCATTCAAGTGTTCACAAAGTTGAAAGTTTTGGTCTAATACCAATTGGAAAGCTATCTGAAGAAGCTGTCGAAGCTAGAAATAAACTCTTTCGTAGGTACCGCCAACAACGTACCAGAAAATGCAGTAGAAAGACGACAAATGAAAACGTTTTAAATAATTTATTGACCAGCTCTGATCCACTCATCTCAACGAAACGCCACAAACTTCGCAGAAACCAAAAAACTTTATAAGGAGAAGCACAAAGTTTATTAATTATTGAATAAGCAGAAACATTTGATGATGACTTATACGAAAATTTTTCATTCGCTAATGTGAATACCCTCGAGAGTGATTAAATTAAAATGGACTAGTAAGTAGTGATTGTGATTTTATACTTACTTCATTAGTCCTTAGTGGGTTAGGCCTAAAGGGGAGACCCCTGCATAAAACAAAACGGGCTTCTTAACCTCTATGACGGGGTGGAATAGAGATTAAAATTGAAATTGCGACCAAATCGCAGAAAATCGAAACCCGAGAATAGGAGCTAAAATAGAACAAAAATACGTACTATGCATACGTAAAGTCAAATCTTTAGAGATTTTCCCTTTTTTTTTGCTTGTCTTCATACAAAAATTACTTTGGAAATTAATGACTCCGAAAATACTAAGTTATCTGGAAGACCTTCATAGAAATAGTTACTTATAATCGATAGATAAATCCAACGAAATATTTAAAATTTCTTCAAATGCCTGACCTGTACCGGCCCGTTTCAGCCCACTGTGCGCCGTTGCCCATATCAATACCATCCAATTGCGGATAGCGCAACTCACTTACCGTAATTGTAGCTTCAGCTTCATTTTTGGAAGTGTAAGGTACATTACCCCCGCCGGGCCATATACCGCACCAAACAGTACACGTTCAGGATGGAGAGGTTTTCAACAATAAATTTTGGGTTTTCCGAGTCTCAGATGTCATAGTTTTTCTCATTGACATAGTCATCATGGTGGAAAAGATCCTCATCAGTCAAGATGATTTTTCGATGAAATTCCGGATCATTTTCATGTATTTCAAGGACCCAATCAGAAAAGGCACGACATTGTTGTTGATCGGCCGGCTTCAGTTCTTGTGTTAACTGAACTTTACAGTCCAGTCCGAATTACAAAGAAAGACGAGGATTACTGCGCAAATCCACAAAGCTGTAGCAGTAAATAAGGTTTGGGTTTCACAGCCGCAGAATAGGTGTTTTATTCCACCAAAAGTTAATCCTTTTTGCTCATTTACAAATCGGTTCTATATGTACGCATGGAAATTTCAACCTTCTTTAAAAATTAAGATCACCCTAGTGAGCACATCGATAATTCATGCATATACTATACATATATACACATATTGGTTTCCTTTATACAGCCAAGTGCGTCTGTGAAATATCGTAAATACTCCCCAGTGGGCAAACATTGAACACAGCTGAGTGATTTAGACACTCAAAGTCTAGTTACTAAAGTGATATGATGCACACACATACACACATATGTATATATTTAAATATAGACGTTTATGTATGCTTATGTACATGTGAATATGTAAAAAACGAATTAAAAAATGCATATACTTTTCTTCCATCTCAGTAGCAAGTGCAAATATCAACAATCCAACAAATGTCACCCAACTGAATTGCATAATAAAATGCAACAACAACTAAAAATAACAACAACGAAGCCTTGGTATTAATGTGTCAATGGCCATAGACGTAATGCAATCATATCGATTGGTGCAAACGGAATGCGGAGATTAAAAAGTACATAAAAGGGAAATAAAGAAAATAAAGAAACGAGTGTAGAAAGTGAAAGCCAAAGCAGAATGCAATCGAATTGTAATGCTTAGAAAATACATTAGTTAGGGAAAAAGTATGCAAAATGATGCTTTGACCTTTGACGTGTGCACAAACTTCTCTGCGAATAACTACATTCTACATGTTATTGTATATACGGGGGGTGAACAAAAGTTCGGTAAGCTGACCAGAAAAAAAAAACTCTTTTTGTATTTATTCGTAATCTTTGTACTTTTTTACCTTCTCTATATAATCGCCATTGATTTCAATGGATTTCCTTAACCTATAGATCCACTTTTGAAAAGAGTCTTCAAATCTTACTTTTTAAGCTTATCAAGTTCAGCATTAACCGCGTCGCCATTAAATTCCTTTTAATTTTTTTTTTTAATTTTTGTAAATAATCAAAAATCACAAAGAGCTATATCCGGGGAATATGGTGTTGGAGGTATTTCTTCGATCCTAGAGATAGCAAAAAAAAATAACTCGTTATTTTAGCAGTGTAGGATGGCGCCTCTTTTTGGACCTCATTTAAAATTCGTGGTACCCATCGAGCAGATTTCTTCGTGTATCCCAGATCATCACTTAATATACGTGATACAGCCAGAGCATTTAAGCCCTATTCATTAGCAATCATTTCTTGTGTCAATCGTGGATCTTCGTCAATTTTAGACTTCACCAGAGCTACAGTGACGTCATCAGTGGAAGATTTTGGTCGACCGTCTCGGGGCTCATCCTCTACGGAAAATGTCCGGTCTGGGGTTTTCGCAACCACTTAGAAATAGTCTTTAAAGACGTTGCAATCGGTCCATATGCAATTTGTTATTCACTGAATATTTGTATTGGCTGTAAATTGCACCGAAACCCGAAGAGAATCAAATGACGAATTTCTGTTTGGGTTGGTGGTGGAATTTCAGCTGAGCTATCCTCAGCTATCTTGTGTTTCCTCGCTTCCATTTTGGCCGATCGTTCCAAAATTTTAAAGGAAAATTAATAAAGTAATTGCAAAGAATTTAATATTTTTAGATTTAAAAAAAAAAAAAAATTGTAAGTCACCAAATGACCGAACTTTTGTTAATCTCCTCGTATGCTACCTACTCTGATGTGTGTTCATAATATTTCTGTGCCATTGCCGATTCTTCAGGCGAAACTATGATCGAGCAGTTGGCACTTTTCAACGGTCGATTTAGCTAAGTAAATCCAAGCAATGTACCTCAGCAAATCACTGTTGATGTCTTTATGCTGACTCTATTGTGTGCATGTGAATTAGAAAGAATGAGCGAGAGAAAAGTTAAATGCAATCGATTTTAAAATGTTACTCATACGCCCCAGCAGCAGCCGTAGCACACAGTCGGAGAGTGCAATTTCAATAATGTACATATCTAACTTTACTGACTTTGTTTGTATGTGTGGGCGCATTTTATTGTTTATTTCTCCCTTTTACTTGCAATCAAGAATGCCATCGTCGGTAGATGGATACAATTAAGTGCCTTGAGGTGTGTGTCTGTAATTCTGAAGGTGGATTAACCTCGAATTTAATTGTTGTATACATGGTATGTGTGTATATAAGCAATATTTGTATGTGTTTGTTCCAGCATGCTATGAAAATGATAACTACACTTTAAATAGAAGCTATTTGCCTTGGGTTTTGACTTGTAGTGGAATACATTGCTATACGCTTAGAATTTTTAGGAAATTTTAATGAATTTTTTTTCGTACAGCTCTAGGGGTACAAAGAAGCAGCTGTAAATTTAACCAAAAATACTTGAAATTATCTGCTTTTATTAAATATTACCAGTTGTATACATAGCTGCTTCTAAGCTCTTGTATACGAAAGTAGTTAAGTCCATAAAGATATTCAATTTTTTATTTCGATAAAATTTAAAGTTATTATGAGCGCACAGTGTGATTTTATGTTTTTATGTGGAATAAGGGGTGAAAATGGTTGGTTGGTCGAAGTGGTTGCGAGTCATCAACTCACCTAGACCCCAAACGAGCTCATTGTGATACCACTGAGGATCCTAATGACTCCCAACCGCTAATCGCTAACCAGTGTATGAAGTTTGCATGGCTGAGCAGTCACCACATCTTAGTCCCCGCTATTTTGTTCGAGTTTCTTAAGGTTTCAGAATATTTTTCTTGTCTGCAACTTCCGCAGAAATCGTTAGATGGTAATTCCAACATCTCTGCGTGCCTGCCAAATAAATAATACCCTATAATAAGACATAACCTTTTCGTTGAGACTTTTCTATTTAGAGTTATTAAAATGACAATTGGAGAGCAGCGGGCCCAAACTCATTCGGGATGGTGAAAATGGAAGTGAAGTGACCTTCCTTAGAAGTTCGTCCGCCATCTCAACACTCGTTATATCACTGTGTCCAGGCACCCATACCATGCTTTAAGAGAACTGCTTAGCCATCACGTTAAGTGATCTTCGGCAATACTCTGCGGTTTCAGGTTATACTGATATAGATTCCAGGGCTCTTAATGCAGTCTGTCAATGCGGAAAAATTTGGATACGATTTTCTGAAAGCAACATTGAGCTGAGAAAACTGACTACCTCATCTATAGTCACCAATTCTGTGGGAAAAATAAAACAGGGATCCGGTAAACGAAAAGATTTACAGATACCAAGTTCCTTTGAGTAAACTCCGCCTGCGACCCTGTTATCTAGTGTTGGCCCATCCATATAAAAGTGAATCGAGTCGGTACTTGCTTGTATTTCCTGTCCCAAAAGTTTCTGTATGGGATAACTACCTTGAAATCTATCGTGGAGCAATGGAAATAAAGTACCAAATTATGTTTCCTTTGCAACTTACTTAACTTATCATTTTTGGAAAAAGGGCAATAATTACTCAGGGTTTGATCCGGGCTGTAGGGTGGGTGATTAAAAATATTGAAGGCGACCTTATACATTGGGTGGGCTGCGCCTTTTCATGCCACTGTATGGAGTTTTTTTCGAATCACTATGAAAGTGATGTACCAATGTTTCACCTCCAGCAACCATTCGACTGCATACACCATCCTTCATTATTTTGATTATATTTATTTATTTATTTCTTAGAAATATAATTATAAATAGTTACATTAAAGAATTAAGGCCCCTAGCAACGGATGCTAGCAGCCTGTCTTTTGATTGTAGATATCAAAAATACAAATGGATCGACATTCGATTATTTTTATATTTTACTTTTCAATCCCAATTATTTTATTTGGTGTCTGATAGCTTAATAGTTGATTATCTAAAAATAATGAAACTAATACGAGTCCTCTAAGCCTAATCACGCTGTCAAATCCAGAGAGTATCGCACGCGTTGTAGTTGTGGTGAATACACCGAGGATTTGTAAATGCGGAATAAGAGAAATACAAAATAAAGCAGTTAATTAACTTAGAATTCAATATTCATTCAATATTAATAAGATTTAATATAGTTAATAGGAATATTATGAGAAGTGTATGGCTCAACATCTCTTTATTTTATAGTTTTGTATAATTTAATGCATTCTTATACGTTTCATGTAGTGTACATAAAATGGTATATTAACTTTGGTACGAAGTATGTAAATACCAGAAAAAGAAAAGAGAGAAGATCGGGTCAGAATTATTAGTCAAGTTCTTTCAGCCAAATCTGTCTATCCGTCTGTTGTACTCAAACAAGTCCCTCAGTTTTTGAGTTATACCAATCAAACTTGGTATGCTGCACACATATGACGCATTTTACATTGATGCTGAAAATTATCGAAGTTGGAGAATTATAACATAATGTTCCAATTCACCGATTCTGTATTCTACACACGTATCCAAAAAAAAAAACAAAATATTGTCACTGAAAATCATTGAAATCGGAGAACTGTATCAGCCGACATAAAACCGATTTGTTCCGATATAAGGATTGATATTTAATCCTAAAATTAAATACTAAAAATTTTTGGATTGCGATTGAAGTTTTATTTAATGCGGGACCCCTGTGTAAGTTGTGATAATCAAGCCGTCTATGGGATCGACTGTGCCTATTCAATGGAAGTCCAAGTGAATGGTATTTCAGTGGATCGATTTAAAAACAAAACGATTCTCTTGAAAAAGCTGCTTGAAAGGTTGGCTGAAGGAAGAAATACTAAAAAAAATCTTAAATCTTAATCTTCAAGTAAAAAGTTCGTTCGGTTTTTTTATTGACTCTTCAAAATATGATAACTTTGTGTACATTTGTCCGATTTAAGTCAAATATGCGCCGTTTTGTTCGTAAACTTGTTGCCATCGGAGAACCAATTTTCACAGGCTTCTCTTGAGGCCAACTTCTCAACATTAAGCGCGTTCGCCATGGACAGGAAAAGATGGTAATCACTTGGTTCCAGGTCCGGACTATAAGGTGTGTACATTAGGACCTCTCATCCGTGCTCCTGGAGCTTCTGGCGCGTCACCAAAGACGTGTGTGGCCTGGCATTGTCCTGATGGAACACAATTCGGCCTCTGTTGAGCAAAGATGGCCTTTTCTGGATGAGTGATGCCTTCAAGCGGTCCAGTTGTTGGCAGTAGAGGGCCGATTTGAGCGTTTGGCCATAGGGGAGCAGCTCGTAGTAAATGATTCCTTGCCAATCCCACCAAACACACAGCAAAACCTTCTTGGCCGTCTATCCTGGCTTGGCCACGGTTTTCGCCGGCTCACCGCGTTTCGACCACGACCGATTTCCCTTGACGTTGTCGTAAGTGATCCACTTTACATCGCCAGTCACCAAACGCTTCAGAAATGGGTCGATTTTGTTGCGATTCAGCAGCGATTCGCAGATGGAAATTCGGTCCATCATGTTTTTTTTGCGTTAGTTCGTGTGGCACCCAAACATTGAGCGCTCACAACGTACGGAGTCAATCAATCGAAAAACTGTTAAAGACAAACTTTTAGCGCGAATAAACACGTTTTCAGCAACGTATAGCATGACATGATGCGAAACGTAACACTAGTACTATGGACAATAACGCCATCTCTTACATAAAAACCGAACGAACTTTTTACTTGACCTAATATTTTCAATACCAGGAACTTGTCTGCTTAATATGCCTGCTTAATTGTAATTGAAATGAAAAAATCATGATGAACAATAACAATAACAATAAGAATATGCATTTTGTCAGCCGACCATAATTAATTCTGAATAAACAATGAACCATTGAGGCTGGCGAGGATCTCATAAGGTGTATTTCTTAATTTCTTTATAGAAAATAGTCTAGCGAAAAAACAATCAACCGACTTAAACGTAGGTCTGTTTTGCCCAATACCCATGAGATGGAGTATTTCACAGTATGGCCAATTATACTGAGATCAACCTGTTTAGTAATGCATATAGCATATAACTCCAGCTCATTATGTGTAAGGCTAAATCCGCTCTTAACGAAATGATCGGACCTTAACAGAGGGACTACTAGAGGTGTGCATGAATGGATTTGAAAGCAAGTACAAGACATTCGCTCTTGTTTAGTATACTGCCTCTCTTTTGCTTTAAAAGATCAAAATGTGTCGAAGAGATGTTTGAAACGAAAGCTGCATACAAGTATACAAAACAAAACTGTAATGAGTAAAGCAAGCATATCACCTCTCAAAGCATTGTTTCAACAAACATTGTGTTTGATCAAATGGGTACGGTATAATACTGCATCCACTGCATTTTTGCTCTTATGCACGATCTGCCTCCTCTAGACCGAAAAAGTGGCAAAGTATGGTATATGCCTTCATTAGGGTAAGATGAAATACCGTCAGTCGTCAAATGAACGCTCGCATCGCAATAGTGAATTCCACAAATGATCTAACGGTGAGCGATATGAGATAACGTCGTTAATGGCGCATTTGAGGGAATTAAGAGACAGAAAAGAGTTCAGCTCTGAAGGCGTGCGACGTTAGGGAAGCGCTGAGGGGAAATTGAGGAAGAAGTAATTTCTGCATCACACTTTGTTATTTATCGATTAGTTTCGTAAGTAAGTATAACTACTGGAAAGAATCGGAGAAAATTTCATTAAGCTACCAACAGAAATTACATAAAAATATGCCAATTAATGCCACTTAATTTTGCTTTAACTAATGCTGAAAGGTTAAACCAACATTAGCTTTGGTATTCTCTCATTAATTGGTTTTGATATGCCATAAAAATGTAAGCATCAAAATATTCTCACATTACTTTCGATTAAATTTAACACACACATCAGCCTGGATTGCATGGACTCACATGGTTAATATGACATGGCACTCACTCATATCGATTTACACATTTCACTAATCACATTACATACATACGTGCATATGCATTTGAGATACCTTTTCAATCTTCAATCAATCAGTTAGCAAATATCCATTGACAAGCATATATAGATATACATACATACATATATTCGCTCATTATTTTGGTACACATTTGGACAAGGAGATTTCCTGTATGCGTTTGTATGTTTGTGCAATTTTTGTTTTGTGTACATACACGTATGTACATGTGTTGAAATATTCAATTCAATATTTACACATGCGTGAGTCAGTGTCTTGTCGGCAATCAAAACGACAGTTGAAGCTCAATTTGTGTGAAATCATGCGTACTCATAGCAGAAACAATACGCCGAAAACATACTTGTGAACATACCTATATATACAGATAAATGTATGTACCATATGTATGTGCAATATATGCACATATGAGTTTGTAAAAGCAACTGGGCTTTGTTTGTTTGACAGGCAACACTGACATCGATCAAATGGAACTCAAACTAAAGTTCAATGAAATCAAAAGGAAATGACAGTCGTGCGAATTGAAGTGAAAAGCGGTAAATATTCATACGCACATTTTACTTTTACATAAATATCTCATATGCTATCATTCATGAGATTTTTTTTCTTAGATATGGTCTTTATAAAATACGCACAAACAACATCAAATACTTGGAAATTCGAATATTTACCATATGAATATGAATATTAGAAATTCATTTATTACATAGTACATATGTACATGCATACTTGTATATGCTTTAATGATGAAATTTTGTGTGCTTACATAGTTTTGCCGCCCTGTGGTATGGTTAAAGGACTAGCACTGGGGCTAGGACTCAGGATTAATATTTATAAAAATTAATGTTTTGTTGGCGGCGGCTAAGGTTTTTTTTATCATTTGTATTTAATTACAGAATCTGCTTCAATATCAAAAATAATTTATCAAATCTTAAAAACTTTTCCTCATAATGGGCTTAATGGGATAACTATTGGCTCGTGCTGTGGGTATCCCAAGTTCGAATCCAATTCGCACAAATGTGTCTGGAAAAAGAAGTCTGATGAGGAAACTTAGTGGTTTCCGAAAAAGCAGCTTTAATTTCTACCATTCAAAATTGTGGTTGTAATTTTTCCAATATTCCCAAAAAAATATATGGTCTGAGACAGTTCTATAAAACTAAAATCCCAAAAACAATTCAACAGAACAATGACCTGAAAAAGCATCTAATAATTGTTTAATTTTATAAATGAGACGATCATGCAAACACATTCTCAAATAGCTGCGCCACATGAAGAAAAACGACCCAACAATGACAGCTGCGTTGCGCCTTTACTTGGTTTAGCTATCATAATTATCTGTAACTTTGTGGATAATATCTTTGCTCTAAAATGGCACTGAAAACCTTTGCAAGAAAAACGAGAGCTTGGCTTGGCAATTCTTTTAACATTTTTGGTGAGATACGTGTATGATCGTCTCCTGAATTTTTTTTTTTGGATTTAAGGCGGTAAAAATTTTTTTTAAGTTCAAATGCTGAAGCTCAGAAAGTAACAGTGTATCTTGGAGAAGTATGAGCCAGTGAAAAAGGTGCATTATTGATAGCAGTGTTTGGTTGAAATACCGCACTCAGGTGCTCTGCAAAACAAGACGCCTTTTCTTCATACGTTCTGACCCATGCACCGTTACGCAGTCTCAACGGTACTTCAGTGATTATTTTTTTTTATTTATTTATTTATTTGTATGAAAAATAATTATGAATAATTACATTACATTAAAGGAAACTAGCAGCTAGGGCTGTCGACCTGCTTCAGTGTTTATTGGCGGCTTAAGATTTTTGCTAGCTTTCCATAGAGATTTTTTAGTAGAAACAAAGACTTTATAAGGTTTTTAATATTTCTTTCTATCAAATGCCGGTAGGCTTGCCATTTCGGACCAGCAACTCTATTATATATATGTATATGTATATCTCTATTTCTAGATTGGTCTATATATAACTGTTTATGTATTTTTTATATTTAAGCCAGTTAGTTCTGAATGTAGTAAGCCGAAAAGCTGGCTTGTTCGTTCAATTTAATGATTACTGAGGAATTATCAGAAGATAACCCAGCACAGGTTTCAGGAAATACTAAACTCCTGTCTACGTTTTTAGTGACTGTAAGTTGACTGAAACCAGTTTGTTGAGAAAGAGTGAAGAAAACTGTGCTTTAAGCGGTATGCATACTGACACAGAGAGTAAAAAATTAGGCCAAATTCTACGAGCCCCCATTATTTTCATCTTGCAGTATGATGCGACCGTTGACAATATCCGATAAGTTGTACGAGTTGCATGGTGACTTTCACGAATTAAAAGACAGCGGATACGCTCGGTAGGTCTTGTCGTTGGAGTCGATGAAAATGCTTTAGCTCTGAAAGTATTCCATATAGTACCAGCTGGTGGAAGTAGAGGAAGAGGAAGGATCAGGTGGATAATGATCTGGTTCCACGTGATGCCTCCAAAGGGCGTCGAGCTGCTAAAAGAAGCAATGAATGGTACGCTATTGTTAATTCAGTTTTTTTTTTTTAATTTTCTATAATTGTGGGTCTTGGTCTAGCCAGGGTTTGAATAAAGTGCATGCCTTTCTTACATTCTTCCATCATTTTCATTTTAGAAATAATTTTTGGATTTCAAAACTGCAAATGACTAATTCAGATAATTTCTTTCAGCCGGCGATGCTGCGCTTCAATTGAGGAAAGATTTCTGTTGAGCAACATGTTGCTTAGTACGCAACACTCTGCAACATTGAAAAGTTGCTAACATATTTATTTCATTATTGCGAGACACGTCGTAATTCTACTCTCAGCTCTCTTTGTGTTGTACAAGTCGTAAGTGAGAGACAAAACCGTTATTTGTGTTGGTGTAGCAATAAATTTACACAAAGAATGTACAAATGTCTGTTGAGTTCAAAATTATGTCGTCGGAAAATGCTGAACACTTTCGGCAGTCAAACCATTTTGTAGTATTTTGGGTTTCATTTTTTTTCTTCACAATATTTACTTAGCTCGCACAGCTGGGTAAAGTACAATAAAGCTTCTGCCGTTGACCATAAGTAAATATAAACGAAAGAATGAATGAATGAATGAATGAAAACGTAGCCAGTAGGAGTAGCGTAAAGTCAAAATTCCCCCAAAAGTCCAGAAGAAAAACGGTATTAATGAGTGCTCCTCTGTCAGACTGGCTCTTGAAGCAAAATAGATGATTGAATAGAGTTCTACATGTACATATAAATATATCTATATCTATATATATATTTACACAAACAATGATGTTGCAATTACGTTACGAGTAATTCTAAGAAAAAAATAAAAATAAAAATCAAAGGAAAAGTGAAAAATATCTTTAGAATTTTGCCAAAGTACAAAGAACTGTGACAATAAGGAAATCTATTGGAAAATATGATAGCAAATAAACGAACAAATAGAAGGAAGTGAAATATGAAAATATAGAAAGCAATAAAATACGGCGGGGAGAACAAAGTGTTAAAATAGATTAAGAAAAGTTGAAGTTCATAGTGAATACGCAAATTTTTGATGTTTGTAATTTAACTCCACTTAAGTATAGGTATATACTCATAGATGTGTACACAGGAGATGTGTACAGAGGTGCTCAGGGTATTCGCATAGATTAATCGTAGCATTACAGTCCACGTCGAATCCTCAATGTTATTATTGCACCGTTTTCTATGAGGAGATATTTTGGACATACTCCTTCAATGGTAAGGCTAATCTTGATGTTTTTTCCAAGCTTTATCCGTACGAATTTTTATGAGGAGTTCATATCTCGTGTCGTGCTAGTCGCAACTTCTATTGAGAAAAGAAGATTTTAATTAAATTAATTCATTCAGGGTTTCTGGCTGATCATGCAGAAAATATGTGGTTTAAAATCCGGCAAACATTCATCGCTGAATAGTGCTATAAATGGCAAGCCAAAGGGCTGCATTCTTGCTAGCGCAATCCGGAAAATCTTGTTTCTACCTCAATATAGTGACGTAGACTACTACAATAATAAGCGTGAAAGCAGAAGAACGAAACTTCAAGCTGTCATCGATATACTCGTACGTAGTAAACGAGAAGTCAAAATCGACCCAATCCATGGTAAAGCTAGTGCAGAACAACATCAAACCTTTGGTTCTTGCAGGAGATGTGAATAATCACCACGTAAGTTGTGGAAGCACATATACCAGTGAAATGCGTGAGCCGCTTCTTGATTTCATTTTAAATTCGGGGCTCATTATAAGCAATAAAGGGAGGTTCTAGATGTCACTCTGTTAAGGAATTGGAGTGTCCTTAGAGAGCATACCTTTTTCCATCAGCGATAGTTCCAATACGACTTAGTTGGATGGTTTCTAAGATCAAACAGGAGAGTAATCTAAAAAACGCTGGCTGGTAAATGTACAGACGTTAGAGTCACTTCTTCCGGTATTCGACGTTGCCAATGCGCAAAGGACCACAAATCGTTCGCAAAACTTTTCTCTCCAAGACTCCTAGAGCCGACTCATCAGAAGTTGACATCGTCCACGCTTCTGCGCCATATAGTAGGACCGGTATAATGAGCGACTTAGAGAGTTTGGTTTTCGTTCGCCGAGAGAGGACTTTACTTTTCAATTGCCTACTCAGTCCAAAGTAGCATCTGTTGGCAAGAGTGATTCTGCGTTGGATTTCCAGGCTGATCCCGAGATAAACGAAATTATCAACGACCTCGCAGTTATGATTGTCAACAGTGGCGTAGGAGCCGAGTCGCGAATGCGATGGCTGTTTGTTTGAAGACAGAATATATTTCGTCTTGCTCTCGTTCACTACCAGTCCCATTCGCTTCGCTTCTTTTTCAAGTCTGGAGAAAGCAGAACTCACGACGCGAATAACGATATCATCGGCGTACGTCAGCAGCTGTACACTCTTATAGAAGATTGCACCTTCTATATTCAGCTCTGATGCTCGTAATATTTTCTCCAGCATTAAATTAAAAAAGTCACGCGATAAAGGGACACCTTGTCTGAAACCTCGTTTGGTATCGAACGGCTCGGAGAGGCCCTTACCGATTGACTTCTTCTTCTGGTGTTGCTTAACGTCAGTTTACATAGCCGTAAAAGTTTTGTGGGGATATCAAATTCAGACATAGCGACGTAAAGGCAGCTCCTGTTCGTGCTGTCGAAGGCGGCTTTAAAATCGACGAAGAGGTGTTGGGTGTGAATTCCCTTTTCACGGGTCTTTTCCAAGATTTGGCGCATGGTGAATATCTGATCAATGGTTGACTTGGCAGGTCTGAAGCCACACTGATAAGGTCCAATCAGTTTGTTCACCGTGAGCTTCAGTCTTTCCCAAAGAACGCTCGTTAAGACTTGCGATATGTGATGTTAAGGAGGTCTATTTCACGGTAATTTCCGAAGACTGTGGGATCGCCTTTTTTTGTGGATTGGGCTGAGCACTTTTAGGTTCCAATCGTCAGGCATGCTCTTATCCTATCATATTTTGGTACATGCACCTAATCAGTCTTTCACCGTCGTATTTGAATAGCTCAACCGGTCGACCGTCAGCTCCAGCCGCTTCCTTTGGGCAGGCAATCGCTATTCGAATCGCGTCATAGTCAGGTAATGAAACGTCTTTTCCATCATCATTTGAGTTTCGGATTCACCTTCTCCTGGCTTTCACTGCCATTTAGTAGGCTGAAGAAGTGTTCCCTTCATAAGTTCAATATACTCTGGGTATCCATCACTAGCTCAACCTTTTGGGTCCTACAAGAGTTTGCTCCGGTCTTGAAACCTTCAGTAAGTCGCCGTATTTTTTCGTAGAATTTTCGAGCTTTGCCCTTGTCGGCCAGCTTCTCAAGCTTCTCAAGCTCCTCAAACTCACGCATTTCGGGCTCTTTCTTGTTTCCTTGCGAATGCGTCTGGCTTCGCTCGCAGCGTTGCGAGGTAGGCAGTCTGTTTTCTCTCCACCGTCCTTATCGTACCAACTGTTTCTGCGACCTTTGCGAAATCCAATAGTTTCGTTTACAGCTGTACGTAGAGAGTTCCAAATAGCGTCCCACAGTTGCCTTATACTGGGTTGCTGATGAGTGCTCTCAGAGATTAGGAGTTTGAATCGAGTAGAAAACCGTTCGGCAGTCTGTTGTGATCGATAAACAGAGGCGGGTGCGTATCTTCGCTGCGACAAGATAGTGATCCGAGTCGAGTTAGGGCCTCGGAACGTGAATACGTAAATATACCCCGGCATACTAAATTTCGTCCAAGTACCTCAAAAACAGACGAACATGGCTAGATCAATTCAGTTGGTCAATCTGATCTTATGGGTATGTTTATACACATATCTATCCCTTATATAAATCGGGGCCCCAGCGAAGTGACATTTCATTGTCTTGAATGTTACAATTAGCCTCCTCCTTTTATAAAACAAAAAAAAAAAATACATACATATATATTTATATTATATGTCATGAAATGCACCGTTATCTAATGTGCATCGTTGTTGTTTTTTTTTGTGAAAATTGAAATTTGTATTCCTCCATCACACCTACAAATGCTATTTTATTGGCATTTTAATATCGCACCAACGACAGTCCCTTCGCCACTACATCATAAGCACTCTTTACAAATGCATTCTTCCCATTTTTTTAACGATTTCTATCTGAATTATATTGTGGAGGCGCTGCTCGCAATGCTGAAGTGACCCAAAGAAATACTTTAGCGTGTGGTGGTGATAGTAAAAATAATAATAAATTATTGTTGGCTGCGCAAATGCACTTCCGGCGACTTAAAGTGCACTTCAAACAACAGTACGCACTTATTTAACGTTATTATCTGTGTTCTAGCGCCTGTTGGTGACGAAAAGGATGTAATAATATTTGCTCAGTTTTCCTTTCGAGTGCATCGCCAGTGAGTGAGATATTTATTATGAACTCTAGTGGTGCTTCAAGGACATAAATAGCCATCAATAGAGGAATTTTCTTAAGAGACACTTACATTTTTTTTTTACTAAGCAATACTTTTATTTAAGAATTATTACGTAGTATGAGTGAAAATTTATTAACTCCTTTTTATATATTATATAAAAGTACCGATGGGCTATTGAGGGCCTGCAAATAGTCGCCATAGCTAGCACATATTCATTAACAAGCATCCCATTGAAAAATATTTACCGTGATTTTAGCAAAATGTTGAACACTGATTGTCAACAGAGGAATATTTGCTTGTTGAGCACACAAATCGAGTGACAATTTAACATGGAAAATCCATCTAAGCCATCTAAAACGCGGAAGCAGCGACATGTTGGAGGAACATGTGAAAATGCATTAACTCTTTTAACTGTTTTCATGTTATTTCTCAATTTTCATGTACCATATATAAGCTTCATTAAGAGTTTAAAAAATTGAAAATTTTTATTTTTTTAAATAAAATATTCCCAAAAAGTTTTGTAAATATAGTGGATATCAGGTAAGTATCCGAAAAATGAAAATAAATTTTGAAATAAATCTTGATTGTAAGTTAAAAGTTACAGAGTGTGATAAAATCATCTATATTGATCAAAAAAATTATGTCGAATGAAGAATATCTCGAATGAGTTTAAAACCTTCATGGGCTTGGGATGTGAGAGAGTACTGCCGGTGGATGAACGTGTCGCTGATTAGCGTCAATGCTCCGATTGAAGAGTAGTACGATGTGACCATGTGGAAATTATGCTTGGCGACGTCGGCGAGGGTCGGCAAAATCAGCATCCATGACGAAACGGTGTAAGGCTGATTGACTTCTTCGCAGCCTGAAATATGGTTGTCTGTAGCACTGGATTCCAGCACAAAAAAATTCACCAAGCTACTTGGCTACTGATCGAAAATCGCGCAATCAATTCGATAATGCTGTAATTGACGGAAGACTTGTTCCGCGTGTTCTAGATGTGCATACGTTCCAAGGATCTAACATCGACTTGGATCATTAACTTGTCGAAGATACAGACTCGTCTCTGTGTATCAAAATATGCTCATTAAAAAACACAACGAAAATTCGACGTCGAACAGTATCAATGAGAACATACAACTGACCGGTTTTCTATACGACTTGCACACCTGCACTCATCAGCAACTCGAGTCTGGATAGGTCTGGTACAACTTAGGTATGGATATTGTACGTAGGCTGCTATATATAGGTCTGGCCTAGGCAACACTAAGTGTTGCCAGGTGCATTCTGACATTTCCATTGGAAAGTTTGACATTTTTTAGCATAACATCACTCAGAACGTTTTGTCATTTAATCGTGAATTGTTTTATTTACAGGGAATTCAAAAATTCATCTCGGCCGAAAACTGGAATTAACTCCTGAACATTTTCGCGCGATCATTTTTCACAACTTTCGACGTGAATTTTCACAACAAGAGTGCATCGATGAACTAAAATCTTTGTATGGCTATGAAGCACCATCCTATAGCACTGTGAAAAACTGGTACAACGAATTCAATCGTGGCCGACGCTCACTCAAAGACGAATTCCGTGAAGGTCGTCCAAAAACAGCCGTTGTGCCAGAAAACATCGATGCCGTACGTGAACTGATAATGCAAGACCGTCATGTAACATACCTTCAGATAGAGGCATGCCTATGCATTTCTCCCACCAGCATACATTCGATATTGCATGAACACCTGGTTGGATCCCGCACAATTTGACAATCGCTCAAAAAAAGGCTCGTGTGGATTGGTGTAAAGAAATGCTGAAAAAATACGATCGCGGTGCTTCAAAAAACGTTCATAAGAAAATTTTCGTTGATAAATATTCGTATTTTCATTATTAGGCCAGAAAAATATATAGCAGTCTACGTAGCAGGTTAAACTCCTACTTGTACCCAACGTATGCCCTGCATGTGCAGAGTCTCTGCACGACACTAACCACCTCTTCACATGCCCCCTTAAACCGACTTATCTGACCACCTCTCACTTTGGTCTAATCCCGTCGAAACAGCACGTTTCCCGGACCTCCCTTTAGGTGACCTCGGCGGCTTAGATTGATAAAGCCTGCCCTAAACGGGGTTAAGGAACCGCTACTACAACAACAGCGCTGCGGAAACAATTGATTTTCGATAGTGCCAGAAAAAGACTTGAGATATAGAGAAAACATACTGCCTATATCGCAACGTTGCGATCGACCACAATAGGTGCGGAGTAGAGCAGATACCAAGAGTTGAAGAGGGAAGCAAGACGCATGCTCCGACAAAAAAACAAAGAAGAGGTGGAGAAGCTGTCTGACAAGGGTAATGCTGGAACGATACGACGGCTTACAGAAGGTTTCAAGACCGGAGCAAACTCTTGTAGGACCCAGAGGGGTGATATGGTGACGGATGCCGCGAGCACACTGTACTTATGGATTGAACACTTCTCCAGCATGCTGAATGGCATTGAAAATTAAACACACCCGGAGATGGAGAACCCGAAATCCCAATCGATGAGTATGGAAAAGATGTTCCATTACCTGACTATGACGAGATTCGAATAGCAATTGCCTGCCTAAACAAAGCGGCTGGAGCTAACGATCTACCGCCGAATACGGCGGTGAAGAACTGATGAGGTGCATGCAGCAGTTTCAATTCGGAATATTGTCGGGCGAAAGCATATACGACGACTGGAAACTAAGTGTGCTTTGCCCAATCCATAAAAATGCAGACACCACGAATAACCATAGAATAAGCCTCTTCAATATCGCAAATAAAATCCTCTCTAGATTGTATCTACACAGACTTGGTAAATCCACTAAGATTGAAGAATCGACATACACTACCTTTCTGCTATATATATACGACAGGAAGACTTGGGAAGGACCTTTCCGAACCGTTCGGTACCTAGCGAAGTTTCGGACAGGGTGATTTCTGCAAAGCTAAATAGTGTACTTGTGTATGCCGATAACATGGGAGCTTGGCAACCCTACTTATGGTTTTATTTCTTCAGAATTGATAAAAAAAGCGAAGTGATTGGGTCTGGTAGTGAACAAGGACAAGGCGAAATATCTCTTGCCATCAAACAAACCATCGGCGCACAATAAATATGTACGGCTTTGGTCCCACGTCGCTATTGAAAGTCAAAACTTCGGGATTGCAGTTAATTTTGTTTGTTTGAGGAGCAGTATTGACACCAATAGTAATGCCAATCCAACGCGGAATCACTCTGGCCTACTTTGCGCTGAAAAGTAAAGTCCTCTCTCGAAGAACCAAAACCAAACTATACGAATCTCTCATCATTCCCTTACTCGTATATGGTGGAGAAAGGTGGACGGTGTCTACATCCATTGGGTTGGTCTTTGGAGGCTACGAGAGAAGTGTTACGCGAACGATTTATGGCGGGAGCAGCGGCGAATATCGCAGATGATGGAGCGATGAGCTGTGCGAGTTAGTCAATGAAGAAGCAAAGGTTATACTGACTAGTCATGTCATTTAAATGAATGAAAGCACTCCAGCTTTGAGGGTATTCTTAGCTTTATGCTTCGGTGGAAACAGAGAAAGAGGAAGACCTGCACTCCTTTGAAGAGATCAGGTGGAGAGCGATCTAGTTTCACTTGGTATTTCCAACTGACGTCAAACAGCGAAGAGAAGGCACGTCTGTGGTGCTAATGAAGACTAAGCTCTCTACTAATGCATTGAAATCTTACAGTTGTCAGAAATTGAACTGCAATGTCGTCAATGCGACCGTGTTCTCAATATTTTACGCACTTATGCATTACCTCTTTTTATGTACCGTTATAATCGTAATAGGATATATGTATGACAATTACATTTCCCACTGCCAACACAAGTCATTGCAGTTGGTGTACATTTAAACGCATAGATTTAATGGAAGTTGGAGAGAAAAGACACAGCACAGCAGAAATGGCTTAGAATGCGCAGTTGCAAATAATGGAATTAAAGTCTTGTGGATAAATTGCACAAACCCGAAGCAACACAATAAATATGTACATATGTGTATGTGCAAGTGAAGAATACAATAAAATAAATAAGAGTACAAAAGTGGGGGAACAACGCTTTTACAACGCTTCTCCAAGTTCAGAGCATTAGCCAACTACTGGCAAAGACCCTGATGCATTGCTGTCGAAGAGAAATGTGCAAACTTTTCCACGCCACAAGCGAGATGCGAAAAGTGCAGGCAAGTAAGTAATCCAACGGGATAAATGTGTATGTAACATTGCTGCGAACGGTTGTTGGTCGCTGACGTAAGAGTGTGCAACTCAAGTGCAGCAAATTGTTTTGTTGCGTAATATTGCAGGTAAGCAGCGGAGCGTAGCTACAGCTTAAGTAGTAGTTGTTGGTGTTCACTGCTGCTTGCTGCTAATAAAGAATGCCACGAAATGTGTTGCAATTGCTACTGCTACTGCTGCTGCTACTGCGCTGCGTTGTTGTTTGAATGTAGCAATTTTTCTTAGCTGCGTTTTGCGTGTGCGAGTATTTGCAATTAGATGGAATTTGTGGCATTTCACGCAACATTTATTTTAGTTGAGCTTTATAATACGACTAAGTATGGCAAAAGTATGAGCAAACTCATACACACATACACACACGTATGCACATACAACATACGAGTGAACATTTCTGAGGAGTGTGCTAATCAGCGGGAAAAGGTTGTCGAGTTGTTCGGCTTGTTGTTGGTGTGTCGATGGTTGTTGATTTCAGGAGTGGAACTTAATTGTTGGCACTTTGTAAAAGTGTAAATGTTTAATAAAATTAAGTGAAAGCAGTTTAAGTGACACACAAGAAGCAAACTAATGCGCTTTGGAAGCGTTAGACTGTTGGAAAATTAAGAGAAATATATGTGGATGGTTGTTAAGTGGTTCTAAAGGTTGCCTGCATATATAAAAGTATAGATGAAAGTAAAGCTTTTACAAAATATTCCTTAAAATTGAGAATAAATAAAAAAAATGTGATTAAAATTATTTATAATGAAGAGGATTTACTCAAGATTAAAAGAAAAATAATTTATATTTTCTCACATCACTAGATATTCACGTTAGATTTGTTGATGTCATATTTGCAAAAAATACTCGATAACACTCAATGTTTTCATTTTTATTTAAATAAACAGAAAGTGGCGGGTTTTAGAAAATTTCAAGACTGGAGTTTTTTCTAGTATGAACGAGAAAGGGGATCTAGTGACTGGCTCAGAATATCTTGAGTTAATTGGTGGAACACTTCCTCAGCCCGCTTACCTGCACTCCCCCCCCAACCGATGGCATTGGTAACTCCATCCCTTTCACTCGGCTAGGTTGAAGTTTAAATAGCGAATAATAGAGGGGCAGAAGCTGATGGCTTACCGTCCGAGTTTTACAAATATTGCGACAAAAAACTTTCAAGATATATGCATCGGCTCTTTGCAGAATTTGTATGTCCGACTATTGTAACCTAAGCCAGCCCTGCTTAATCCACATGATGGGCAACCCCGCAATATCGCTTATGGGATCTTATGGAAAGTAAATCCGATTGCCAACGACCAGATTGAACCTTTAATTTGGCTTCAGACTTGTCAAATTTGTCATTAAATTCACCATATGCCAAGTGTTGGTAAAGTTCCTTGAGAAAAATATCCATTTATACCACGTCTACATTGATTTTAAAGCAGCTTTCGATTGCACGCCTCCATGGAGCTTTGTTAAAATGAAAAGAATCTCCGCAAAATGTATACGGCTGTGTACAACTTAATCGGAGCAGCTCGACACCAAACAAGGTTTCAGTCAAGGTTTCATTCAAGGTGTAGAGCTAAACATAGAGTGTAGATTTTTCTATAAGAACGTGCAACTAGTGGTGTAAGCTGACGATAGTGATGATAAACAGTCAGCGCATTCACGTCTTGGCTCTAACGTCACTGTTGGCAGCCAGAATTTTACAGTTGTAGATTATTGTAGATAATTTTTTGACATGAACACAAATCCAAAGGGGTTCACTTTTGCGAAAAGAGGCTACTTTGAACTGAGTTAGATCAGCCAATCAAAATACAGCAGCTTCTGTGGCCTAGTCAAGTCGCTCAATGAAAGACAACACCTCAGCCCTGAAAGAATGGAAAAAGGAAGACCTCCCCCGTTGGGGGGACCTGGCTTCACTTGCAGTCTCCCATCGGCGCCGAACGGTTAAAGATAGAAGCTTAATCGCATAAGCGGTGCCTACGCCAAAGATAAGATGAAAAGTAACTGACAAACCGTTAGATTAGGTAAGGTTAAACTGGTTGACTCATTAGAAAGTCTCACGTAGGCTATACATTATTATTCCCTTCTATTGCTAACTGCAGATTCTGTACTTCATTCATTCATTGATCTGTAGGACGCCCGGCTCCACATATTACGTGCTGTTTTTACTTCGTACCTGAATTTCCTGCGTTTGTTGTTAGCCGGGCTTAATTTAAAGGCCTGTGACGTCAACAGACAGATCTAATAACATCAGAATTATAATCGGAGGACTTTGCATTCCCTGCCAAATGGCGATCGCAATGAGAAAAAATTAATTTTCTATAATTATGATAATTATGGATGTTCGTCGAACCAGGACTCGAGCACTGCTCTTCAGAATGGCAGTATGCAATGCTAACCACTCGTCTATTGCAATATACGGTTTGCATTCAAGGGGCTTTCATCCGAAAGATTTCCAAGCAATTATTCTGATAACTCATATTTCTCCCATCGGATCCGGCGCTGTAATTTCGTGTGGTTTATTTTGGAAATATTTCACATTAATTAAAATTGTTTAAAACAACAGACGTCAATAAGTTCATTTAATGTAAAAATTATACTAAAAAAATACAAAATAAATGTGCGTAAATAAGGCACGCGGAAATTTAAAATTATTATAAATATTCTAATAATAGAATGCCCCATTCAACTTTAGTCAAATTTAGTTCCACCCAATTGAATTTAAGCAGTTTTTAAAATTGCGAAACCTCCATTATTCTGTAAAATAACACGTTTTGTTTAAAATCACAACCAAAGCCAAAGAGAAAAGTGCTGGTTATTAATGAATATTTATATGTGAATTCACTTTCGGTTATATATATATTTATGAATGAACTTTTTCACTTGCACATATCCATTTACATATTTATTGATGTTATGCAGTTATGGTATACAGCATATGTACTTACTCGTATGTGTGTGTATAAATATTTAATTTCTCTTCATTTATGCAGTTTTGCGGCATTAAAAGCTGGAAGTGAAGTAAGAAAAAAAATATAATATAATATTTTATACACGGTGGGTAAATAATTTCTGCTATTATGATGGTGTTGTATATTTGTGTGTATATTTCGTTTTGTTTAAATATTAACAGTTTAGCCTAAAATTTGATATATTATTGATATGTATGTACTTTGATTTTATGCAATTTATTATGTTTAGCGAAATTCAAGCTATTGTTTTGTGTGTAGTAAAAAGAAATCCATTATTTTTGCATAAAATTTAATGTTTTATTTATTCTTTTCATATTCAGTCTTATTCAAATTGTTCCAAATGTTTTTTGGGCATTCAAAACAGTGCTTACATGACGGCCGAACTCGACAATGTCCATGGTTCTATTGAAATTTTCGACAAATGGCCTTTCACTCCGTGAAGCATCTTACCGAAACCGACAATGTGCATGATTGACTGTAAAACTATCAGGACCATAAACGTTATTTATTGCCAGCCACTTCGTCTGCATGTAATATGAATAATAATTACTTATATCTTCTACCTGTTATGTACATATATATAAATTAATGTTTGTCTGTATGTCGCTTATAGACTCCGAAACCACTAACCCGATCTCATTAAAATTTTCAGCATAGCTTTGTTCGAGCACGGGAGGCGACCTGAGGCCGATCTATTCCATTATATATTATTTATTGTTCGATTTACTGGAAATTCGGTGTATAAGTAGCAGGGGTAGCTTTATACAGGGGTAGCTTTATACATTACCTTTTATAAGTCTAAATACCAATTTCTTTGAGACAAGTTATTTTATACATTTTTTTCGGAAGGAGATCATATATCAACGGATTGATTAAAAGAGGTTTTATTTGAATAAAAATGTAGATCGTGCGGAACTCTCCAATTATCTAATATATATAAGGCTATCCATTTCATCATTTCGTAAATCAAGGTAAATTAGGTGCATTTAAAGTAATTTTTTTCATGAATTTTTTTTTTTTATTATAAAGTTTAAACCTCACGACTTTTCACATACTTTGATTCGTTTGAGGTAAGATTCAGCCAATTTTTTGGCACACATTGGGCGGTATCTCAGCCATAACTTGCGAATGTTGAATTCAAGTGCACAAAAATTAAAGGTTTATCTGCATAAAACAAGTGTTCACATATTAAAAATGGCCAAAACGATATTTATAAATCATATCATCCTTATTGGAAAACCCTTTATATGCAATATTTATCTTCATATATAAGAGTCTTCAGTCCGTGTGTTTGCCACTGAACTTCTTGATCGATATTGATTAAATTTTTTGCGTATGTTCAAGTAGATTCAAGAATGGCTTGAAATATTTTTTTTCCAGGGATGATAGCCGATGTATTCGAAAAAAATCGTAAATATGTATATATTTGGTGCTTTGTAACCACTGAATTTATGATAAACATATTGATGTTTTTATTTCCGTTCAGAAATACACTAGGAGAAGTGGACATTCCCTGCCGAAGGGCGACCTCTATTAGAATATTAACTTCATTTTTTAATTGAAATTAATTTTAAATATATATTTTTGATGTTGGTCAAACCCGGATGGTATATGCGATCGGCGAATTGGGGGCCACGATAGCCGAGTGGTTAGTAGTGCGTCCCATCATTCGGATGGCCAGGGTTCGAGTAATAGTCCAACCAACTTCCAAAATTATAGAAAATTCTTTCTAATTATTGTGCTCATAAAAATCTATCAGCCTTTCGGAAGCTGTTTAGAATTAACGGTGGTGCAGTTTAGACATTTTTATGTTATTAAATATGGCCGATAAGATTTCCAACTGTATTGGAAACCAGTGAAACTAGGCCCTCAGTTGCAAAGATGTTTTGTAAATCATCATTTCAGTGCTTAATTTAGTTCCTGCTAATTTTCTCTAGTAGTAGTAGCCATTTTAGCATATTTGCTGTATTTAAAAATATATTAACTTGCAAAATCCCTCATTCTACTGGTAAGACAAGACTGAAGAATTTTCCCAATACAAAAAAACAAAAAAAAAAATGAAATAATAATAATAACAAAATTGTGAATTTGTAACTTAAACCGGTACAATGTAATGGCGGCAAAACTTTGCCAAGTTTACGCGTTGCATTACGCTGTCATCATTTTCTTTCGGAAGTATTTCCAAGGCGGCGGTGTTGGAGCGCTGCGAACCATTTTACAAGAAGGGAAGTAGTAAAAAGAGTTGAGCGACGCGCGATGTTCGAGTAGCAAAAACTTAATAAATACAACGGAAAAAGTGGACACAAGCAACAAAGAGTCAAGAATTTACAGAAATTGAGGAGAAACCGAAGAAAAAGAATTTCACAAGAGTTGAGAGATGCAATAAAAACTACAAAAACTTGGCGAGCGAAACAAATTTGAGAATATGGCACAAAAAAACAAGCATACGAAAAAGGATTGAAAGAAAACAAAATGACATTAAAAGATGAAAAAAAAATACAAAAACAAATTATAACGACGCAAAAATTTCATAGAAAAGCTACTGAAAGTGCATTCCAGAGATAAAATAACTTTTTCATATTCGAATCTGTGAAGTGAGATGTTTTTTTTTTTTGTTTTTTTTTTTTGGCATAAACTTTGCAAGCGCAATCGGCCGAAACGAAGCAAATAAGATATTTAAGTGGTTACAGTTATGCAACTTATGTAAAAGCACAATTTTCTTCTTCTGATATATAAAATATATTACATTCCCAGCCACAGAAATATACCTATATACACGAAAAATGTACTCTTTACTACAAAATGTGTTTTAAAATCTTGTGTAAAATTTAATAAAACTAACTTTTGCAATTTTCTTAATTAAAGAAAAAGTATTAAATAAATTATTTCTTCTAAACTTCTCAACTTTCTACTAATTAATAAGCATATTTTAACCCTTTCTACACACACACACACATACACACACGCGCACATACACACACACACAAATCTCCATTCATACACGTGCACATATTTAAATCGTACTGTCAGCTTGAACGTCGTTCTCTAATACGATTATCATGTACACACAGCATTGCATTAAGCAGTTCCGGATTCAAGGCTAACAAAAGCCTCGTAAAAGTACCTGCTGCTCCTATAAGCTTACAAGTTTTGTGTAATGCACACGTGAGTTTTGCAAGTTTGTAATTGCTTCCAAAGTAAAATTCACTTTTGCGCAGAGAAATGAAAACAAAATATTTTGCAGTGCAGTTGGGAGTAAAATAAAAGCATCATATTTTATTAATTAGAAAATAACTAAAATTATATATGTATATTATGTATAAATATTCCTCTGATATAAATATATAATCTAAACATTGTCTGCCCCCAAAGAGGTTTTAAAAGTCATGCAACATGCGGTCACGGAATTTGTTTTTACATAACATTTTTTTACATTTTTGTATAAGTTCTTTTAGTATTATTTATCTAGAAAAAATGTCTCTGCACCTGAATTTATATATTCATTTTTTTCTCTTAATTTAAATAGAAACCTCAGAAAGTTTAACTTTTTCAATGGAAAAAAACTATTTTAATTCTGTAGAGTTCTTTTTAACTATTGAAAACAAATTATTTTATGGAATACCTACATATATATTTACATATGTATATACTTTCAAATTTTACAATAAGTATTCGGCAGTTTTATTTGAATTTATTCTTGAGTCCTCTTGAACAAATATTCAAAGTTTCACTTAAATTGGTTGAGCCGTTTATGAAGAATTTGTTCACAAGCATACACACATATATACGAGGTGTGACAATAAAGTAATGAGACTGATTCCATAAATACCGCATATTTCAAAATTATTCTACAACTCTGCTATCGCCTTCAAAGTAGCCGCCTTGGGTAGCTATACAACGATTCCAGCGCGTTCTCCATGCTTCGTAACATTTCAGGAATGCTTTGACTGGGATGTCTGCGAGTACCCTCGACACGGCCGCCTGGATGTCACCAATTGACTCAAAATGAGTTCCTTGACCTCCGATTTTATTCTAGGGAACAAAAAAAGTCACAGGGTGACATATCGGGCGAATAAGGCGATTGTTGCAACACGGCGATCCCTTTAGAGGCCAAATACTGGGACACGCTAAGGGCGGTGTGGCACGGCGTGTTGTCGTGATGAAGGATCCAGTTACGAGTATCGAAACACCTGGACAAGACTAAGAGCACTATCACCATGCACTTTTACAAATTTAGCGTACGTTTCCGAAGCTGTTTCGTCCAATTTGGTGCAAAAGTTTATCGCGACGCGTTGCTGATGATTTCGTTTTTCCATTTTCGTGACGAGCACCACGAACAAACGTTTACTCAACACGACACAGCAGGCGAACTAAGCAAGCTAGAGCGATGGAAAATATATCAATGGAGAGGAAAGGGATGTCGGGAGAAGAGAAAGGGAATTTTAAGATCGCAGGGTTACCACAATCGCGGAAATATAATCAGTCTCATTACTTAATTGTCGCACCTCGTATTATAGCAAGTTACAATATATTAGATCTAGTAAAAAGTCAGCCATTATTTTTGCAATAAATTGAAAGTTTTACATACTTACCATAGTTCGAATCATCCGATTTATGCCTAATATGCACTGTTTTGCTCTATAACTTTTTTAAGGTAATATTATTTTATTATGCCTATCTGATAGGAACCCTTGTGTCTATTGCAAAAAATTGGAGCGACCGATATTAACAGGTTTCCCTTGAGCCCAAGTCTCCATCAGCCAAATCATTTACCATAGATAGCAGCAGATGGATATTACTTGGAGCGAAATTCGGACTATAAAATGGTTGCTCTCGGAACTACTGGCGAGTCACTATCGATATACGCTGTCTGACCGTATAGGTACGAGTTAAGAGCTTGGACGTAGGGAGGCAGCTCATAGTGAATGATTTCTAGCCATTTGTGCCGGAATTTCCCTTTTGTAAGGGGTACCAAACTGTTTTTTGTGAGATTTTTAGCTGAGCAATAGTGCTCGCATCTCGGTCGTACTCGACGATTTTAATTATTTTATCGACATTTTTGACAATTGGACTTCCACATCCGGGGGCATATTTTACAGTACAGGGCCATAAACTATATTCACATTTTTTGCTGCCTGATTTTCGTTGTCTCCTTTATACGGAACACCAAGTGGGTATTGTAACAAATACTATCAAATTTGGAGTATTCTTATCCATCCGGACAAAATGGCTTAGTCAGCGCAGCCGCTGTTCCTTTATTCGCTGTGCTATGTAAATGTCGCCGTATATCTCATACAGCTCATCATTCAATCGACAGTGGTATCCGCCGTTACCAACTTGTAGCGCAACATAAATCTTACGCAAACAGTTGCTCTCGGAAACTCCTAGCACTGTCTCATCAGATGTTGTCAGAGTCCATGCTTTAGCGCCATATAGCAAGACGGGAACGATGAGGGGCTTGTAGAGTTTGGGTTTCGTTCGTCGCGAGAGGACTTTACTTTTCAATTGCCTACTCAGTCCAAAGTAACACCTGTTGGCAAGAGTAATTCTGCATTGGATTTCGAAACTGGCATTGTTGTTGGTGTTAATACTGGTTCCAAGATAGACGAAGTTATCTACGACTTCAAAGTTATGACTGTCAACAGTGACGAGGGTGCCAAGTCGAGAATGCGATGGCTGTTTGTTTGATTACAGGAGATATTTCGTCTTGTGCGCGTTCACTACCAGCCCATATCCTTCACTTCCTTATCCAGTTTGGAGAAAGCAGAAGCGGTTGCTGAGGCCAATGTCAATATCATCGGCCTACGCCAGCAGCTGTACACTCTTATAGAAGATTGTACCTTCTCTATTTAGCTCGGCTGTTATTATTATTTTCTCAAAAATTTATTGGAAAATATGCCTTAATTGTGTTTAGGCTTTTCTGAAGAAAGGTGGATATTTTTGGATAATTTCTAGACTTAAGTTATGGGTACTTTCTTTCGGTACGCCGCATCTTTTGCGCTCACAGCTATTCACAAGAAACAAACAAACGTTCAACCCTTCGACTACGCTTAGCTGCGCTACGTAAGTATAAAAAAAAGAACACAATTGCAAAGAGTGAAAGAAGTAGAAAAGGCAGGCAAGTTCAGGTAAAAGCAAAAACAAGCCACAAACATTACCACTGTGGAGTATAGGAGCCAAAGTTCAAATCATATATGAGTTTACACATACGTTTATGCACACAACAATACGCAAATATACATATGCATATGTGTATCTTCAAGGATATAATACCAAATGTAAGACAGTCAGTTGTGACCCGTTGACCTTTCCCCTCTGCAATGTTAACAGAACAGGAAGTACAATTATGTAATGTATGTTTGGCATGCTAGTTTACATAAATATATGTATGTATGGTAGTTATGCTTTCTATTTGATCACTTATTGCCAGAAATTGCCAACGAAGTGTTGCCGTGTTGTTGCCACTCGAGTGGTTAGAGACCATTTTTAGGTGTGCAATACACGTTTGTACATATGCACATACGTGTATACCATTATTTGTGAAATCCACATTTGTGCTTACCAAATGTTTAATTTTTACCTGCAATTGGAAATAAATCCCTTTAAATACTCGATGCCTGTAAGAAAATCACTCACACGTTTTTTGAGTACATTTATTTCATTTTCTGATAAAGAGTATAAGAGAAAAGCTTTACCAAGAATTTTATGTTTATAAAAACCAATTCTAGGCGAACCGAACCCTACCCACAACACCCATATAACGCAGTGCATGCAGTCGCAGTCGCTCTTATTCGACGTTATTCGTATTGTAGATTTTTCCTATTACGAAAACGCATTCACACCGCACACGTACAAGGTGTCTACGACTCGATGTGCTCACTCGCACACTCTGGTGCACTTTAGCACTTCGCCTTGAGTGCAGCATTGCTGGTTGGCACATTGTGCACCTGAACTTGAAGTCGGATTATTTGGGAATTTTACGGGATTTGTTTGGAAATAAATGCGGAGTATTTCGCAAGAATTTATTTTTGGAGAAAATCAAAGTATACATTTACAAGAAAACTATTTGCGTTTGTATCTCTACGTGCAAGATAAGTTGCATACGCTGTGTGCAGCACTTAATTGGTAACAATCAGTTTATGAAAGTGAAGTTCGTTTATAGTAATTTCGAAAATTAGTTTTATACGAATATGCAGATAATTAAATATAATTCTTTGGAACTGTATTTCCGTTCGTTGAAGGATTTTTTAAGTTATATTCATTTCAATTCAATTAGGAAATAATAAAATTCTTCTTTAAAAAGAAACAAATTATATAAATAGTGCCTTTTTGTTTGGGACTGTTTTATGAATTTACATATTTGTCTAAAATTGGAAAACTATAATTTTTTTTTGAATTTTCCTGCATTTTGATTGGATGCGTGAGGTTCATACCAAATCATCAAAAGTGCCAATAATTTTCTGTGCTGTTTAAAGACAATCAGATTACCTTATCCTTTGTATACCATATTTTAGTGCATTAATGAATCAAAATAGGAGATACGGGCACATTTATTATATTATATGTGAACAGAAAATATCCCATTATGTTGGTACACATGTCTGTTATACCAGGTGTGTTTGTTGAAGTGTGCCGGTTTTACTAGTAGATGTCGCTAGCAATATGTATAAATTTCTTTGATACATGCCAAGTCATAATTTTAATTTTTTTCTATTAACATTAGCTTACAAAAATACGCAAGTCACATTTCGCCAAAATAATAGCGTCATATTTGTTTACCTCAGTGAATATGTCGAGTTTCGTTCCAAGTAAATCGCATTTGCGGCATTCGTTGCTTTTCTTATTTCATCAAAAGAAAAAACAGCTGAAGCTCACCGGTTGCTGGTAGAAACTTATGGAGAACGTGCTCCGGTGATTAGAACATTTGAGACATGGTTTCGTCAATTTAAAAGTGGAGATTTCGACTTGACAGACAATGAACATCCTGGTGCAGCGAAAGAGTTCGAAGACGAGGAATTGCATGTTGATCGAACCCAATCGCAACAAAAATTGGCAGAAACACTACATGTGACTCGAGGAGTAATTTGCCAACGTTTAAAAGCCATGGAAAAGATCCAGAAGTATGGAAAATGGGTGCCACACCAGCTGAACGATAGACAAATGGAAAATCGAAAAACCGTTTGTGAAATGCTGCTTCAACGATTCGAAAGGAAATCTTTTCTGCATCGAATTGTCACTGCGGACGAAAAATGGATTTATTTTGAAGCGAAGCGAAAAAATTCATGGCTTTCCCCTGGTAAAGCTGGCCCATCGACTGCAAGGCCAAATCGCTTTGGCCGTAAGACAATGCTCTGTGTTTGGTGGGACCAGTGTGGTGTGGTGTACTATGAGTTGTGAAAACCTGGTGAAACGGTGAACACGGCTCGCTACCGACAACAAATGATCAATTTGAATCATGTGTTGATCGAAAAACGGCCGGAATGGGCCCGAAGACATGGCAAAGTTATCTTGCAACATGGCAACGCGCCGTCTCATACCGCTAAACTGGTGAAAGACACATTAAAAACACTTAATTGGGAAATATTATCGCACCCGCCGTACTCTCCAGACCTGGCCCCGTCCGACTATCACCTTTTCGCATCGATGGGACGCTCCCTTGCAGAGCAGTGCTTCGCTAATTTTGGAGAAGTCGAAAAATGGCTCGTCGAATGGTTTGCCTCGAAAGGGAAAAAGTTTTTTTGGAATAGTATCCATAATTTGCTTGAGAGATGGGCGAAATGTGTAGAAACCAATGGTCAATAAGTGTTTTCTTTATCGAAATTTCAACTAACATACCTGGTATATGTTGGCAATATCAGCCATTTTGGATTGTCAGTTTTTTTTTGACAGATAAAAAGGTTAGTCGTGTTTTGGTGTGCTCTTCGATTTTGTATTATTCGAAAAAAATGAATCAAAGAAACTGTATTAAGTTTTGTATAAAAAATGAAATTAAATGCAGAATGACATTTGAAAAGTTAACTGTGGCGTTTGGCGAATCTACAATGTACAGAACACAAGTATAACCGATTTAAGAAATGCCGAGAAGATGTCAATGTCGTCCTGGTCGCCCGAACACGTCAATAACCGATAAAAACATTGAAGCAATGAAGAAAATAATATTGGATAATCGTCGAATCACTATCAGAGAGATTGCTGAGCTGACAGATGCTTTAGGCATGAAACGTGGCGCAGCAAAGATTGTTCCAAAATTGCTAAATTTTGACCAAAAACAACGTCGGATGGACATCGCTCAGGAGATGTTGAACATCCATATTATTAGAAAAAGGTCATATTTGGTGACGGATCTTGGGTGTATGGCTATGACATTGAAACCAAAGCCCAATCATTCCATGGATTTTGCACCATGATAACGCACCAGATTACACATCAATGCTTGTGTGTGAGTTTTTGGCCAAAAACAAATCCATTATCATGCCTCAACCACCGTATTCACCGGACTTGGCCTCCAATGACTTTTTTCTCTTCCCAAACCTGAAACCACCGAAGAAAGGAAAGCGTTTTGCTACGATTGGGAAGATCAAAGAAAAATCGAAACAGGAACGCGTTTCAGAAGCGTTTCGAGGTTTGGAAAAAACACTGACATAAGTGTATTATATCCATTTACTTGAAATTCATTAAATTGTTGGTTTTTGCAGGAATACTACTCTTCACTCCGTATTTGGACCAGAGACCCACCTATTCGACATAATCATATTTATGGTTCGTTGTTCTTGAAATTCGGTACACAAATGGCTTTTTTCCATTTACGAGTATAGTTCTTTTTTCTTGATTTTTTTTCTGCGGAAAATGAATCGATATGAAATATTTTAAAAAATTTATATATGTTTTTCTAAATATAGGTATTACTTTGAAAGCCCTTTTTTTGACATTCTAATATAGGCTTCAACAACGCATTGAAATTATTGAAAATTATTATTAAATATAAAAATTACTGCAATGGCTTCGTCAATGAGTAAAACTGTCGCATTTGAGCTCGGAAAACTGAACATTTGTTGTTGAAAAGCCTCTCTATCCTCACGTGTAACTGTTTGGTGCAGTTCATAATGCGGCGGGCCATTTGATTTTGTATGGCCGTAATTGGATGGTATTGATTTGGACAACGTTTACTTTCAACAAGCCACACAACCAACGGAACCATTGATCTTTTAAGGGAGAAGTTTATTTGAATATCAAAACAGCACCATTTATTGGAAAACTCTGTATATTCATGGTTTGTTTAACTAAATTTTGGAAGGAATACTTTTGTGTCCTGAGACCTGGAACCAACTGACTGACACATATTAGTATGATTTGGATGTACGAGAGCACAGATAGAGCTTAGGTAGGTATATTCATTTCGTATTTTTATCATTTTACGGCTATCGGTTCAACTTGAGTGTGTATATGTATAGTTTTCGTAGCCGATGGTAAAACAAGATATGTTGTGTATTTCCTACATCCAATGAGTATGACAAAGCTAAGGATCAGTCTTTGAATCTTGGTGGTCTACATTTAGATACGGATTACTTTGCATATGAAAAATTTTATATTGTATTCTCTAGAATTTATAGACCAGATCGTTTTTTTTTCTTTGCTTGGCCAAAGGTAAACCAGAAATTATGCATACCCACAGATATTGAGTAAATAAAATTATAATGAAGAGATAACTAATGCTTCATTTTTCATGCACCCAATAGGTATGTGCCACAGTGAAGCTTTGCAGGGTATAGCTGGTGTATATACGAGTACAATATGATAATTTTACCATTTTGTGGGCCTGGAGTGCCCCATTCTCAAATATTTTTTTTTTTATGCTGGTATATATGCCTCTGAAATATGATACGAATTTGAGGTGTTTTCATTGTTGGCTTTGCCTGTGACAGCCAATATGACGCTAATTGGAGCAAGAAGTTACGACAAGTGAGGTTAAACATGAAGGTTTTGTTAAAAGTTTGGTGCAACATGAATATTAATCAATATTATCTTCAAGTACAACGCTATTAGCTCGGCTTTAATCGGGTAAGCGTTATCTACGCCAGTAAATAGGTAGATATGAGTACAGCTGATCTTTCCATCAGAGTGGTTTAACTTACCTCTGCTTTTACCAGCGGTTACTGTATCGAATACTTTTGGAGCTGGAGTGTTTTCTTCGTCCATCCGGACGATGTGGCCTGGTCACCAAAGCCGCTGATTCTTAGTTCTCTGAACTACGCCTTGTATATCTCATACCGGTTATTGTTCCAATGCTTGCGACTCTCAAAGTAGACAGATTGGATTGGGAATGTTGTTTAATTGTAGAGTTGACCCTTTGTTTGTCAAGAGAGTTATATTGAAGTTTTCTTCTAAAAACCTAAAGAAGATTTTCCTCTCTTTTTTCTTTTCCGACTAAAGTGAAAATACCGAACAAGCCCTAATCTAAATGCCTATTTTTAATTCTTTTGAAAATGTCAAATTCGTCAATATATCTTGCATGCCTTTGAATTGCCAAAAAAAATTAATTTGCTTTGATATAAATAAAAAGTATCTCAAATTGCCTTTTTATCAGGAAATTGTTGCTTTTCAATATTGATGTTTTGATATTTGTTGTCAAGTGAACACATTTATCTCTTCTTTTTGAAATCAACTTTTGTATAATTCAAAATTTTAAAAAGAAATATCTTTCTTATTTATAAGCTGACTTACACCTCACTGAGCATCACATACTTATTGTACATACATTTTTTTTCCATTAGTTTACCATGATATTTTCCCATTTTCCCCATTTTACCTACTTTAGTTACCCTAATTTCACTTTACTCATATTTACAAATACCCAACAAGGTAAACATAAAAAGTTCAACTTAAGCCGGATAAAGGTTGAAAATAAACACTTCAAATCCATTCAGGCACTTTTGTGCTTAAATCTCAAAAAATAAAAGGTGTAAGTCGCTTAAGTGGTGAAAAGCTAAGAAGCGACACAAACCAATTTCAAGCTTAAAATTAGTTAAAAATAAATAAAATTAAACTGAAAACTAATTTTACGTTATTTTGTACGATGCAATAAGATTTAGCTCAAGGGTTAGCAACGTAGTTGGTTTTAATATTATTGCTATGGTAATTGCAATGAATTTCTAATGACAGCTGTAAAATATTTTGAGGACCAATAAAATGGGTGTTGTAAAATTATATAACACTAATTTGTTTAAAATGTATTTGCGAATTAGTTTTTGAATAGTTTATTGTATTTTGTATTTTCGAATATCACTAGTATTTAAGCAGGAGCTTTTTCAAGTACCTTGTTCTGAGAACAGCATACCGTACTCGACGACTTAGTAGGTATCCCTGGATCAACAGTTTAAAAAATGCTCAATGAATCCATCATTAGTAGAATGAATCGGTTAGAAACTGCAAAAGAATATTTTTAAGGTAATATAACGGCCACGGGTTGACTTCATTGAAAGGTCTTCGCGCTCTCTGTGCTGTACATTTCATTAGGGCAAAGTCAGGGCCCCTACTACGTATTGCGATTCGAAAGAAAAAGTTCCGGATATCATCTTTCTTAAGCCATCTAGCGCAATCCAATCGCACTTTTTGAATTCGAGATATGGATCACTAAATCCATCTATTTCAAAAAATAATGGACTACTTTTTACTTAAGCTGATATTTGAACTTTTAACCCCCTCAAACACTCAAAGAGACGGGTTTCTAACGTAAAATAAATGTGAATACATTACAAACAGATTTCAATTTCTAACTGAATTTATATACATAAAAGTATGTTTCTATGTCTCCACGTTATTGCTGTTGTTGTCGGCAAGTGAAAGTGACATATTTAATGGATATTTTTTTGCGCACTGCAACATTACCCGGAAGAATTAAATTATGCGCAAAGTAAAAAGAGTTTTACACAAAATTTGTTGTACATTAATTTTTGTTGTTATTGTTGTTATTGTTGTTGTTGCAACGTTTTGTTAATGACTATTTCACACTTAATTAAGGTCGAGTGGTGTAAGAAGGTTTGCTGGCTTCGTGGGCTTGGTGAGGGAAGGGGTAAATCGTTGAGTTGTGAGCGCTTTCTGTCGCAGCAGAGCATTTTAGCCAATATTTAAATTTAATGAAGCATTTCATTTCTTCATTCCATTATTTGCGTAATTTATTTTTCATTAATTATTTACTTGCTTTTTGATATTAATTCGTTTTGGGTATTTGCTCATGCACTTTGAATGGGAAAGCAGTTGTTGCTGAAAAAAATACAATAAAATATCTGAATATGTAATCAGTTTATAATTGAATTTCGGAAACTGATTGATAGCGAAATTGTTTTTGGAATTATTTGAAAGATGAAGAGAGAAAATGAAAAAGATTTGCTCGTCCCTTTTTATTATTTTGAAGAAGCAAGCTGAAGCTGCCATTAATTTTCACATGCTCTTTGTGAAAAGGTTCTTAATTGGTTCAGTTAACAGCTGAAATGATATATGGCAACACTGTTTGTACACCATATTGCTTTCATTGTCGGCAAGAGTTGGAGTTTTAGTTAAAAATTTATAAGAAGTCCATTCCTAGTTAGCGAGATCAACTTTAACATCTAAATATATTGGACCTCTTTTATGTGTTTCTGCATTTCTGTAGATAATCTGTTAAACAGGTAATTGCTATTGGGTTAGATTTTTTATTATTATTCAGGCTCGCCCTCCTTCTGGGTATGCAGTTATAGTCGGCAATGCTGAGGCTGATCGACTTTACCCGAAATCTGGCTTTCTGTAATATCAGATTTTGAAAAAAAGAATATCCGTAAATTTACTTGGCTGTCACCGGATCAAAAGACTTGAAATCAAATGGACCATGTCGGTATAGACGAAATACGGTTTTTTATTGCTTTTCATATCGGCTAAGGCATTTATCTATTGCAGCCAAGATCCGTACTTCGAAAAGCAGCAATCACAAGAGGCAAACAAACTGTGGGATAGCATTTCATGCTGTCTTCGTACAGCTACAAACGAAACTATTGGTTTTCGACCGCAGAAGAGAGAAAAAGGACTGTCTATCTCTCAACGCTGTTAGCATATATAAAAGATACGAAGAGTATCGCTTAATTGCAGCTAGAAAAAAAGAGAGGATAAAATGAAGAAGTATAAAAAACTTGCGGATCATATCCTTAGCAGGAAGAATCTCTCTGTACGTACGAGAAAGAGCACTGTTCCGACCTTTTTAACTGCAGGGAAAATAAAGCACCACGAGATGCTGTAATAACAAGCAATGACGTCAACCTACTGATAGGATCTTATGCGTGAAAATTTTAAAAAAGAACTGTAAGAAAAGTCTCTATACGCACCACGTCTTCATCGATTTTAATACTGCCTTCGACAGCACGAAATGGAGAGACAAAACTGATGCGGCTATACAAACTGACGCTAAACAACATCAGTAGCTCCGTCAGTATTAGAAAGGATCTCTTAGAAGTTTGGTATCAAACAAGGTGAATTTATTTCATGTGACTTCTTCAACATAATAAAGATAGATTAAGAGCTGCGAGTCTATGTAGAGATGGTACATTATTTTATAAGAGCATAATTGGCCTTAACAACTGCACTCTTAGTTCTGCTTTCTCTATATTGAGTAAAGAAGCAAGGCTGCCACGCTCTTAAAGTTCATCACCATTCACGTTCTGCTATATGGTGTGGTGGCATGTCGTTGACAACATCTAACTAGTCGGCTATAGGAGTTTTCGAGAGCAAGATTCAGCGAAAGACTTATGGTCATTTGCACATTAGCAACGGTGAATACCACGGAGGCTGGAACAACGAGCTGTGCGAGTTAAATGATGACATTGACATTGACAGTTTGTGGTGTGCATTTTGAAGTTTCGTCAACAGATGGAAAAGTCTTTTTATTTAATTTCAGACAAACATGTGGAGGGATTAACTTTTCCTGCCTAGTGGCAACCTCAATTAGAAAAACTATATAATTTTGGATGTTGTTCGGACCAGGAATCAAAACCTTGCCTCCGAATGGTTCTTGCAGTATTGCGTGAGTAACAGTCCATGGTCGGAAAAAATCCAGATCGTTCTGGTATAAAAATAAGACTGTAGCTTTTTAGGACAGGCATGCCTTACCACGGGCAAATTCTTGAAGTACTAACACGCAGGAACCCCTGCATCAGGATGATAATACGCATTGTTAACCACATGGCTTTTACGTCATAGTTGTCCCTCCCCCAAACGCTGTTGCTTCTATACAACAATTTACCACATTTGAATACAAATCTTAGCAGAAAGGGTGAACAAAAAGGTTTTCATCAGTGAAAAGACTAGATATTACTACAGATTTATGAAGATTTGTTGTCATTATAAATTAAATTATAGGTATTAATTTTTTCTTAAAAAAATATTTTATGGCAAAATATCAAGTAAGTTCTTGGTTATAATGTTATAAATTTACAATAAATTGTATCTATTTTTATTTTTGAAAAATGTGCCTTCGCCAGAAGTTGTGCAATTTGGGAAAATATTTTGCACGCTTAAAAAATAACAGTCGAAAATAAAACTGTGAGGAAGTATAGGAAAAAATGTAGTAAGTAGATATGCCAAAAATAGGCGATCATCGGCTGAAAGTGCACCATTCATACATATCTTGTCCACGTATGTCATTGAATTGTGGGAAGTATGGTTGTATATAAATTTATATTTTTAACAACTTATCATATTTTTTAAAAATCTCCTTAGAAAAACTATATAAAAACCTATTTTTAAAATAAATGCTCTTACTCCATTCAAATTACTTATTATATATATATATATATTATCCCAATTTCTGTAAATTTACCTTTTTATATTGCACCAATGGACCCCTAGTTAGATTTTAAAAAATAATATATAATTTTTAAAGGAAAGTAAATATTTTTTTTTAAATTTTATAATAAACTTTAATAAATTATGTAATTTCCACTTTGTTGGATGACCTTTCACCATCTTTACGGCAACATCATTATTCCACGCTCATAGAACTTCTTCCATTATCTGCAACATACTGTCATTTTCGAAGGTTTTACCATTTAATGAGTTGTGTGCATTCTAGCATTGTCCTGGTGGAATATGACACCTTTACGTTTGACCATTTCTGGCCGCTTCTCGTTGAGGGATGTATTCAATTTGTCCGGTTGCTCACAGTAGACATCCATATTCATCGTTTGGTTCCTTGAAAGTAGGTCAAAATATACGACAATCCCACCAAACTGACAGCATAATCTTCTTTTGGTAAATATTAGCCTATGAAGTGGTTTGTGGCGCTTAATTATGCTTGGACCATGAACGTTTTCGATTGACTTTATTGTACATAGTTCATTTTTCATCTCCAGTTATGATTTGCTTGAAAAATGAACACATGTCACAAGCCTTGAAGCGGCTTTTTAAATTAATTTATTTCTTTTAATTCATGTGGTACTGAAATATCAAGTTTATTTGCCAGTCCCTCTTTCCAATCTCAGGCTTAGTTACATGACGATCCGATTCGATTAAAATCTTTATATCGTCATCAATAACTCCACTTGTTCGACCTGAACGTGACTTATCTTTGAGTGAAAAATCTTCCGAACGGAATTTGACAAACCAACTTCGACATTGAGTTCCTCTTAATAAGACCTTAATTATATTAAGCATATAAAGTATGCAACTTTTCAGCAACCTGCGCTTGTGTCAATAGGGCACTTCATTAAATGTTGGGCTAAAGACTTCGCACATTGCCAAACTGAATCCAATTTGGAAAGTAATTCAGTTGTATGGAATCCACACTATCAATTGTATAGGGATTAATTGGATTTAATTATATGGTGATGCGAATAAGAATCTCTCTCCTTATAAGATTCGTTTCTTCTTCGTCGAGAGAGGACTTTACTTTTCAATTGCCTACTCAGCCCAAAATAGAACCTGTTGGCAAAGATTCGTTTACTGCTTATTAATCTACCTACAGTCCTTAGTCGTAGAGAGATGATTCAAGTTTTATTTGTAACTAAATTAATAAGCCCATTTGTACTTAGCGAACTTAACTTTACCAACCCATTAAGTTAATATGCAAAACCAACTTTGAAATTCACGACCTTTTTAGATGTTTTTGCAACGATTTTAGTATTCATGCCGTCATCATTAATTCATTGAGTAGCTTTCTCCTTTTTCCATCTAATCTATAGCAGCTGCAGCTATTTAGTGTAAGGGGCAAGTGTAACCGCGATCCTACGTGATCGGTTTCGGGTTAAGGTCAGTTCAGACTGTCACTAACTCTCCTCATAAAAATCCGAGGCAGCTTAGAATTGTAGATCTTTCCATTTTTTGGAAAAACTTCAAGACGCACTTAACAAATTGGAGGAGGAGCTGCGCCAAAAACCTCATCAGCAGTAACGAGAAGCCAATTTTATAAAAAAAAAAAAAAATTATTTACGTACATATGTACATGTAGTGTATTTTATGGTTTCTAAATGAATGCTTGGCTGTCTTTGTGCAAATAAATAACGCTTTTAACGAGTATTACTACGTTAAGCTCAGGCAGTGTCCAAATCTCTTTCTACTCTACGTACTTTACCTGGTTATTATTTCATCATGATGAGTATTGGTATAAAATTTAAGACATTTTGTACTAATGTTAGATATGCACTTTGATGAGAAAGTACAAAAATAAAAAAAAATGGAATCTCTTGTAAAACACACGAAATTTTTATTTCAAATTACAAACATAAATTTCTTTACATAAATATGTATGTATGTATGTATGAATATTCTTGTATTTTATGCCTCGGTGCAAAGCATATAGCAATGATTTATGACATCTCCATTGGCTTGGAATTGCTTTATTGCCAGACAATTCACTTCCTGCACATAAATTCATTGTTGACATTTGAAAAAGTACAAAAAATGAATGACAAAAGAAAAACTGCATGAAAAGTAAATAGGAATAAAGAAACGAAAACAAATTGAAACCAAAATCAAATAACAATATGAATACATCGACATTTTTACAAGCCGCGTAGATAAATGAAATGCAAACACAAGGTAGTGTGAAAGCAAAACAGAACAAACCGATAAGTGAAAAAAGGGGGAAGCTACGTGTATATGCTAAAATCGGTAAGGTGGATTTGGATTCGGTTCGAGCAGAAACTGTTTTCAATTTACTTATTGATGTATTTGACAGCAACTCTTGATTCAATCGGTTTAAGAGTTTGGGAATTTGATATTTTTCCAAATATTTTTATTTTAAATCTAAATGGATGATGTTCCCTGAACTAGAGTAATCATTTGTTTTTTATGTTGAATTTTAGGCGTGAAATAATCGCTTACTCTATGCCGTCTTTCATATTATCTACACAAATCATCATACCTGTACTGAGTACACAATGTAGGCTGGTAAAAAAGCAAATACAAGAAAATATTGAATGATAAGCGAAAAAGTATATGCGCACATATTTCTTTATATATTTACACAATGAAAAGCATCATGCATATCTATATTGTATATAGGTAAGTATGTATTAGCGAAAGCGTGTGCATCAGAATTTAGCCAGCGCCATTGGCAAATAAAGGTGGTTTGCAGAAAAATTCAGTCATAAAATTCGATGACAACAAACAAAGGGAAAACATTTGGTTGAATAAATAGAAAAAAATAAACAAAAAAAAAAATGTTATGTCGATTTTGCGTAAATGTTCGAACATGTAATAACTGTTGTTTTTACATGCTATTTATATTATTTAGCACATGTAGTATATTTTATGGTTTCTAAATGAATGCTTGGCTGTCTTTGGGCAAATAAATATCGCTTTTAACGAGTATTTTTGCGGTTTGATCACTATAGATGAATATCCGTGGATAATAGTTTTTATTTTAAAAAAGGAAGTTATTTAATAGAGTTGGGAACAGAGTCGAGACATAATTTAGTGTGTACACTTTGTTTTATTAGGAGTTTCTTCTTTTGGATATTTGGCGTGGCAATGTTTTGTGAACAATGTCATATAAAACTTTGGGATGTAAAATGTAATTTAAAATATATATGTTGGATTTTCATTTGGATTTCTTTCTGTCAAATTCTATTTTCTAATGAAAACTCGAGCAAATGCCATTCAAAGTCTGCCCTAGGACTCGAACCTGCTCGACGCTCGGCTACTAAAACTGCTCTAGCTACTAAAATACTTCGAATGGGCCACTGAAATTTCGAAGACATATCCTTATATAATTTAAGAATGCATTTTTTGTGGCCTCTAAAGCCTAGTATTGCCTTAATAGAAAAGCGTTATCACGGGAAATAGGCTTCATGAACAGCAGATTATTGTTGGAGACTTAGAAAATCTCTTATCACAAGCCAAATATTCACGAAAATCTTAAATATTTATTGTAAGTGGCAGCAAAAGTGTATATTTTTGTATTCTTTCTGAAAATAGATGTTTTGATGTCTGATTTTTGCTGCTGACTTGTTTTGTTTCTTAGATTCTACGGGTGGGTTTGCTCCTGTTGGGCTCCATACCATGGACGGCAGTTTGGTTTCTGGATCGTACTTCTAGAACCAAGATTCGTCAATAGTAACGACCTTACCAAAGTTGCTAGACTGACCATTTTCGAATTTGTTTAGGAAAAATTGATTAAAATGCATTCGACCTCTTTTTGAGTATATTTCTTTGTGTATTCTAGATGATTACTTAGTATTAGCGATACACCCATGGAATTTAAGCCCAATTCATTAACAGTCATTTCTTGTATCAATCGTGGCTCTTCGTCAAATGTGGACTTCACCAGGACTACAGTGATGCCATCAGTGGAAGATTTTGCTCGACCTTCTCGAGCGTTTTAAAATTTGAAAGGAATATTAATAAAGTAATTGCGAAGGATTTGGTATTTTTAGACTTAACAAAAACAAATTGTAAGTTACCAACTGACCGAACTTTTGTTAATCCCCTCATATTTGATCTTGAAATATCCGGGAAGTGAATCAGGGATTGACCTATTTGAAAAAATCTTATTAATAATTTGATTTGCCTTACACTCGAACAGAGATGGCTTTTAGCTTAGACTTGACGAACTCGAAAGGAAGTGGAGCAATGGAATTGAAAAAAAATATATATATATTTATTGTTTGCCTAAATGGAATTCTTTTGATTCCTGGAAATGAGCTGGGGAGTAGGAACCAAATTTGGTTTTTTCGAAAAATAAATAATACTTTCTTCACAGGAACAAATATCTGTAAGATTTGAATATAGATATAAATCGTGCGTAGCTATGTTCGCTGGACAATTCTTATATGCTTAAATTTATTGTGAATAAGTACTTACTTGCAGGCATTCATATTGACATTTAAGTTAAAGAATTTAAGTAGAGATTAACTCAGTAAAAAATGAACTCAAAAAGATGGCAATCTTAGATCGCTCTTATGGAAACATTGGATTACACCCCGAGTTTCGTGTATTCCATTTAAACACCGCGTGGTCCTTAGGGAGATCAAAGTGTAAGTTCTTTAAAGCTCTTTTAGCATAAAAAGAAATGACTTTTGTCTCGAGAAAAACCATAAGGGGACTGATTTTTTCATCCAAATAGAGCAGATATCTGCAAAGAAGAAAATTTAAACAATGTTTTCAAATTATTTAGCAATTTCTTTTCACTTTTAAATTCTTAAATTAAAGAAATTAGTAATAATATACTTTACGAAAATTCTTATAATGATTTGCAATAAAACTAATAAATTTCTTACAGATTCTTCAAAATCTCCATATGGATTTAAATTTTCTTTTACCGTTTCTGCTAAAGATGACAAAATGACATATTTATTATTATTATTATTATTATTATTATTATACCAGGTTCGTTAGTTGAAATTTGCCGGTTTTTTCGATAAAGAAAACACTTAATTTTCAGAGGAATCTCAAAATTTTTTTTATTCAAAGTATTGTTTGGTTTCTACACATTTCGCCCATCTCTCAGGCAAATTATGGATACCATTCCAAAGAAAGCTTTTTCTCTTTCGAGGTAAACCATTCGACGAGCCATTTTTCGACTTCTTCAAAATTAGCGAAGCACTGCTCTGCAAGGGAGTGTCCCGTCGATGCGAAAGGGTGATAGTCGGACGGGGCGAAGTCTGGAGAGTACGGCGGGGGCGATAATATTTCCCAATTAAGTGTTTTTAATGTGTCTTTCACCAGTTTAGCGGTATCAGACGGCGCGTTGTCATGTTGCAAGATAACTTTGCCATGTCTTCGGGCCCATTCACCAGGGGAAAGCCATGATTTTTTTCGCTTCGGGTTCTCAAAATAAATCCATTTTTCATCCCCCGTGACAATTCGATGCAGAAAAGATTTCCTTTCGAATCGTTGAAGCAGCATTTCACAAACGGTTTTTCGATTTTCCATTTGTCTATCGTTCAGCTGGTGTGGCACTCATTTTGCATACTTCTGGATCTTTAACATGGCTGTAGTGTGTCTGCCAATTTTTGTTGAGAGTGGGTTGGATCAACATCCAATAACGTCTGCAATTCCTCGTCTTCGAACTTTTTCGCTGCACCAGGATGTTCATTGTCTGTCAAATCGAAATCTCCACTTTTAAATTGACGAAACCATGTCTCACATGTAATAATCACTGGAGCATATTCACCATAAGTTTCTACCAGCAACCGGTGAGCTTCAGCTGGTTTTTTCTTTTGATGAAATAAGAAAAGCAACGAATGCCGCAAATGCGATTTACTTGGAACGAAACTCGACATATTCACTGAGGTAAACAAATATGACGCTATTATTTTGGCGGAATATGACTTGCGTATTTTTGTAGGTTAATGTCAATAGTAAAAAATTACATACATGCCAAATCATAGAAATTTATACATATTGCTAGCGACATCTACTAGTAAAAGTGGCACTCTTCAACAAACACACCTGTAAAAATCTAATATAAACAAAAATAATATATACATTTAAATCTTACCGGAAAAAGTTAATAATTTTGATTTATTTATTCATACCATAAGTATAACAACCGGCGTAACAAACTATCATATGTGGATTCGTGGTAAAAAGATAGGCTGCTTCTCAAAAAACCCCCAGCTGTATTCACTTAAATGAGTGGGAATCGGAGGAACACTACCTCTGTCACTGCCCAGCTCTCAGTGCCAACCGTTTTCGTTTTCTCGCAAATTTCTTCTTCGATTGCCTAGCAGAGCTTGCATCGGTAGGTATTATGAAAACCAAGTACTTTGGGCATTTGGAAAGGTGAAGTAATTCTACTTAACAGTACCAATATAACAACGAGTCACTAGGCCTAAGTGCACTTAATATATACAGATATACCGTATATTTATAAACAAGGAATCAAATAATTTTGTAAAATTTAACGAAAGTAGTTTCCTACCTCGATTTTAATATTAATCTAAATATTTTCTTAAGATAATAATAAGCCGAAAGCCGATGTTGCTAGCGCTGCGTACCATAGTTTATGTAATAAGTTTTTGTTGCGTAAGCTTTAATAAATAAATAAATAAATAATAAAACGTAATTTTTGATTTTAGATAATGCTTTATAAAGGCTTTTTATCGTTCTTTGCTATACAACTTAGAATCAAAATTGAACAAAATATAGAAGGCCACAACAACGCGTGTCTGCTAGTATTTAAATACATATATTGCGCTTACATACCTATTTTTTAAGCTTGAATGACTCTAAAAAATTGCTTTAAATTAAACAAAAGAAAATATACGTAATAATTTTTTCATGAAATGCAGACACAAAATCGCCTATGAAATGCCCTTGAACTCAACATTCCACAGTACATTTATTCAAATTTCGCCAAACAGAGGTGGCATTTGTTTTAGTTGTGCTCTAATTTCTGTTGAAGTAAGTAAAAGAAAAAAATAATAAAGCCAAAGGTTAGTCAGCTTTCTAAAGGCCTAAAGAAATGCTCACTTCAAACAGTAAAGTCTCTAAAACAAAAAAAAAAAAAAAAAAAAAAAAATCTGAGTTCACTACTTGCTTGCTGCGCCGCTTAAGGGGTTGACGGTGCTGCGCCGCCGTTGACTTACTTTTTGTCTGCCTCCGCTTTCACTCGTACCTTTAAGCGTTCAAGCGTACATTTCCGACTGTTGTATTCACACTTTTTTGCGCACTCCCTGCCTCCCTCCATGTGGTCATAAAAAAATTAACGCTTTCAGCTATAGGAAGTATACACAGTTTGCACTCGAAAATTTTGTATTTTAAAATTGTTCCTTTTTTTTAGTTTTTTCCTTTGCTTTATGGCTCTTGGCTTTTAGCAAATGGCACTTTTGCAACTTTCCCACGTAACAATGTTTGGTTGGTGTAGCCCGGTTTTTAATATAGGCCAACAGGCATGGCAAATTTGTAACTGTATATATGTATGTATGATTGAAAATGTGTGGCATGAATGTGTGTTTGTAGTAAGCACTTGTACCTTTCCATTAAGCTTTCTGCTTGTGCCGCTCGTCGATCGTCGTACACACGCAGGATTTTGACATTTGATGAACTTGCTCTTCAACACTTTCTCCGGCCGAAATTGTATTTCACGCAGGCTGTTTTTTGGGAATGTAGTATTTTTTTTTGCTTATCCCACGAAGCGAGGTCACACTCACCTCTATACACGTACCATAAGTGCGTATGTGAAACAATTTCGTGTCCATTTTGTATTTTCATTCATTTTAAAACGTGCGTAGATGTCGTCATTTGTTTCGAGCCGTCACCTGCCATTTAATTTGCAAACATGAAATGAAAAATTTGTTGCTCGCACTGTGGCAATTTGACAAAGCGTTTTGTGGTTACGCAATAACATATGTGTACGAGTATAATGTATGTATGACAGTTTATCATGTCGCTTAACGCAAAAATTCTGGATTATTCGTAATGCTTTGTTCAGAGAAAAGAAATAAAGTTAAACATAAAACATATTTAGCATTAAAGTAATCAATCTGACGGGAAAATTTTGCTTTTCATAGGTCTTAGAGGCATTATTCACTGGAAGCACAAATATACCAATTATACACCAAGGAAATATCACTGTTTATTAACAGATCGCACTGTTATTACGCACAATGTTAAATTAAGACATATCCTGTTGTTTCAATAAATTGACCTGCTAAAATTACCTGTTGTTTCAGCAGTTCGTTTCTGTTAGTTTTTGTTAGAAAATACTGTCAAATAAATCTTTAATCCCTTAATTTCAGTGATACTGTTGTTAGTTTTCCTCAGCGGATCTGTTCTGTTAGTAGTTAACAGAAATTTCTGTTGAGCGAACAGTATTTATGCTGTCTGTTGTCTGGTTGTCTGTTAATTCAACAGATTTAATATGTCTAATATTAACAGAACAAATGTTGAACCATCAAATATTACTGCTTAACTAACAGAAAGTTTATTAAGTTTTACAGAAATAAGAGTAATTAATCCGGTTAGAAGATAAGAAAGTTTAATAGACACAAACATTCGTACCTATGTTAACTTAAAAGAGCAAGAGCGGAGGTGCATCAGTGCTTATGTGTAAAATATTATTTATTTTCTTAATTGGGAATGTGCCGCTGCCTAGCACGTTGATGTGCTCGTAGGAATATAGGCTGACATCATCGCCGTCCAAGAAGTGCGATAGGTGGTATGTCCTTGCGAAATTTACTACAGCGGCCATACAAAGGAGCGCAAATTTGGTGTCGGAAGGGGAGTAGATGCTCGTCGTCTCAAAATATCTTTGAGCTAATCGCCTGGATGATGACGGTTTTTTTCTGAAGAGCCTTTATTTCAAGTCAGAAATAAACTCGGAGGTGACACATTAGAAAATTTAACTTAATTTTTTATTTTAAATTAATTTTCTATAACTTTTGGATGTTGGTCGTACCATGATTTGAACCCTGGTCTTCCGAATGGCAATACGCCATGCTAACCAATCGGCTAACGGGGCCGATGTTTATGACTCATTAACCTGCCTACACTTGTAGTCGTAGAAAGATGTTTGGAGTTCTATTTTTAACATCTTACTTATGTTTCTATATCAAAACCTAATTAATAAGAGCATTAAATAATACAATAAATTTGTTCTCCTTTTTTCACGTAGTTCAGGTAGTAGGAGCTGATAAACTTTTTAGTGTGGAGGCAAGTGTACGAGGAGCGGTTGAAAATATCATCCAAAGCATCTTGGCACAGCTCCAAAATTTTTTTACAATTGTTTGCTGCTTGTCGAGCGATGTGAGCATTCAAGGTACTCAAAGCGCATTAATTGTTTTTCACATTTAAATGCTCATGCAAAATCTCTCCAGCTCCTTCTTTGCTAATCCGTAATCCTTCTTGCTATCTGTCACAATTTAATTTTTCGATCAGCCATACTCTCTTCTTTTGTGAAACAGCCGAGTGGATTTTACGCCATCGTATATGAAGGGGGAGAGTCCTGAAATACCGAGGAGATCTCTTTGAAAAAAAGTTGTACTAAGTATACTAATAATGCCTACCGCGATCGTTCTCAGGTTCAGGGCAGTCCGCGGCTGATTTTCTGTTATTCTTCTGATGTGCTCCTCGATCGGTTGTGCGGAGGTGAGTAACGCTGAGTTCGTCTGAATCTCTCCAATATTGAGCGCACCTTCTTCCTTTCACCTTTCATCTTTAGGTAATGATTTTTGGTATGCTGCAATGTATGGAAAAAGACTAAGCTGATTGTAATTCTATTAAAAATATTTATTCATATGTAGAAGATTCTTCCTTGGAAAAATTGAATCTAGACTTTGCTGAAAGCTTATGAAGAGAAAGACCTACCAAATTACCAAAACTACTGAATTTCGTGAATTCCATTATATTTGTGGAAGAATAGTAACAAAACTTTAAGAGGCAGCCTCACACAAAGTAAGGCCCTATTTTTTTTCTCCTTTAGCGGAAAAATACAAATATTTACAAATGACCTTGCGTGTAAACATTCATAGCTTTGCATACTTTAGACACACTTTCTTTTTCTCAGGAATACATATGTATGTATGTAAGTAAGTGTGCATTTATGGGCCAGCCACAATCACGACCCTTAATATCGCCATTTGACAAAGTCTCTGTGGTCGGTTATGTGTGTTTTGTAATATTTGAAGGACTTCGACACACATATTTACCACAAGATATGCATTTAAGTGTAAACGTAAGTGTGTGTGTGTGTGTCACGAAAAGCCATGAAAATATGCAAATATTATATATGCATGTAGGCTAGTTTAACTGGTTATATATTTACATTTCATTTTATGGCTTATCCTTTCTTTACAAACTTTCATTTATGTGCCATTCTACACGTCCTTAGCATATCAGCCGCTAGAAAAACGCCAAGCGTCAATTGCAATCCGCCAAGCATCGGCGCAAACATCATCAATGTCACAGTCGCTATGAAATTTGCCTTTTGGCTGCGTTTGTGGCTCAACTCAACTCAATCAAGGAAAGTGTTTGGACGAAGGACTTACTATTTCATATTACTATTATTTATATACCATATGTAAGTAGTATATATGCTCTTTGTGGTTGATTTTGTCTAGGTATGCATGTGTGCGTGTTTGCATATGTGTAGTTGTGTTTGTGTTACGGCAATCAAAAGAGACTTGAGCACAAAGCGTCTAAACAAACAACAGAAAAATGTCATTTGCGTGCGAAGTGTGGTGAGAAAATTGAAATGAAAAAATGAAAAAAAAAAGAAATTGACATTTACGAGAACAAAAATGAGTGGAAAAAAACTAACTCTATTGTAGTTAGATATACTGTAAAAATAGCAGGATATGCTCAATGAAAAATAATAATTTGTTGGAAATATCTAAATTTTAAATTTTGTGAAAACGCTGGATTTCGAAAACCAGAAAGCAGTTTTAAACTCAATCTTGTTTTCCACAGAATTTGAGGATCGTAAATTAGTAGTTGTTCAGAGTGTAAGCCCTGTAACTGTCAGCAGCACAGTTTGGTCATCGTTCTCTTGGATTTTTCGAGTATTCTTCTGTTGCAAAAAGGTTTACGAGGTTTGTACAAAAATTATCTCAATGTTTGTATTTCATTAAAACGCATTTAATTATTTATGAAAATATATTTTCCCCTCTTCAAAGTAGTTGCTCCCAGATATAGTTCCCTAATTTGTTGTAAAAACATCAACACGCAGACCACAAATCAGAGGAGGAGCTTGGCTCGCAGTACCTCAGGGTGGCGTTCCAGTTTTCTCATGTCTCGCCACCAGAGTCAAGGTTCCGCTTTTTCGTACTTTTTCAGGGAACTCCTTTACATTCATCCAATTTATAGATACATGACGGAGCTTCAGCTTTCCCTATTTTTTACAGATATCCATAATGTGATGTCCGTTATTAATCTGGCCGTGCATCGGCTTGCCATTGGTTCAGGGTTTCTTTCCTTATGTCCTTTCTGTTTTAATTTTTTTGAACAGAAGAACAGTTTTCTTTCTTTTGGCTGCCAGTAGATCGATGGGAATGCTTCCGCTTATGACAGCTATAGTTTCACCTGATGCTGAGTAATTTGCCGACGCCTATTATTCTTCTGAGGTGAGTCCGCCCATGGCTCAGTTCCGTACAGTAAGATCTTGAGAATTGTCGGCATAGTAAGCTTCTATTTTTCTTGAAGTGATTCTCCTACACGTTAGCTAGCATCCTACTAAGCTGAGAAATGACTTTGACAGCCTTTACTGCGGCGTACTGGATTTGAGCATAGTAGTCTTTTACCCAGTCAGCTAGCAACTCTTCCTGACCTCATCGTAAATGAGATTGTGTGCATAGAGGTAGGTGTTTTATCGGTAATAATAGCAAACGGGTTTTTCTGTTACGAAGTGTGAGACCGCGCTGGTTAAGTCGCATTTGTGTTCTTATCATTAACTGATTTAGCTTCCTATGTGCGTTCTCCGTATCGCGCAGAGCGGTAATATCGTCAGCATATCCCACAAGATATGTGCTATCAGGCAACTCAAGACATAAAGTGCCATCGTAGCTGACGTTCCAGAAGACCGGCCCAAGGATAAAGCCCTACGTTGCTTCTGTTGTCAACTTTTGTTTTCCCTGCCCGTCTATAGTCTTGTAAAGTAAGACTCTGGCGTTAATGTAGCTCCGGCTAAAATACCGGGAGATGAAGAATTTATTTTCTAAGGCATTTCGGACGTCCAATGTGGCGAGTAAGACTATTTGCTGGAATTTGTAACATCCTTTTTAATTACGTTCTCGATTGCTGTCTGTGTTGATCTAGCGGGCCTAAAACCATATTGCTTTGGTGAGAGCCCTCCATCACTAACAATAGTTGCTTCCAATCTTGGTTTTAGAAATCTTTCCAGAAGTTTTCCCGTCATGTTCAGCATGCAGAAAGGACACTAGCCCCCAAGGATCCCTGTTTAGGTTGTTACGTAGCTGCTCCCATTTATAGTTACTTTTACGCGACATGTGCTTCTTGGTATACCGTTATTATACGCTCGATACGTTCTTTCCCTAATTTTTTTACCGTTTACCGAGTTGTTCTCTGGGATGACTTGTTAATCTATTTCCAAACTGAATTCCGAAACCAAACAAAAAGTAACTAAACATCATTTTTTCTAGTTAAATAGCGAAAAATGTAGTTAGAGATAGTCTGACAAAATCTAAAATGGGATCAAACCCTCTGTGTACGCGCCCGCCACAAGCTATTGACAAAATTGAGAGAATCAAAAAACAAAAATGGTCACGAAATATGAAGCAATGGCAAAGCGCATTTGCATACCCCCTTCCGTTCAGTCAGACATCTACCAACATTGATTAAAATTTTGATTGACAAAAATTCAACAAATCAAATTTGTCTACTAAAATGAAAAAATCGGCATTTTCTTGGCTTCCCGCAAGCGCCTTGTTCACAGGCTGGATTTTGGCAACGATGATGAAGTTCAAAAATTCCAAAATTAAAGAACATTGCCCTAGACAATTCCAGTTAATTACTTAGTTTTCGTATTTCGGTATATGAATTCAGGTGTAGTGAACTCTCTGTATCAGCAGTACTTCTATCAAAAATTTACTATCACATAAATATCTAGTGAGCTAATTTTTGTAAAACAATTAAAGTTTTAAATTAATCTCCCATACCTCTCATTATTAAAATACATATTAAATAATTGTAAAGAATTGGGTTAATTCTAGCGATACTGATTTGCTGTTGTCGCACAAGAATTCCGGATACAGAATTTCCAGTTTCTATTAAATTTAATACCATTTCGAAGTATTAAATATATGTAAATTTAATTCAAAAAATTATTTTTAAAAAGAACACCTTAACTTTACAGCTTAAACTACAGTTATACATCAAGTTGCCATTAGTTGGGGTTGTTGTATTGTCTTTTTCTTAGTTCTGTCCAGAGTCGCATTTAATTAGCATTACAGTTGTAATATATTTATTATTCACTTAAAATGGAATATGTCACACACCCTCCAGCAGGGAGGTAAATTTGAATTCCAATATGCCTATATAATACATACATAAATGAATGTATTTTGCGTACGTGCTTTTTCTTATATTTACATATATACTAAGTATACTCATATAGGTAAATTTTGCCATTTACTGACTGAGTAAATTTTGATTTTCTTACTTTTTATATAAAAAAAAATAAATTACAAAAAATTTTCTTTCGAATAATAAGGAAAAATTTCCATTGAATTTGAATTTTCTGTGTTTTTTCTTTAAAAAAGGATGGATCGGCCTTTATCTTTATAAGAAAACTTGAGTTTACACACGACTTCGTTTAGTTAAGTTGTAAGTGGGATTTTTTAAGATATTTAATTTATAGTAATATAATAGTTTTTATTTTAATGTAGGGATTTGAAACTTAGATAGACATGAAAATAAAACAAATTTATGATATATTTTGAGTAAAATTATTATTACCCTCTCGCAGTGCTTCTTTGCAGAATCGCGTGTGAGCTAACTCTGGAGCATACCATATACAACTGGCCATGGGAGGAGCAGCTTTCTCTCAAGTCTGCGTCTATGATTATTGCGAAGCATACTTTAATGGAATCCTAGTTATAAGTACAGATTTTTTTTGAAAACAACCAGTAATTATAGTAGCTTCGAATATGTTGTGATGCAATCTATTTACATGAGTTAGGAGGCCGGAAGATTTTAGTGTACTCAGGAACTCTACTGGAGAATGAATTGTATCGCGGTTATATTTCTACCTATTAATTTGTAGTGAAATAAGCTCATCGATACCTGGGTGAAAAACAGGGCAATGTGTTTCTGATAAATAAAAAAAATGGCAGTGGGCAAACGGTGGTCCTTTTCGTTTTTCTAAGATTTCTAATTTTACTTAAGTTATTATTTGTTATATAGTGAATTATATTGAGAAACAACTGGAGACTTAAAAAGCTTATAGAAAGCTTTCAGTACCCCAGCGTTATCCAACTGAACAAACTTATTCGGATTTTTTTTTTCTTAAACTGATACGCAACTTCTGAAGTTTAAATTTTAATCCCTTAAGCTGTTTTTGCTTGTTTCTGTAGTTTTCATATTTTTCCATAGAATTGTACAAAGAGATTATTCTTTTAATTGCATACAATTTCGGCATTTCAAAATATTTGTGTGCATTTTATTATTTTGTATTTTTACGCAAACCACTTTTCGATTATTTAAATATTCAGCCATATTTCGAGTGCAATATTTGTCCATTTTCGCTTCGATTTCTGAACGCACACACAAAAAGCAGTAGTGTGTGCGTGCAGAAATGGACTGTCAGCGCCACCAATCCGCCATGTCAACTGCATTCTTTCGCGAGCAACGTTTCATATGAGTAACCCCTTTCACTTGTAGTTTATTATTACATATCTACAATACATATTTGTTTAAATCGAATCGAACTACATCGAAGTATGCTGGCAAAATACTTTGCTTCTCTCTTGTAAAATTATTGTAAAATATATGTAAAATTGTAGTGCGAACGACCCACTTTATCTCTCAGGCCGCTGAAGTCAGTGACACGGCTATTGTTGTTGGTGCATGTAAAGGCGGACAAAGCGTTTACGCAGTGCCGAAATGTTTATCCTTTATTTTCGACTACACGTATGTGTATGAGGGACTAGGTTGGTGTATGTGTGTGTTGAAAGAAAGGCTAAGGTACACATATGTATGTTTACTTAACATTTCAAATATGCGTGAGTGCACGTGAACGGAAACTTTTGTTTTCATCTGTTTTTTCCTTTGTTCGTTGGTATTGTGGTTGAAGCCTGCTTTCAAAGGTACGGTACCTGTGGGTATATATTTTTGCTATTTGTGAAAAGAATGAGACCTACTCTCAGTAAGGGTGTCTTCCGTGTATAGCAATTATTTATTTAGAAATGAAATTAGCAGACAATGATAATGACGAATCCCTAGAACAACACATTTGACTGTATATTCTTACACCAGTGTGGAGGTAGAGTCTCCCTAGTTTAACAAGGTATTTGCAGTGATTCATATGACTCTTTTAGTGTACCTCACAAAACCGGCCTTGTGGTGTATTTGTTCCTTCCACGACTTGCCTATCCATTGAACCTTGTTCTTAGGGACTGGATACATGTCTTGCTAAGTTGCAGAAAGATCCAAGCACAATGGGGATTATACATCGTGACGAGTAATCTCTGAATTGCCCAAGAAGATGGAAGGTGGAGCTGTCATGCTTACAGTCTCAGCCATAGTGGCCAGTAAATGTTTGACAACCCTCGGATCTCTGGCAAATCAGGCACTTAGAACCATAACAAACTGTAATATTGGAATTGTGTTGGACAGCAAGTTGTCATGGAGGCTTAATGTAGAGGAGCGAGTGAAGATTACATCAGCAGCGCTATTTACATGGCATCGGATTTTGAGCTGCACTTGGGGTCTCTCCCCTACTATCTAACACTGGATCATCATTGCTGTCGTTAAGCCAATTCTTTTCTACGGAGCTTTAATATGGTGGAAAGCTATGAACAAAATTACATATCAGACAGGGTGGAAAGAATATCCAGTCTTTCGATGATCAGCATCATTTGGGTACTCAAAGCAACACCATCTGCAGCGCTACATGCGCTCGCTATCTGTTGCAAGGATATGTGCTTCCCGGCAGCTGAAAGTCCGGACTTATGGGGAACAATAGTATGGCGTTACCACAGTGCGTTCGAATAGACTACGTAAACCCGCACCTGGATTACAGGAAGATGCTTTCAGCTATAATAAAGGCAAATGGGTCATCTATGTGGGTAGCCAAGTGGCCATAAAGACCTTAATTTCATTTAGCACAAAGTCAGCTGTGGTCGCGTTATGTAAAGAAGCAATTCAAATATTGTCTGAATACAGAGGAGTGTACATTTACTGGGTGCAAGACCTCACTGGCATTAAAGGTAATGTAATAGCTGACGAACATGCTAAGGAGGGTGTCTATTTAGAACAAGAGGGCAGTATCGAACCTTCCAGTTCCATTCAAAGAAGTGAGGCAAAAGCAGAGCCAGACTACATAAGCTCGCGCAAAGAACAGCAATGTTCTTCACACTAGAGACGCAAGAGGAGTGTAGTAGCACAGTTTGGCCGCAACACTATGGATGTATTTCGTCTATGTGAGACACATTGTGTCAGGCAGCTTAACCTACCCTAACCTATCCCTCCACGGATTACAATCTTCTTCACAATTTGCAATCACTTAACCGCCGGCTACACCAGTCGTCCTGTGGTAACTAGTCAAAATAAGTTTTTGGCCTAGAGATTAGTCATTATGCTGGGGAAGACTTCTCGCCAAACTAGATTCCGATTTGCCTAGTTTGAAATATAAATATATATATTTATAGCTTTTCACATAGAGGCAACTTAACCCAAAGGCAGAATTAAGTTTCCTGTCCAAAGTAATTCGCATAACTCATAGTTACAATATTCCGGTGGGAGACATCGAAAGATACATATATTGATATACTCGTATGTAAGTATGTTTTAGTTTTTTGTTGTATGTGAGCCTCGATACACTCAGCCACAACACTTAAAGGGCACCGACACTGCTGGGGTGAAAGTTTGAACAACTTGTTTATATTTTTTCCTTCACCTACATACATATATTTACATGCATTTGAGGTACATACCATGCTCGTATATTGTAAGCAAGAGTGCACCTGCTTGTTGTACACGTGAAGTGCTTTTGTCAGTTTCATATACAAATCGAAATCATGCTCAAGTTGAGTAGGTATTTTAAAGCAAAAGCAAGCAAAAGCGGGAGAGCTGAGCAGTTTCAGGTGTTTGCAGTTGGACGGTCGTTTTGTATGATGTTCTTTCGCCTTTTATACGCGCATCCGGCTTTCAAAGCTTACAGCATCCGGCAGCTGCCGATCAACATATAGAATATATGTATACACCTCATCCTCATCCATCCAATGTTCACTTCGGCCATTCAGCATTCAACGTCCAGCATTCAACATCCGACATCCGGTTTACCGGGCTTGCTTGCGCTATGCATTATGCCACTTACAACGCAGTTCATTGAGAAGGCAACAGACAAACTAATATGTAAGTACAGTCACTGTACGTACATCTCCTCAACCTTACTTTGCTCGGCAGGCAGCGGCAGCGTCAGCGTCAGTGGCGGTGGCGGCATTTTACTGTAAAACTTGACATCAATTTAAAATTTGTGGTGCTTGTGGCGTTTTTCTATATAACTGTTTGTTTGCCTCTTTGTAAGTTTGCATGTCTGTCAATTTGGCGCTTTGTGTATGTATGTGTTTGTGTGTATGATAAACGCTCAGTTTGGCTGTCAAACAGTCAGGCATTTTCACTTCCTGCTACCACTTTATGGTATGTGAGTATGACAGCATTTTTGTGCCGGCGTATTGGTATATGTAAAAGCATGCATTTGTCATATTTACATATATATGCGTATATATGTATTTGTGTATGTATGTATATATGTATGTGTGGTTTTGGCAGCTTGGGTGCTGATAATTTGTGGCATTGTGGTTGCAACTGACTGTGGGCACTTAAAAAGGATAAATGTACTATTGAATATAAAGCAGTGCTTGTGTGTGTGTGTGTGTGTATTTTTATGAAAGGAAATTGTTGAAACCCGCTAAATATTGCTAACAGAACATGTGGGTGAGTCCATGTAAAGGCAATATGGGCACTTGGCCCAATTATGAAGACTGAGTGATATGCCCGTTTTTGCTTTTCCAGAGAGAACTTCTCTGTGCCGAGTTATTATTAATATAATTTAATTTACAACATTTCAAAAAAAGTTACTTTCAAGATGAACATTTTCAGCTGATTGGCAAGCAAGTTGGTTGCATTAAAATTTTTTTTTAAATTAAAAATGCTAATATTTTTGCCATAAAATCGTATATTTGAAGAGGTTTGTGCATCAGCATCAGCCGATAACTAAAGAAAAGTGCGTGTATCGGCTGTACTATATATCGTAAGTACATGTCAGAAATTTTCAAAGCTGTATAAGAGCAATTCGTGAGGAATATAAGAGAGCGGGCAATACAGCGCTAGTTTGTTACAAATTAAACTCGTGGATGACAACACGGTAAGTTGAAAATAGTAGAGTGTGAAAGTTGTAAAATACGTCAACGTGTATATATAATATAGCAAATTGTGATTTATTGAATAATAACTACACGTTGATCTTTACAGTTAAGGAACTTGTACAACAAATTTTGTGACTTCTATTGAACAATCCAATGATCGAACTCGAAGGAATTTGGACTCGACGATGTCGTATTTAACGTATTTTAGAAAATCGTTAAAAATTAAAATTAAATTTTACTAAAATTAGATAGTATATAATATTTGTTAATAAGTTTTAATTGCTGTTGTGAATCATATAATAAAATTTAATTAATAATTGTTACTGCGGAATGGAGTAGGTTGTTGTGGTAATGCGAAGTCTAACTTATTCGAGGAATATTTGTTGTTTGTTCAAAGGCGTTGTGCCTGACAGTGTTGGATCTCTGCGTTTGGATTAATTGCTCTCTATTTTCTCATTACGTCCGCGATAATTTTGCTTACTGCCATTCGGAAGTTCGAGTTCTGGTCCGACGAATATCCAAAATTTATAGAAAATATATATAGTATATATGAGTATATACGAGTATCAGGCAAAATAAAAAGCTCCTCATAAGGAAACCATCAGCCCTTCAGAGGCGGCCTAGTATGACGAACTTTTCTTATTTCTTCGTTCCGAGCGGATGTGGTTGTTTCTTAAAACGTGTTTCCAAACATAATGAAATTTCTATGATATTATAGCACAAAAACGTTTAATTCAATAGGTAAAAATTTCATATCACATTATGGTACTAGAAAAAGATCACCAAAAGTGGCAATTAACAAACCCATCAAGGTGAAAATGTGCTTCATCGCTTAGGTTGATTTTGCTGGAAAAATCAGCATCCAATACGTCTGTTTTCCATGCTCTCAAATTCACTCAGATGCATAAGATTTAGAAAGCATCCCTACTGTGAAAAGACGCACCAGTGTTAGAACACACTAGTTATGAAGTAGAAACCAAACTAACCACCAGTTGCTTACATTAGAAATATTTGAAAAATGAGTGAGCTGCTTTCATCAGTGGGTACTGCATCGAAAACCCATAATCTCGCTAGCGTAGTAACTGTCTTTTGATGCGCTGAACTATGCTAATGTCCCCGTTCAACTCAAACAGCTCATCGTTCTATCGTCTGCGGTATTCGCCGTTGCCAACTCGTAAAGGATCGTAGATCTTACTGAAACCCACATAGCAGAACGGAAGATTGTATCTCCTATAACTATATTTTATATAATTGGATCTTTGAAACCGCTGAAGGTATTTCCGGCTGAACTCTGGCCCTCCCAATGTCAGCAGTCAATGCTAACCTCTCGGCTATTGCGGCCGTCTTCCCTAACTAGTTAGTGCAAAAGTGCAAACTACTTTTTTTCCCTGCAGGGTAATAGCTAAGTGCATTTTCAAAGCGTTCCACTGCGCCGAAGAAAATATGATTTGTGGTTAGAATTTCGTGTAGTGAAAATTAGGCAATCAGCAGTAAATAAAATCAATTGAGGCATGAAAGATATCACATTATAATAAATTACGGTTATACATATACGTAATGCACTTGTGTGTAGTTTCAAAAATTTAATTTTCAAAGTTCTGACTTGACTTCTATGTAAGCTCTTATATTTGTGATAGGAATATTGAATTTAAGAAATATTTGTTGCCAAATTAATATTTGTTAAATTAATAGTTTTTCCTTTGTGAATTTTATGTACATTTATTTTTAAGAGAAATGCTCATTTTCATCATATTTTATTTAAATATTAATATGCCTTGATTTTAACTCAGTTATAATTTGGAATTTCTTTAAGGATATACTTTAGTGAATACCTGTATTAAATTATCTACTTCTTAATGTTATCAGACTGCTAGAGTGTTTCGAAGTAAGCGTCTTTATATGGTGTCTTATGTTCGTATGCATATACCATATTCATATAATTACACACACAGCCACAACCTGCTGATTTGCACTGCATGGCGTTCCGCATATGAAACGGACGTAGCTGTCAACTTGCGATAAGCGAATCATGGTTGTAGTGGCTTATTATGCTTATGAGCTTGCTGTGTGTTAGTGAAAATTATTCACATACTCAACATATATCTAGAGGTTATTATTCATTAAGGTGGTTCAAAAGGGAAAATTAATTTTGCCCAGCTACTTGAAAATGTGGAGAGCATTTTTTATTGCTCCCAGAGCAAACATTCCGACTCATTGCAGAATCAGAGCATTCACTCTCAAGCAAAGCTCAAAAAAGTGTCCACACATAATGTGGTCATATCTCACCTTTGTTTTCATTTAAAATTCAATATTCCAAGAGAAGTCAGTTGTATGCCATAATACAAATAAATAAAAGATTTAACATGACGTACTAGTGAAAAATTAGAGCATACATGTATTCTTGTAGCAGTAAAATTCTTTGGAAAATGAAAACTACAACCATTGTATTGTATGAGAAAAAATGTTTGGGTCACCATAATATGAAATTTTATATAATACGAATTCCTAAATAGCTTGCATTTAGATGAACCAGTTATTACGAATAATGAAATATTTAGGCCAGCAGACTCGTATCTACATATGTGCATACTAATTTTGTATTTCATTTAATATACATATTGTATATGTACATATATTTCTTCCGTTTATACTTGGTACATATATATATCGAACTCCTTCTCCAATTTGTGGTATTGCGTCTTGATGTTTTTTCAACAAATGGAGGGACCTACAGTTTATACTAAGCCGCCTCCAAACGGCTCTTGGTTTTTTGTGAGGAGCCTTTATTTCATATCAAAAATATGCTCGGAGGTCTTGACAATTCCTTCTGAGGGGCGACCGCAATAAAGAAAAGCATTTTTTTTTATAATTTAGGATTTTGGTCGGAACAGAACTCTAACCATGGCCTTTCAAATTGTAGTATGTACCGCTGGCTTTTTGAATTTGTGGCCGCAACGGAATATGTATGTTGATGTTAGATTTAGGTTGGTAGAAGCTTTATACAAAAATAAGTTTTTAAAGTAACAACATTATGCCATTCATTTCTTCTTTTCTCAGTTTGGCGCCAATTCGAAATACCAAGTGCAGCCAGATCCTTCTCTACCTGGTGTTTCCAACTGAGTCGAGGTTTTGATATTAGTTTAGGTTGTGGCAGCTTCACTTAGGCCTGACTAAGACCCATTGTATTGCCATACAAGCTCAATAGATCCATGAATTTGACGTCGTCTATTTTCGATAAGCCATCCAGCAGTGGGGTCCCAAAATTCCGAAACATAGCCCTGCTCAAAGCAGCACGGCAGCAAAGGAAATAGGTGATCGTTTCCGGAGAAGCAGTTTGCACGTGAGAAAAGGAATACCAATGCGTTCTTTATCGAGAAGAATCTCCTTTGTCGTATCTTGTCTAGCAAGTTCAACCGCCTTACAGTTCCCTTCGATGTAACTGTGACCAGGAAACCACGTGAGAGATAATCCTTCTTTTTGACATTCCTCTGCTTCGAAAACTTTTATGGTAAAGCTGCATCGAATACTTCAAATCCAGGTCAGCTGCTGTTTCTTAATTCGCTGGGCTATGTTAATGTCGTTGTCTATCTCGTACAGCTCATTGTTCCATCGGCTGCGATATTCGTTGTTCCCAAATCGTAGAGGACCATTGATCTTACGCAAAATCTTTCACTCGAAAACACCTAACGCCGACTCATCAGATGTTGTCATCGTCCATAGCTAGCTAGCTAGCATAGGGACTTGTAGAGTTTGGTATTTGTTCGTGAGAAGAGGATTTTACTTTTCAATCGCCTACTCAGTCTAAAGTAGCACCTGTTCCCAGGAGTGATTCTGCGCTTGATCTCCAGCGCCAATGAAAAATTAGTTAAATTAAATTAACTACTTTGTAAGCTTTGGATTTTGGAGATGTATGTAGGAAATGATATACGCGAACTGTCAGTGACCCTACTGTAGATATACTTATGTAGTAATGGGATGATTGGGTGTATTGTATTGGGCTTATAATCTTTTAATGAATTTTATAAATAATGAAAATAATTTTCGCATAAAGAACAATACGTGTACATAGTGCTACATACCCTAGACGGAAAAATTGGAATCCAACTAGGTTGCAGCAACTTTATACTAGTTTAACATTTAGATAAGTTGAATTTTCACTTCACCAAAAATTTAACTAACAAGATTTATTATTATTCCGGTTACTGGCGAACTGAAATCGCTGTACAAATAACCAACTGTATTATATCATCCTCAAAACACTAGCCTGAGTTGGAAAGTTGAAGTTTAATTTGTATACTTTTATGCAGCAATTGCCCAAAAAATATAGTTATATTTTTTTGCTATAATTTTGTAGAAAACTTATAACAGTTTACATAAATTCAAAAAATTATGAAAGCAGCAGGTTAAAAAACAAAGATATTTTTTCCAATATACATATAAATAAATCTTTTACTGAAACTTATATTTTAACGAATTTAATTTCAGTTGAAAGATTTTTTTCAGAACTACTTTAATCGTCCATTATTTAAATTAATCAAAATATTTTACCCTCTACATTTATTTGGTATATTTTTATATCAATAAGGGAAAACAATATTAGCCAAATGGCTGCCACGACTTCGCATACATGACCGTATACTTTTTATGAAATTTTTCATCACTAAATCGCACATAGGCTGCTGGCTGCCTTCAACGGCTTCCCAAACACCTCTTCGAGAAAAACACGGTCCGGAAACTTTTCCCATAAATGATCGATGGTTTTGTTGCTTGTTTGGCATGTAGCGCCGTCTTGTTGAAAGTAAAGGTTGTCCAGATCAATAACATCCAATTCCGGCTATAAAAAACCACTAATCATATCCCAATAGCGCAATCCATTCACCGCAACTTTTGCTGCAACTTCATTTTCAAAGATGAATGGTCAAATGACCCCGCCGGACCAGTAATACATTGAGGATGAAACGGCTTTTCAACAATAAATCTTCCGAGTTTTTCCGATCCATGTGGAAGTGGGACTCATCAGTCAAAAAGATTTTTGAATGAAATTTCGGGTCATTTTCATGCATTTCAAAGACCCAGTCAGCAAAGATATGGCGCTATCTGTCTCTGTCAGGTTTTCACCATTTTTTTAGTGATTTTTAATAATTTCAAAGAGTTGTTGTAGCGCGTATTGTACCATTTTTTTACTAGCGTAATTTTTGCTTGGCAAATTTCAAAAACTTACAGCTTCAAAAGAGACATCTACCGGAATAGCAGGCTATTCAAAATAACACCTCTTTGTCTGAGACTTATGTAGGATGGTTCTTTGACAGGGTTAATATGCGAAGAACTCTCTGGAAGTGAATCTGGGATCGATCTATTCAAAAAAATTGAAATTCATGGTTCGATTTGCTTGATATCTGGAATATAGATGTCTCTTTGTCTTTGTCAATTGTAGAGAAATTTCCATTCCATAACCAATCTATCTCAAAGAACTATATTAATGCTCATATGATTTGACATAATAGTTTATAAGTTATAAAGAATATACTCATAAATATATAATCAAAAAGGTTTCTCAAGATAGTGGTAACACGAAAAACGGTCACTTATCTTTAAAGACAAGAATATATTTCAACTTCTACCCGGAACACGCTCACCATGTATGAGATCTTTATAATCAGTTGCTTAGGCTGAGGGGGGATCTATCAGTCATACAGCTTTAAGGCTTTCATATATAGGAAAAAGAAGATATATTGAAAAAAGAAATTAATAAACCTGAATTCGTGAATTAGCTTTAACTGCTTAAAACATTAGTACGTTGTCAATACCTAAATTATTTGTAATAAATTAATAAAATAAAAAATACCGAAGAAGAATTCTTCAAATGTGGCAGTATCATATTTTGACATTAGACAAATTGAGTGTCCAAAATTTCGAAGTGGAACTACTACTACTATCATAATGCATAATGTTCGCGAGTTTACGGTTCATAAGTCTTATAGAATTTGAGTATTTATTTCAACTTTTAAAAATTGGAATTTTCAGCACCTCCCTGGCACTTTCTACTGTTGTTCAAAGAGTGTTGGGCTGCGCCAAATTTACATGCTCCATTTTCCTTTGCTTATTGTAATGCAATATTTTATTAAAAAATCATAGCCAAAAATCTTTAATATTCAACTTCAATTAACTTATCTGCTTGCCATTGGTTGGCAGCTGTCTACCCTAAAAAAGCAACAGAAATTCATGGATATTTTCAAAGTATCTATGTCACCAAAAGCTATGTACTCGTACTTAGATTTTTACACCCGACACTCTAGCAAGTTTTTTGCAAAAAACAAAAAAAAAAGGAGCACTGACTACTGAACTCAACAACTGTGCAGAGGCGCATTGATAGCTTTGCTGTGTTTTAACGCAAAAACATTTTTAACTTCACGCTTTTTTCCATAAGCGCGCACCTAGTTTTACTCTTATGTACACAATGTAAGTGAGCGTGCTGAAGTATTTGACGTGGCGCAAAAAACTTTGTCTTTCCTTCTCGTCAACTTTATTTATCTCATTTTCATTTAATTCCAACATATACTTTTTTCTTTTTGCGTAGAAGTTTGTCAACTGTCAACTGGCGCAGTAAAAGTGGAACAAAAAATTTATTAAAGTGAAAAAAACAAAAATAAAAATAATAATCTTTACCTTTCATTAAACGGTAGCAAAGAACTTTAACAATTTTATCTATCCAATTAGACATGATGAGAGAAAAAGAAGAACAAAAGCAGTTAGTAAGTTGGTTTATTAAAAAAACAGTGTTGAACAAATACCAGGAGAAGGAGAAACTTAATGTCTTCTTTCTGTTAGAAAATGTTTCGTTGTTAATTGTTGAGCAGGTTAACTTATATTTATAGAGTTTACCATACTCGAAGAAAAAGGTAGTAGAGCGGAAAGAAAATAATATAATATATAATATAATAGAAACGAGGAGAGCTTCAGCGTATTTTTCTTCCTTTTTAAAATTTGTCTAATTTTTTCATAAATTTACCATCATTATAAATAAAATAGTAACAAGAAACAAGGAAACATAAAGCATTGTCCTAGTGCGACCAATATCCAAAAGTTATTGAAAATTAATTTAAATAAAAAATTAAGTTAAATTTTCTAGTCGCGGTCGCCCCTCGCCAGGGAATTTCAACCCCTCTGAGTGTATTTCTGACATGAAATAAAGGCTCCTCATAAAAAAAAAACATTAGCCGTTCGGAGGCGGCTTAGGAAAAACTGTAGGTCCCTTCATTTGTTGGAAAAACAGCAAGACGCAAAACCACAAATTGGAGGAGAAGCTAAAAGACTCTTTAGTGATTACAAAGCACATATTATATACTATATGTAGGAATAATGAAACACTCTTGTATTAGTAGATGTGTCTTTATTAAATTTCAAAAAGCTACTATCTTCTTGGTCTTCTGTCTAGTACGCGTGTTGTTCATTTAGTATTCGTTCAGTTAGTATTGCCTATACCCAGTCTTGCAGGATTGTGTTCTATAGTAGTTTTAATATTATATTAGTAGTAGTCTTTTAGTATGTCCGTCCACTTCGAATAGTCAGTCCGCGCTTGCCTCATACACATATGTATAGGTATACGAGGGGATTAAAAAAAGTTCGGTAATTTGAACAAAAAAAGTGCAAAAAAATAAATTATTTTTGTCTTTATTCGTAATCTTTGTCCTTTTTTATCTTTTCCCTATAATCGCCATTGATTTGAATGAATTTCTTAAGCCTTTAGATCCACTTCTGAAAAGAGTCGTACTTATAGAAATAGGAGTCGTCACAAGTAACGACTTTACTAAAGTTTCTAGACTAGTACTCGAGCCTCTTCTTGGGCCTTACTTAAAATTCGTGGTATCCACTGAGCAGATTTTTTCGTTTATCCTGGATGATTACTTAGTACTCGCGATACAGCCATGACATTTAAGCCCAATTCATTAGCAAACATTTTTTGTGTCAATCGTGGGTCTTCGTCAATTTTTCACTTCACCAGAGCTTCAGTGACGTCGTTAGTGGAAGATTTTGGTCGATCTTCTCGTGGCTCGTCCGCTACGGAAAAATGTCCTGTGTGGAATCTTCGGAGCCACTTAGAAATTGTCTTTAAAGACAGTATAACTGTTCCATATGAAATTTGCATTCACTAGATATTTGTATTGGCTGTAAATTACGCCGAAACGCGAAGAGAATCCCATGGGGAGCTTCTGTTTGCATTAGTGGTGGAATTTCGTCTGACCTATCCTCAGCTATCTTGTATTTTCTCGTCTCCATTTTAGCTGATCGTTCTAAAATTTGAAACAAAAACTAATAAAGTTATTGCGAAGGATTCGTATTTTTAGATTTAACAAAAACAAATTGAAAGTCATTAACTGACTGAACTTTTGTTAACCCCTTCGTATATATAATAATGAAGACTTGTAAAGTTTGGTTTTGGTTTTTCTGGACAGGATTTTACTTTTTGCCTACTCAGTATAAAGAAGCACTTGTTGGCTAAAGATTTTCGCGTTAATGATCCTTTCTTTTCGCTATTTGGTGCTAGTTGGAAATACCAAATGAAATGAGGTTGCTCTCCACCTGTTCCTTTCAACTAAGTGGATGTCTTCCACTTCCTCTACTTCCACCAGCGGGTACTGCATTCGGCCGGCATGACCTAGCCATCTTAGCCACTGCTTCTTTATTCTCTGAACTATGTCAATATCGTCATATAACTCGTACAGCTCATAGTTCCATCATCTGCAGTATTGGGCCTTGCTCAAGGGAACATAAATCGTTCCTAAAACTTTTCTCTGGAAAACTCCCAAAGCCGACTTATTAGATCTTGACATTGCCCACGCTTCTGCGCCATATAACAGAACAGGTATGTTGAGCGACTTGTAGAGTTTGGTTTTTGTATGTCGAGAGAAGACGTTACAACTTAGTAGTATTTAAGCAAAATCGACACCAGCAAAGTGAAAATACAATTTATTCCAGAATTTTTCTTTGATAAAGAAAATAGTCTTTATGGTTCTGAGAATGTTATAGTTAATCCTGCACTTGCCTGGCTCACTTTTGGCCTCGTCAATTTCGTTCCGTTAATTTCAATATAAAATATGCCTCTATTTGGCATGATTATTTTAGAATATTTTTTAAAGTTCAATAATTGAATGTAATTACTATATTTCATAAGCTATATTAGGCAAGGATCCGATGTTCAGTTAATTTTGAAGTCTCAGACTTAATGGGCTCGTGTTTTGAATCAGTTCTCAAATACTCTAAAAGAAACCAACAGTTGTCAATTTTTTATTAAGAGTTGGTTCCTTAGCTCAGATAGGAATAACCTTCTTTTTGAAAGAAATCTGGATAGGGGTGAAATGCACGAACGTCAGATTTTGCTACAAGTTTATAAAAATATTTTGAAAAAGTTGAGTTTAGGAGTTGTAACTGAAGTTACAATTGGAATGATCAGTTACACAAGATTAGCGATGTCCTATAATAAGGCCACGGAAATACCATCATTTTCTGGAAAGGCTTTTTGAGGAATAGAAATCAAATATTTTATTTTTGATAATAAAGTTAATATTACTGTGGCCTGGAATTTTCTATACTATATATAAAGTATTTGAAATCAAATCTTAGAAAAGACTCGTGAAAAGAGGATCGACACACATCATTTCTTCGCCGATTTTAAAACCGCCTTCGACAGCCCGAAAAGAAGCTACCTCTACGCCGTTATCTCTCTCTCTCTCTCTCTCTCGACGAACGAAAACCAAACTCTACAATGCGTTAACGTTTTGTGTAAGATTTATAGACCTCGAGTTGGGAACGGCAAATACCGCAGCCGCTGAAACGATGAGCTGTGGTTCGGATGGAGAAAAATGCACCATCAATAATTTTCAATGCAGGACCCGCCGAAATTTCCAATTAGCCCTAAACAGCGAAAAGAAAGAAGCGATGGTGCAATATTGTTAACTCAGCAGTATTCGCCTGAGCGGTGTCTACGCCAGTAAATGAGAAAAAGGCTATCTATGCCGTATGACCAGATGTCACTTTTGAAAAATGTGATTGAAAAACTTTTTTTGATTATTGTATAACGTGCAGCTCCCTACTGGCATTAGTTTAAGGCAGTAACATTATTAGGATCACCTTGTCCGAGATCTCGTTTAGTATCGAACGGTGTGAAGAGGTTCTTCCCGACCAGTGGCGGGATTCTCTATTGCATTATAAAGATTTTCGGTTCATTTAAATAAATTGTGATACTTACGATTTTTATATTAGCTTTTGATCAGCTGTTGTGGAAAACTACTCGATAAATCGCAGACTAAGCGACGAATATTTTGTAGTTGTTAGCGCCATCGGCAAAATATTCTTATTTATCTTATTAAGGTTAAAGTATATAAAATAAAGAAAAAAAGAAAAAGAAAATAATAAAAAAAACGGCATTTGAGTGTTTGGCATACGTTTTATGGAGACATCGTACTCTTCATCATTGCATAGAAGTTTGCTTCAGCAAGAGAAAGATCCCTTTCATTTGAGTACAACTGAGTTTGGGAGTCTTTATAGAGTAGCCCTAGATTTTGTTGAAGACATCGTTTCTCAACTTGATACCCTATTAAAGGGCAGAAGATTAACAGCATAATATATCTTTTATATGTTTATTTCAGTTTTAACTCTATTAAAATGTTAAAAGATTCTAATCGCCTTGGCATTCTTCGCAAATGGATGATACCAACGTAGCGTTGGACAGCAATGGAGAATATGTATGAGTCAGTCGGAATATTTCTGATTAAAAGTTTACTTACCGTTTTCAAACTTCTGACAAAAATCATCAAAATTTTATTACACTATATTTTATTTGAATTCATTACATGCAGTGATATTGTATTGATTTCACTGTTAATAGTTTTCTGCGTTACATAATTAAATATAAGTTTTTTAAATCGTTTTTATCGTAAAAGGTGTTTTAACTTTGTTCTTTTTTGCTTATTTCTCTTATAAATATGGAATATATAATATAACCTTAATAGTAGTAGTAATAATAATAATACTCGTACACGTACATTTGTATGTATTGTATGTTTGTAAGTTGCTATATTGTTACATGGATCTCAAGAAGTTATACTACTTACGAGTATATACATACATAGAATCGGGACATATATGCAATTCATTAAATTTCTTTATGAAGTATACATACATTTGTGCCTTAATGCTTTCTAACATTTCTGTTACTTTTGAACTATTAATGTACAATTACAATTATAGTTATTGTTTGTATATATGTATGTAAAACTACATATGCTTAATAAACTTAGTTATAGTTATGTATTGCAATTATATTCATATACAGTTGTAGTTAATTAAGTCAAAATATAATGCCATTAAATGCAAGTCTATTAGTTTTTTATGCTAACTTTTTATTATTTATCATTTCTCTTTTTTTTTTTTTCTCATAGATATATTATCTTATTTCCTCTTATGTGTGGAATTTTTTTTTTTTTTTTCTCTTTTTTATTTGATTTTGAGTAAACTTATTACTTTTTAACCGATCACCCCTCGACATTTTTTGTTTGCGTTTGCCTTTTTTTTGTAAATTATCTGCGTGTCGTTTATTTGTTGTTACAGTAGCTCATTATAAATAATGAAATTTATTCAATTGCATGTAAATTTTTTAATTAAATATTTTGCGCTTTTTTGTGCTTTGCTGGCATTTTATTACTTATCCTGTTGTTGCCACTGCATACATAGTTTATGTTGCAACATATTTTTTTTCCTTAGCAAATTTTTTCATGAAGTTTTTGCGTTAACAATTTTGCTGATGTTTTTATTTATTTTTTTTTGCTATTAATTTTTTTTTTAATATTTGTGTGTAAATAGTCGGTCTTTGCGCATTTATTGCCAACACAAATTGTTTATTCATTTCATTTTAATAATTTTTTTTCCTGTAGACTAGTGAAGCCGTCTGAATGGGAGAAAAACTTTTGGCAAAATAAATGAAATAAAAGCTTTCTGGTCGTTGAATGGAATGTTGAATAAAAAAAATTAGTATACATTTTGTATATTTTTGCTATTATTAAAATTTATTAAAAATTATTTATGTTACTTTTCGAGTAAGATAGATTATATGTTTTTTATATATAAGCTTTTATATGTTTTAAAATAATTAAAAACAATACTTTTATAGCCATTAAAATACAACCTTTTCATTAAAATTTCGAAAGTTTCATGTTTGAAATTTAATTGTTCTCGTTTGTTGTTATAAAGTTTGTAACTTTCTGTAGAATAAGTATTTAAAAAATCTTGAAAAACATGTAAAGCGTATCAATACAGACTGCTAAAGGCCCTGGATCGAACGTGTGTTGTTCAAATACCACGGGACAAGTGAAAGCCACACTAGTAATCAAGGACATTGGGTGCCATTCGCAAGTCGTGCAGAAGACATTTCAAGAATGTGAAAAGTCACACTGGCAAACATACCGAAAAGAACTCAAAATTTGCAAAAAAAAGCCCTGAGGGCAACAAGGAGCTTCTCAAGGGAAATTTCGATCGATCTATTCTCTCTAGATCGCCAAACAAAATAGGATTCGTTCAGAAACAGTATGGATTCTGTACGATATCAGGAAAAGAAAACCATTGAACTTTTGCTTGACCTTCACAGTTATAAGCGAACATCTCACACACTTCTAACTATTCAGATATTCTCAATTCGTAATAATAGTAAGCTCAATTAAACTTTTCAACCCGTAAAAATTACTCCAGCGCAATTTCAGAATAGTTAGAGTTATTCACGTGCTGATTGAAGATCTTTTTGATGTTAGTTGAAAATATAACTACTCTCCAAGGACATGGAGAAAGGTATTAGTAGTCTAAATTTCCTCAGCTGCTAAGTCCACAATCGGCAGCAAAAAGGAACTTAGGCGCATAATAGCAAATTTTCTACTTTAAATTATTAAAATGAGAAATCTATAGAAACCACGTTGCAAAGTGTAATTTTATTTCTTGAAAAAACTTTCAACGGCAAGTAATTCTGCCTCTATACCTTCATAGACCTCACTGATTGCATTCATAAATTAGCTACTTCTAAGTAGAACTTTAACCGTGAACCTGGAAGTATATCAGTTATTGAACTTCTGCTCCACTTATTCTATCTCTCATGCACTGGAATCTTAGAATGAACATGACAGTCGACAGGAGATGACCAGAGGAGTTAGAAGCGTTGCATGTGCCACGTTTCCACAAATTCTATGTGATTTGTAAAGTAAATAACGAGGAATTCATCCTATTCCTTAAGAGGTATTAAGTACCGATAATAATCCCGCCAACTTCAAAAGGGGTTGACCTAAGCCTTTGAACCAATACAAAACTTCTGGGCATAGTTCTCGACAAGAAACTGAACTGGAAAACCAGCATAGTAAGCAGGTATGAGAAGGTCTCCAGCGCCCTATATACAGCCTTGGTTAAAAGTATTAGGCACCCCACTAAAATACAAGTATTCTCAAATTTGGCTATCAAAGTTACCACTTCTTTTTGTAAATGTCTTACATAAGTGTTTAACTGTTGATTAAACGAATAAATTGTGTAATATTAAAAGTCACAGCACTCTGGGTAAGCTAAACCTAAAAATTGTCATTTTTAAGAAATTCGTAAAATATTTTCGCATTTCAAATTTGAAAGTGAAAGTGTAAAATATTTAGTGAAAAGTTACTAATCTTATAAAAACAGTTCATAGGTACTTGCTGAAATGCCTAAAAAAGTGAAATTAAATACGATGATAAAGTTAGAATTCAAGTTCTAAGTGAAGAAGGTAAGTCTCAGGTTGAGATTGCAAATTTGGTGGGATGTTCGCGGTGATTTGTGGAGACGAAATCCCACAATGATAATTCAAAAAGTGGAAGAAACCGTCTAACCAGTAAATGAAAACACCGAATACTTATACGCGAGTCTCTCAAGGACGTTCGTGAGGCGACGGGTTGGAGAAGAATACCATCCAAATTTCGTGGTACCCACTGTTAAGCATGGAGGAGGCAGCATTATGAACTGGAGCTGCATGGCTGCTAATGGTGTTGGCGAAATATTCGTTTGCGAGGGTCGCATGGACAGTCAAAAGTACATAAATGTATTAGAAGCTGTTCTTCTGCCTTCGTTAATGTACATTTTCGGTGATACTAATTTAGACGGGGTTCAATTTGAGCAAGACAATGCTCCTTGTCACAAATTAGCGATTACGATGCGGTGGTTTAGACATAACAACATTGTTTTGCTAGATTGGACTGTACGGTCTCCAGATCTTACAGATCTTAATCCCATTCAGCACATGTGGGCTAGTTTAAAGATCAGCGATGATTAACATAAGAGGTATAATCAAGACCACTGCAAAAAAAACCTTAAGTGTGATTCTCGATATTTTACCATTAGACTGATTGGGCTTTGGGATCAGAGGACGTTCGTCAACCCTAGATGAAACATATTCATACCAAGTGGCACAGAAAAAGATTTGAGAGAAAAGGATAGACCTAAACCACCTCTTTGCAACTTTTATAAACGACCCTTGGTAGCACGAAAAAGAACTGCTCCTCTATCGATACGTCGTAGTTTGGTTTCCAAAACTTATAGGGCTGTGACGTTAAATAATTTTAAAAATTCTGTCAGAATCTTTTCGATCCTTTGGGTACCAGACAAGTCATCAAGGTTTGGTGACTCGCTTTCATGTGAAATATCTCCTAGCATCAAAACAAAATAGTCTTGGATCCCATGTGCTTGAGATATGCGGCGATATTGATATAGTCTAGCGGTTATGGTGGTGAAGTGAGCTCTGCTGAAAATAGAGGAAGTGGGAAACGCCCAATCGTTCATTACCATATTTATATAATGTGTAAACGCTAAAGCGACATTTGTGCTTTTTGATGTCTTCACAATAAATGGAGGAAAGAACATTTTATTTTAAGCCGCGTCTGAATGGCTGATGGATGTTTATGAGGAACTTTAATTTCATTTCATAAAAAATTCACTCGAAGTGCTTTGGGTGTTGGCCGAACCAGGTCTCGAACTTTAGTCTACCAAATATTAGTACATATTGCCAGCTGTTCGGCTATTGTGCTCGCCAATAACAATTTTGGTTAAAATCGTGTTAGCGTCAATTGAAAATAAGACGAAATCTTAAGAGTATTTTTTCCAATCATTCGTAGTAAAAAAATTGTGAAATTGTATAGAAGAACCGCCCTGTGCAGCTAGGCGCACATAATTTTATAAAATTTTTGGAGATAAGAAAGTTGCAAAAAACAGCAGCTCAAACACCTTAAAATATGTCATTCTGGCTACGAGTGAAAAGCTAGTTGTTAGAACATGAGTTCCTTGCCTAACTGTTTAGTTCGTTTTGTGCTTAATGCCTTCAGATTTATCAGAGCCTTCTAAACAAATATGTATATAATCGAAATAAGAAATCAGTCGTGCAACACCCCTGCTATACCTCTGTTATATGAATAAGCATGATTCTCTCTAACTGAAATTGTTATGAGCTGCAAATTTTAGAATTATCACTATATGATGACGGATGATAAATAATTGTGATATCTAAGCAGAATTGAAGCCCCTCTTAACCAGAACAGTTTTACCAATTTCTCAGTTTAAAGAAAATTTCGTAATAAATGTCCAAAAGCTGTATCTTTTATTAAAAAATAAGAGAATAATAAGCTCATAATAAAATAATTATTTATACTATTTTTAATACAATTTAAATTGAATTAAACTAACAAAAGATACGAATAAAAAAATTTAAAAAATATATTCTCTAGAATGTCAAAATTATATGAAAAATAAACTAAAATTATAATGAGAAATTAGTTGTAAAATATATATCATATGAATTTAATACACAAACACTGGAAATGTGAAATGAAGCTCATTATAATATAGAGATAATAGAAGTTAATAATAAAATTTGCAATAATGTCATATTACTAGAGAATTATTAACGCAAACATATTTAATATATGATTTATTAAAAATGAACAAATTATCACGTTGGCAATGCTTGGCAAAAAAAAGTGAAAAAATTGTTGCAAATAAATACTAAAAAATTCATTTAATATTTTCTATCGAAATTTCAGCGATTTTTCAAATAGAATTGCTCATATAATATTTTAGTAAATTCTTTTTTTAAACATGAGAATATTTAAATAATTGTGTGCAGTAAATTAAAACATAAAATAATTCATAATTAAAAGGCAATAAATCAGCGCGAAAGAAATATAATAGCTTATGCATTTTTTCCATTATATTTAAATTCTATTTGTTGTTGTTGAAATTGTTTATATGCTTTTGATTACTTTTAATTAAGTTGTTGAAGTGATTAACGTTGAGCATTGTATTGTACATATGCATTGTGGCATTGGGTCGGTGGCGTATACGTAACTTTTTGCCTTTTATTTGTTATGCAGCTATTTATTCATAAATTTGCAACTGCTTTGCGATATCATATAAATTATTACATATTATTTGTTTGTATGTTTGCAATGTGAATTTGAAATAAATCAGTGTAGATGTATATTTGTGTGTATGTGTGAATGAATTTCATTAATATGCTTATATACTTATTATTCTACAAATTGTAGCAAATTAGTAGCTTTTCCGCTAAACAAATTAAAAATTTAAAACAAATAAATAATGTTTTCATTTATTTGAGTTTTATACATTATATTTGTTTAATATAGTTTTCCATTATTTTGGGTAACATTTATATTTGTCATTTATAATTTGATTAACTGTACTTATGAAGAAATTAAATTATTTGTCTCTGTTCAGTTTTTCGGGTTACACGTATGATTAATTGTATGCGTGTAAACGAGTATATATTTCTGTTTACTTTAACTTAATTGATTTTACGGCATTATTCACTAAATAAATATTACAGTTTCGAATAATCACTTATCATCTTAAATGTGATAAAATATTAATAACTATTTACCAAATAATATTATTGTAATACATATTTTTTTTCACTACACCGGCGTGTAACTGGTTTTGAACATGCATACTTACCTGCTTGCTATGTAGGTATATGTATATATAGTTGTATTTAATTTCCTTTCACATATTAAATCTTAAATACAGATTAAGATTTATGTATACATATCTATATAACCTATAGCCTCATAATGCTTTGTTTTTCCTTTTTATTCTGCTCCTAATTATTTCTATAACTAAATGATGTGTATATGTATGTGTGCTTATAATACATATATGCTAAAAAAATCTATTTTTTTTAATTTATAATATACATTATTATTATTTTACCTATTATTAATTTATTATGCGCTTCTCACTTTCTTTGTGGTTGTTTTTGCTACTTTTCATATCTTAATTTCGAATTTTTATTTTATTTATTTTATGTTCTTTCTATGATTTAAACCTTTGACTTTTGGTTATAGTTATGTGCATGCTTGTATACATACTTGTATATGTATGGAAGGAATATGGTCTATATATTTTTCTACGCGTGTGTATGTATGTAGTTTGTTGTTTGTGTTGTTACGTTAGACGTATATGTGCCTTTCGAAGTTTGATTTGTTACAGGATATGCTTTGACGTTGTTGCATTTTAGATCGAATGAAGTGTATTGAGTTATTAGCTGAAAGGAATTAAATAATAAAATTTACTTTAATTTAATTTTGGATAATACTAGACGATTTCTTTTTGTTTATTATTAAACTCTCAAACAAAGCCAATTATCATTCTGTTCTTGCATTTTATTGCATTAAATATTACAAATATCGTTATATATACTCGTATATATGTATATAATTGGCGCTTTGTAACCGCTGAAATGATTTTCGGCCGAATATGGTTAGAGGTTATGAAATTCATAAAAAATACAACCAAAAAAGGATGAATTATAGATATGTGACGGCTTTAAAAATTGGATTTAATTAAAGTATTATTAATAAAGTATGTCATCAGTACAAAACAATGTTTTAAAAATTTATTTTTCAAGAAAGAATTAAAACATATGTGTTTTTGAAAAGTAAAATCCAAAAAATGTTTAGAAAACTACTTACACCAGCTGAGAAAGATAATAATTAGTTATTATTGCACGATTAATATAGATATATGTACATTTCTGTTGAAAGTAAAATGAACAGTATGTGGAGATGTTTCCAAGCAAAAATAAAAATTCGTAACTTAGAATCGACTTTTCAAAGAGTCCCTTGCATTTTTTCTCTAAACCGTCTAAAGAATCTAATTTTGGTTTCATTCTCTAACGTCCAGTGTTTTGCTAATGAAACTAGTCTTTCTCTGCTGGATTGGTCTAAGAAACTTTTCCTCGAATGAAGACAAATTAAAGCTGAAATAACATAAACAACTTATGATATTCTTAGAGCCCTTTTATTTGATTTTTCTTCCTTTTTATTGGCGCTGACATCGCTTACGCGATTATAGTTGCTGTCTCTTCATTCGTTGAACTATGTCTCGCCCGACCATCTGCGGTACTCGCGCAAAGCACCATAAAGCGTTCGCAAAACTTGTCTCTCGGAAACTCTCAAAGCCGACTTATCAAATATTGACATCATACACTCTTCTCTGCAATGTACAATAGTAGGACGGGTGTGATAAGTGCTTTGTAGAGTTGTTCACTTTTATAGAAGACTAGCTGTACCCTGCAATGCTTCGCCGTCGCACATACTCATTGAATGTATGAAAAATTAATCATGAGATATCTTTTTATCATAAATTTATTTACTCAATACTTGTGGGAATAGCACATTATTGCTATTACCATTGACATTGGCCCACTTCCCTGAGATTGGAATTGTCCGTCTATTTGAATAGGCCAGTCCCCGACCCATTTCTCGGAGAGAAGAAAAATCTTCCTGTTAATCTAAGTAAAAGGACACCTATGTACCGAATTTCAAGTAAATCGAACAAAGAATAAGATTCCTTCGAATAGGTCAGGCCTTGGTCCACTTGCGGAGAGAATTGTAGTCTTCCTGTTAATCTAAGCAAAAAGTCACTGAAACTTTTTTCAATCTTGACAGCATTTCTCCATCTTAAAAAAGCTTCAATTTGACACAAAATGCTTGTACTGTCAACATTGAACATTTATTGAGTTTATTTGTTAGAAAAAAATGTGATAAATAAAGAACCGCTGTACCAATTTTGTGCGAACTATATAAACCATATACTAAAAAGTCTGAACAAAGTCTTAAAGTTTGGTTTGGAAAGGTGAGTCCATTCTTGAGTAATAAAACCGCATTTATATATTATATATAGAGATTGTATTATATTATAGATTGTCATTCGATCTGAAAACTCATTTGATGCGGAACGGCTCGGAGAGGTAACTCCCAATTTTGACTGCGCTTATGGTGTTGTCCAGCGTCAGTTTACACAGCCGTATAAGTTTGGCTGGGATACCAAGTTCAGACATAGCGGCATAAAGTCAGCTCCTATTCGTGCTGTCGAAGGTTGCTTTAAAATCGATGAAAAGATGATGTGTATCGATTATTCTTTCAAGGGTGTTTTCCAAGATTTGGCGCATGGCGAATATCTGGTCAATGGTTGACTTGTCTAAAGCCACATTGACGGTTCGATAAGATCTTATATGCGTAATTAAGGAGGCTTGTCAAACGGTAATTGGTGCAGACTGTGGGGTCCCTTCTTATCGATTGGGCAGAGCACACTTAAATTCCTAGATTGGAGACTTCACAATTAACAAATCACTCGGAATTGACATTCAAATGATCCTAGTTACCTAACCTACGAAAAGGCATGGATATCTCCCTCTAAATAAGTCAAATATCTTTGTATTAGGTCAAGTAAAAAGTTCGGCTTTTTATTGATTTTTCAAAATATGATAACTTTGTGTATATTTGTCCGAAGTCAAATATGCGCCGTTTTGTACGTAAACTTGTTGCCAACGAGATGCCAAACTTCATAATACCCCTCTCGTAGAAGGCTGCCTCCTTATTGGCAAAAAACTCGGAGAGCCCATTTTCACAGGCCTCTCTTGAGGCCAACTTCTCACCAATAAGCGCGTTCGCCATGGACAGGAAAAGAAAACGCAATTCGGCCTCTGTTGATCAAAGATGGCCTCTTCTGGATGAGTGCAGCCTTCAAGCGGTCCAGCAGCGAATTTTCTCTTTGTTGGTGTCCTCCTTTGACGAGCGCTCACAACGTACTGAGTTAAGCAATCAAAAAACTGTCAAAGACAAACTTTTAGCGCGAATAAACACATTCTCAGCGCCGTGTAAAGTGACATGATGCGACACGTAACACTAGTACTATGGACAATAACGCCAGCTCTTATATAAAAACCGAACGAATTTTTTACATTTTTACCTAATATATTGGTCTAGTTCAGACTACTCCATTATTGAAGACTCAATTTTAGAATTATACGATTTATGTCAAATATGCACTATTTTGCTTTATACCTTTCTGTAATATTGGCGAAAAATTAGGACAAACGATTTTTACAGGCTATTCTTGAGTCCAATTCTTCGCCAGCCGAGTAAATTTGCATAGACCGGAAAAGATCGTAATTATGTTCGAAGAGGAGCGGTTCACTTTTTTGCGAACTAAGCTAGTTAGAGAAGACACATTATCTAGAAGCTGATAATATTATTTTCGGAACTCGTTATTAGTATAAATAACACAACTTATTTTATTAGGTTCATTAACATTTCGTTCCTGGAACAAAGCAACAACACTATGTAAACGAAGACTGAAGAACGGAGACACAAAGTTCAAGGGTGTTAAAAGCTGAGGCTCACTTCCACGTGAGAACTATATAATATTTTATATAATTATTTATTCTATTAAAAAATATAACTTGATTTTGAAATTTGACTTATTAATTGCAAATTGGAACTGTTAATTTGTTTCCTTTCAACTATTTTTTTTTTCTTTTTTGAAAATTTTAATTAATATTATTCAACTGTACATAGAGTCCGTTATAAATATCTTTACATACTGTGTTTTATTTTATTAGAATTTCCACACTCATCTATTTAGTGGCCTAACCGCTGGCCTTAATTATGTTGTGCACACAATTTATGGTTATGAAATGTAATTCCAATTCATATAAATATATATATATATATATACATACAAACATTTATCATAGTTATGTAAAGCAGCATGTGCACATTTGAGCAGCCAACCAACCAACCAACGAACCGAAGTACAGTTAGTTAACGTCAAGTCTATAATTTTCAAAATCAACAAAGCGTGAAAGCATAAAATCACACGAAGTCCCACATAAGCCAAAAACAGCAAAAATACACAGGCAAGCATAAAGAGGAAATGAAAAAAGGGGAAAAAAATAAATAAAAAATATACATATAAATATTTGTTGTTGTATTGTATAAGCTTATTATATAGGAGAAGGCACGCTGCAGAGTGCGACGAAGAGACAGTAATTGCAATGCATCTCATGAAAATGACGCCCAGTGTGCCCAATCAAATGGTATATATATTTATATATGTGTGTGTGGCATGCATACGTGTATGTGTAACGGTATATTGCATTTTAAGCGTTTGCCGTTGGAAAATGTAAAATGGAAAGCGATTAAATATGGCACAGGTAGTCGTTGACAGTTGACTATGCTTGTTGTGAACTAAAATATCTAATCTACCAGCGCACACGCCTTCTTCCTCTACCCCCACCCGCCCCCCACCATCATTGATAAAATGTCAATAAATCACTATGTGTGATGTTATAAGCAATTTACCTTTTAACTTTCAATGACATCGGTTGTTTCAGCTGATGAACTATGAGCGAAACGCATTATTATTGATGTTGCCAACAGAAGCCATGCATGAGGAGTCGCCAGAAGTTTCGCTTTAGTTCTGCGTTAATTCTTTCTACTTTTGCTTATTTCGCTGCTGCCCTCTGCGACTCGGTATATGAGCGAGTTTATATGCTGCATATGAAGTATGTGTATGTATGTATTTTCCCTCTTAGTCACAGTGTGGGTTAGTTCATATATGTTGTTGTTTCTTTTTTTTGTGTTTTTTTTTGATTTTTCTTTTTCTTGTAGTTTAGTTTCAGCGCCGACATCGTAGTCCGTCTGTGTCCTCTTTAATATCCTGTGGCATCGAAGAGATCAGGCAACACCAGCGGCGGGCAATTGTGCGGACTGCAGGTGACGCGCGGCGTATCGTCACTCGTTGTGCCCTCTATACACACACATTGCAGGCAATTTCCGGTATCCTGTGGCAGTACATCGCCTATTTTGTATAGTGTACCTGGTGCAAAGTATACAAACATCAAATAGAAATTAATGCATGTGCTCGTGTATAAATATGTATAAAATTTAGAACATCAGCAGCGCGATTTTAGAAAGGTGAACAAAAGTATATAAAAATATATTACATATATGGTAAATCTAATGGGGAATATATTGTAGTTTGTTAGTGAGAGAACAGCCGGCATTATTGTTTTTCTTATTTATGCAAATATGTATATATGTGGTATATGCGCGAATTCAGGTTTCACACACAAAATATTTGTGTTTATATTTTCCTATGCACGTATGTACGTTGTTCAAATAGGAAACCAATGTACATGAAGTAGAGCGTAAAATTCACATTCATTCATTCACCAGCGAAATGAATATATTTTCCTACTCTTGCATATATATACATATTTTTATTTTATTAAAAGTATGTATGAATACAGAGAATTATCCCTTGTCATTCAGTTTTATATATTTATATGGATGCATCAGAGTAAAAATAAAATAGTAATGGATTTCGATTAAGAATTTAAGTTTAAAAATTTTAATAAATTCATCAAAAAATTCTTGTATATTTGTAACAATATGAAATAAAAATGGGCTTCTGAAACACCTTCCCATTTTTGTTTTATTCTTATAATTATTTGAGGGGTTATATCCACTTGTAATTTTCAAAGAATCTATTTTTATTTATAAGTTTTTCGAATGCACATATATGAGGATTTTTCGGAAAATTTGAAGTTGATCCGACAAACAGTTTCGGAGATATGGTTGTGTCATTAAGGACGTCTCGTGGTGTTTGAAAATAGGCGAAGCGCAAGGCGGAGTAGTTTAACTTAGTGTAAATGGTTCACAAAACTTTAAATGCATTTTTCTCGAAACGCTTTTTTCAGAAGTGGTGAGGAAAATTTGTCTGAAATGGCTGAGCCGATCGGCTTAAAATTTTCATACTAGAAGGTCGTGACGTATTTGTTAGGTAGTATTCGAAGGATTCAAATTTTTGATAATAATGTAAATTTTTTTATGTCACTTTGAAGTGAAAAAAATTAATTATTTTTCTTGAAACCGCCATTTTGTTAGAAATCAAAATTCCGTCGATTATTACCTGTATTCATCCATTATAATGCTAATTTTTTTTGTTTTTGGGTTTCATATAAATTGTAGCAGAAATATCTTCCTCACCGCCAGCAACCTTTGTTTGGAGGCTCTTCTGGAGATCGGCTACAGAAACAAGAGAATCTAATATTTTTTAAAATGAATCGTTTATTGTTAAACTACATTAAATTCTGTCTATTAACATTTTTTCTATTAACTTATAGAATAAAATGTCTCTCAAAAAATTAACAAAGAAAAGCAAGTGTATATAACCCCTTAATAACTCCGTCGGGTAGCTTGAAATTCCTTTTGGAAACCATATTAAATATTGTTTTTTCATACATCGCAAAATATTTCCCTCAAAAACTTTTAACGCCTCATCTAAAAACTGTTTGAGATTGGTCTTCAAATGAGTATCCCAATCCAAGTTACATCGAAACGCGATTGTGATTACTTTGAAAAATGATATTTAGTTTTGCCATCATTCATTGCAAATACATTTCGTTCTTCTTCTTCATTGACGTGAACACAACATACGTAATTACAGCCTGACCCATAAGTAAAATAATCGTTTCTGGCCACTTCCATGTGAATGGCAGTTTCCTCACTTGGTGGACTTCTGCGTACGAGTATGCTGCCGCCTCCAAGCGATGCCATAAAGCCAGAGAACTGACCATTTGTAATTTCAATAATATATCCCATTTTTTATTTATTTATTATAAAATAAAAGTAATACTAAAATTATTATTTTACAGATCGATAGTCAAAATTCTTGTACCAACTGATTGGAAATTCCATTCAATTCAGAGTAGAAGTGGCTCATATTTGTATCATTTGTGTATCATTAGTTTAAAAATAAAAATTATAATAATTTCAAATATTAAAACATTTAAAGTATGAAAAGAATGTAACCCAAAAATTATTTATAACAAGAAATCAAAATGAAGATTCCCACAATTGTCATTTAATAGGCGAAATTGCACATTACCAGTAGACATTAGTATGGATATTATGCATTACCAAGGGACAGTTAAGTAAAGAATAGAACTAGCAGCAGTACCGCAGGGTATCTTTCAAAATTTTCTTGATATGATTTGTTTTTAATAGTTTATATTTATTTATCATAACAAAATTATACAATATGAATATATTCTTTTTTTCTGGTGCACCAGTGCGTATGATTATTTTATTTTGTGGTCGGCGCTCAGCACTTGATTATCGAAATGAGAGTTGGGAAATTTTATTCAGTATCATACCTTCCATGTACATGCATTGGTATATTAAGGAAGGGGAAGAGAACAATCAAACTTGTTTTACCTACTGAAATATTATTAGTAAATAAGAACTACTCTACGCACACCGAAAATATTCATTTAAAAATTCATTAAAAAAAGTCATTTACTTAACAAATTTGGGTCCACCTATCCGGGGAAAATGTAATTCCCTTTGCACTTGTTTTTGATATTTTTGTAACTGTTATTAACTTTAAAAACATAACATAGTAATTTTTCTGAGCTCATATCTAAATATTTAATTAGTCGTAATTAAATTAAAATTAAAAAAACGAAATTAAGTTAAAATTCACACAATTTATATTAAAATTATTATCACTAGAAATCAATATCCTTTCATAAATATCTAAAAGATGAGTTGAAGGAATTTTTAATAACTGCTGCGCTTCAGTAAATTACAATATTGACTTAGTTCGATGGCACTCAAAATACAAAAAGAAAAAAAAACATAAAGCTATGAAAGAGATGAAAGGAAAATTGAAAAAATCAATCAGATTCCCGACAAATTGCCAATGATCCATAAATTGCGCGGCGCGTTAAACAATCACTGCGAAAGTAAAGAACAGGAAAGAGAGTCAGGTGGGTGTAAAGGTTGGTAAATGAAGGGAGAATTGTTGAATAAAAAAGCGAAACTGGTTTGTGCCGCCGCAAGTCCTTTGCACTTCGCGTCAGGAAGTACGCATAGCAGTCAGCCTAAAGGTTCGCTTGATATGCTTCCTGTGAGAGTTGGATGGTCTCCCACGTGCTACTTTGCATAAACTCATACCTGGGAATAATCATACACAGCCATTCATTCAATCAACTGCAGGTAGAGATATGTAATATGTATGTATGTATGTAGGAGTATAGAAAACTCGCATGACTACTTGCATAACTGTTAAATGAATGTTATTCCTCGCTTCGCCGCTCAACTGCTTTCCGCATAATTCGAATAATTTAAATGCGCGCTTCAGCGACATACATCCGCTCGGTGATTGAGTGAGCTTCCACATTGTGCCTACAAAAGCAATATGGCTTGTCAATAGTCAATATCGACGACTTACCGACCGACCGACCGACAAACTGACTTGCCAACTGACTAACTTCCACACGGCGACTTAAATGGCAGCTGACGGCTGTTGTTACTGAGGCAAGGTGTGGAAGGCAAAGAAACAAAAAAAAAAGAAAAAGAAATAAAAATCGAAAGAGTATAAAAAGTGAAATTTTTCACGCTTAAACGCCCAGTTGACGCATTGCGCACACAATGAACTATCCTCGACACATACACACGCACCTATGATAACAGTGTGAGGCGAAATATGAATTCATTTTAATAAGTGAAAGCGCCCTATGATTCGTTGGCATACAAACCATCTTTACATTTACCATACATATATGTTTGTCAATGATCTCATACATACAAACAAATAATAAATTTGTACGCTGAGTTAAATTGCCAACTGCATGAGCTGCTCAATGGCTTCGTTTGTTTCATTACCCACACTTCGGTTGTTTCTGTTGATGATTATTGATTCATTTCGTTTTTTATTCTTTTATTAATTAAATTAAAGCGCACAAGAAACATTGAGTAAATATATATATAAATAACATATAATATGTTTTAATAACTTTGAGTGAAGGCTTTCACTTCTTAGTGGCTCTATTTCTGACATGGGTGGGTCCAAAATTATTTCAGCGTTTATATTTAACAATTAATAATTTTTATTTATTGTAACAATTTTCAAACCAAGATGAATAGGCCAATAATAAAATGAGATTAATCAGCATTTGGAATAAACTGGATTGCAAAAAAGCGACTTGTTTTGCAGAACCAATCAGTGCGCGCCTTTGCCACCGACACAAACTGCGCCAAGATACACCTTTACTTGCCGAGCATCCTTGACTGAACTAAAAAATATTTCTAAAAGATTTGCCAAGCATTACTTTCGTTTGCTGAGCTTTTCAGTGCCATTCTTAAGCTAAGATATTATTTAAAAATTTTGCAAAAGACACACATAATTATGATAGCTAAACCAGGTTAATATGTAACCGTGCCTCATCAGTATGCTGCCTTCTCTTTCCGGACTTTTTGAAAATGTCCTGCTATCAAAAATATCTCCTACAATTATTGGACTTTGGTCGCACCAGATCTCGAACCCTGGCGTTTCGAATGGGAGTATGCGATGCTAACCACTCGGCTAACGCGGCCGCCGATTTAGATATAATACAAAAATTCAATCATCCGAACTCTTTGGATATCTGTCTGTTTTTTATTTATTTTATTTATTTATGTAAAATATAGCTTACAACATACATCTTATAAGCTGGCAATGTTTGGGAGGTGCTAGGCCTTAAACTCAATACTTATCTACATATTTACTTATCAAACATACATACATTTTAAATTTCGATTCCTTTTCTTTAAATCTTATGAAAAATATTTGTTCTTCTAAGAAAATTGGTTATTAGGAGGATTGCTTCATCCGAAGGAGCTAGAGGTAAGAAATTCAGTTTGTGTTAGAAGCAAAAATTCGCTCTCTATGTGCCGCATATGAGTATAGTGGGCAGCTCAGAAGAACCAACTGTGGCTATGACATTTGCCTTGCAAGCACAGTATATAGGGGTTGAGTTGTTCTCAAGATGCCCATGTGATAGCTTAGTGTGTCCTAGCCTAAGGCACTCGAATTTCATAACGTTCAGTTGTGAAAGAATTTTTTTTGTATTTTGTGTAATTTATGCTTTTGTAGCAATTATTGATTAGGTTCCATTTGAGGCATTGTTTGGAGAGAAAGTATGGATCGTCACCAGTAACGACTTTACTAAAGCTACTAGACTGCCCATTTTCGAATTTGTTTAGGAAAAATTTAGCAAAATGCACTCGAACCTCTTTTCGGGCCTCATCGAGCAATTTTCTTCGTGTATTCCAGATGATTACTTAATATTCGCAAAACAGCCATGGGACTTCACCAGGGCTACAGTGACGTGTTCACTGAATATTCGCATTTGCTATAAATTATGACGAAACCCGGAGAGAATCACATGGCAAATTTATGTTTGCGTTGGTGGTGGAATTTCGTCTGTTTTCGCCTAAACTCAGCCATCTTGCGTTTTCTCGTCTTTATTTTAGCCGATCGTTGTAAAATTTGAAAAGAAGACTAATAAAGTAATTGCAAATGATTTGGTATTTTTAGATTTAACAAAAACAATTTGATGTTTTGATAATTTCATTTTCTTATTAGCTGTTGTTGAGTCTGTGTAGCTTTCAAAGCTCATTATTTTTGATTAAAAAAATATATTTGCGGTTGGTGTACGAGAAAAATGCCATAACTTATTTAAGGTATTATTAAAATACAAACAATTGTAAAAATTGTTTGGGTATCGCAGTTAAATTTCGTTGTAGCTGGGCATTTTACAGTGTTTAACTGTGTGGGAAAAGAGTGGCTTAGGTAATCTATGTGAGAGTTCCATCTGTATCTGTTGTTAAAAATAATACCCTAAAATTTTAAACTCTTTACAAGGGATAAGACTTGTGTTTCCTCACAGTACGGTACTTTGAAAATTGTGGTTTCTGCTTATATGAATGTACCGATTTTTTGATGGCGATAAGTTAGCCCTTGAGTAGTTATACCAAGTTGAGATGTCTTGAAAAAGATTATTTAAGTCAATAAGTCAAATCGTGTCGGACGGTGTACCATCAATTGGGATGGTGCTTGTACTCAGTTCTAGAAGTTTCTATATATTGTAGCACGCGCTTACGATGTACAGATTGTACCATACTTGTGCTTTAGTTATCGGCATTTCGTTTTCATCTGTCCGTAATGATAGCTTATTGAAATTATTGATCGAAAATTTTGATGAGGAGTCCTGATCTCCTGTGATTACTACGATTTCCTTTTTAGGAGTATATGATAAGTTAATTTCAATTGTTTATTCGACTAAGAAGAATGCATAATTAATCTATTTTTTATAGGAGAACGATAACGAGCAATAAGTATTGGCTATGCCAAAGCGTTCCGTGAGAAGGTTATTAACATTAATTTGTAACTTCATATTTTTTATTTTATACCATCACTTTTGTTGGAGTAAGTGACTATTGACAGCTTAGTTTTGTTTTTAGCAATGAAAAATGTGTCAATATTAGTGACATTTGTTGTTGATGTCGATCCTTCTAACACGAGAATTTTCCAAGATTTGCACAGGTTGGAAATCTGGTGAATTTTAAAGATTTTCCAAGTCTGAGGCTTAATTTGTTGACTGTAGTGACGGTGACAATACCCTTGATGAGACTTTATATACAGTATTGTCTAGGCTTATCCCATGCTAATTGGCACAGACCATGAGGTTTTCCTTTTCATGTTTCTTGCGAGCTTTCATCCAACCATATTCCTTAAGAACTCATGTACTTTGTCAGTTCTTCGCCGTCATATTTTAAAAGCTCAGCCGGTAATCTATTTGATTTTAAGGCTGCTATTTGCAATTCGAATTATTTACAATTCGAATAATCGAATTAAACCTACTATCCTATCTTTCCAAATTATTCAGCAGAATTCTGATATCTCCTTTCCTCCATCTCCATCCAAAGTGATACTAGAACACTAATTCGGGTTTTGTGAAAACGTAGTACTATTGAACTATACAACCGAACTACAACTAACTACTAACGCTCGCATGGCTTGTTTAAAACTTTGCCTATCCAATTTGAAAGGGATTAGGTACTATTAACCTCTCATAGAACAATAACTGGTAAACTGGTTTCACCTCACTGAAGAAAATATTGTTAGAGGGATTCCCTTTCTGCTATCTAAGTAAGAAGTAGCTCTATGTTATTGTAGAAAATTTAATATTGTATATTTTCATATATATATCGTAAGAAATAAATCTGTGGATCCAAAAAAAAAAAAAAAAAAATAGTTCGTGGATATTTTAGAAAACCTAGGCGAAATTGAGCTAACCTCAGTCATTTTATTTTCTTTCCGTAGCCGCAAAATGGATACTATATAATTGAACGTATGTTTTATATTATTTAATATATTCAAATGAAAAGCTTAAAGTACAAATTTGTTTCTTTTGCTTTACGACAACTTTTTGGTAAACAAACCCGTTGAGTGGAGAAATTTTATCTAATATTATTATATTTTTTAATTATTATTACTACCATTTATTATTCCATGACGTAACGCAAAAGAAGCAAACAAAAGAAGTGCGCAAAAACAAAATCTTTTGTAAGAAAGCAGCTTCTTACGGAGCAAGTAGTTAAGTAATTGAATTTACAAGTACAATCTAAACAAATTGATTAAAATTCACAAAAATATTAAATATTACCTCTTATTGCGTATTTTATTTCAATGGAAAATATAAATTGAAAATAAAGTGCTCTGGAAATACAGCTCGATGCTTCAGTATAATATTTGTATGTGTGAGAATTTAATATTTCTGTTTTTATAAATAGTTATATAACAGTCTAAAAGGTTGAAAATGGTTATCTGTACTTTCTTTAACGAAAAAAGTCATTCATTAAAAAATACGTATAAATAGAAGAATTTCAGTTACTGTTAATTCTTCCTCGAGATTTACTAACACAATCATATGATTATTATCATTATTTTTTAAGCATTTTTGTATAAAATTTTGCTGAAACTATAAATAATTTCTTCGTAAAAGCTTATTCAATTTACATTTGGATTTGTTATGAATTTAATTATATTTATTTCTTTCATTTAGTACAAGAGCAGTACAATATGCATTAGTTTTAAAATTAATTGGTAAATTAATCATTTCACTCAAGTAAGTAAATCACTTAAGTAGGAGATATTTTGCAGATCTGTGTTTCACTGAATTGTTCGGCAAAGGTTTTCCTGCATTCCTTTGAATAGACCCATATTGGGTAAAATAATACAATAAAGTCATATGAAAGTGTCCAATAACCTATAGAGAAGGCAGTTAAAAGCAGTTTTATTTTTCAAAAAAATTAATCGTACATTAAGACCAGAAGTTTCGGGAAATAATCATTTGCAGCAACGTGGATATAGCTTCAGAAGCGCCGAGATGCTTGCCAAGGCCCGGCAGAACGTGGACGGTACCTGCAGGGGAAACCCTTTACCCTCTCATAGATATCCACTTTCCTTTCCTTTCATATACATATCAACAAGAAGGTCCTCAGAAACAACCGGCAGTGAATAAGTATCCATAATGACAGATCTCTCAACAAAAAGCAAGATTAAGTGCACGAAATTGCACCTATTCAATTACAGCAGTCCATAGATATCACCGTCCGCTGACTATATGCTATATAGAAAGGAGTCTAAGCTATATACCCATATTATGAAGGGAATCACAAATTATTTTTCTTCTCAAATGTGGAAAGATGTCTCATAGTAACTATACGCGAATTGGTCGAAATTAGGGTCATGAGATCTCAGATGACGGGAGTATCGGTAATCAGGTATGTCAGCAGAGGAGCCCCACAAGGTGGAGTCTTCTCGCCTTTTCTGTAGGTCTTGGCAATGAGCCAACTTCTGAGATACCATATATGGAACTGGCTTCAAGGTCATAGCATATGCGGACGATCTGGCGTTTATAGTGAATGGAAAATTCCAACAAACTTTATGTGATGTCGTGCAGAGCGGACCAAGGCGGATAGTGAGCTATTGATGCTGGATTGGTCATTAGCCCACAAAAAAGAGAACTTGTTTTCTTCATTTTTATAGATGGGTCGAAAGCAGATAACAGGTTCGGTGACGGTGTTTACTCAAAGGGTCTCGGTATTTGGAAATCCTTTTGCTTACCGGATCTCCGTAGTGAATTTTCAGGTGGAATTGCTGACTACACATGAGGCGGTCAATTGTCGCAGATTAACGATGCTCTAAGATATCTTTTCGGATAACCAGGCTGCATTACGAGCCCTTTAGTATGTAACATTAAACACAAAAAACCGTAGAAAACTGCTGCTTAACATGATGACTAAGTAGTTCCCGGTGTTGAACCCGGTGAGGTTGCCTATACATGTTAACATACTAGGTCATGGAGAAGTTTGGTCATGCTGCTCTCCATTTGTAAGCTCAATATGGCCATAATGACACATAAGAAAGTTACATAAACTAAAAATAAAAGAGTAATCTACAGTTATCCTTACAGGGCACATTTTATTGGGCAGGCAAGCTGAGAGGTTGGACGTACCGAATTCTACAGAAGTTGCAGACAAGAAGAAGAACCTGAAACCTCAAAGTATTTCCTTGCGAACACTTATCACTTTGGTGGAGAAAATTGAAATCTCTAAGAGCGACAACCTCTAGAGACTTAAGCGAGATAGCGGGGGCTAATATATGGCAACTGCTCTGTTTTGCAAACTCCACACATTGGTTACTGATTTTTTTTGTCAGAAATATAATCGGAGGGGTTGACATTTCCTGCTGAGGGACGACGGCAATTAGAAAATTTAACTTAATTTTTTTATTTAAATTAATTTTCAATGACCTCATCAGCTCTGAAAGTAAGAGAGTATGAAACGCTTTTGAGCGTTTGTCATTTCAAACATTTTTAACTGCAGAAAAATATTCCACAGTATAGAGACGAAGAGTTGAGAATAGATAAAGAACTTTTATTATCAATTAATTCGAAACGGAGTTTTTTAAATCAGGCTAACATCAGATTGTTTGTTGCCTTCATAACCGGAGCCAAAAGTAATATGAATATCATCATTTTTTTTTTGTTTTTGTTTCTTTATTTTTGTTTTCTCTAACACACAAATATTTTTTGTATATTTGTAACTAATAATTTCTGGAGTTGTTTGGTTTTCTTTATTTTTCTTTTATTTTTATTTAATATATTTATTGCTGTCTGTGTGTGCATTTTTTTTTGTATGAAATTACATTCACAATTGTTTTATTGTCATTTTATATCAAAGAAAGAAAAACATAAAACAGCTGCGAAAGCTTAAATTTCCTGTTGAATGCCAACTGTGACAGTGTTGATATCTGTGAAGCGGAATTGCGCGCTCCAGTGGGATTTTGTGTATACAGGTACATACATACGTGTATGTGTGAAATTGTAAATATTATGAAAAATTGCAGGTGTGCAGGGCAGAGTATAAACGAATTTAATGTATTTTGCTGTTGCCAATATTATTTTAAGCCACATGTCACCTGGACTGATGATTACACAAAAAGTGAAAACAATAAGCTATATTTATGGTACATACATACTCGTTTACATACATGTAAATTAAAATGTCACTTATTGAACTCAATATGCGTAAATTAAAGAGAAAATATGCTGGTTAAATATAACTTTGCAATATTTCTTTGTTTGAGTAAATTCATTTAATTAAAAAGTGTGAAACATTTTACAAGCGTTTCATCAGTTATGCGGCAATTAATGGTCATTACCTTCTTCTCAATGTTGCGAAACTTTTTTACAAAAACAAATATACACAAAAACATCATTGTCATGTCGATTTATTATAGCAATAAAGAGTGGGACACGAACAATTTGTGTTTAAAACTTGATATAAAAAAGACAGATAAATATTCTTCTACTATTCCGGTCCGAACGCCTCTACATTGACATAACTGTTGAGGCTGGTCTTGCAATATTCTATTCTGTTCTATATGTCTGTTGAAGGCTCACATTTTTGAGGGTAGTTTTCAATATTTCCTAATATCTTCAAGTGTAAACTCAATTATTTCGCAAACCAAGGTTTGGGGTACTGAATATTGGTACATCGGAAGTGTTAAAATTTGAAAGTCCGATAAATTCTCGTCGGAAGAACATTCATGGTTGTACATAAGTAAAAATTTATAAATTTATAATTATCGTCACTTGGAGAGCCAATTTTATACATAAATATATACAATAAAATAATAGGGAATAACTATCCTTATTCGTATCGTACATCGTATCTGTTGTTCAATATGCTTGAAATTTAGTGCGTACCAAAGTGTGGAACCTCTCTTTGATTGATGTTTTTCTAATATTAAATTCAGAGAGATATTGTCCAAACAACTTTTCAGTTGTGCAAGCATATCTCAAAGAAAATTATGGCTGCACCTCTCAGGAATTGTTTCAGTAACACTCGACTGCAATGAAATCCTCCCTCAAGACAATATATTTATATATTTACCAGGGGTTGAAGTTTGCCGGTTTTACTAGTAGATGTCGCTAGCAATATGTATAAATTTCTATGATTTGGCATGTATGTAATTTTTTTCTATTGACATTAACCTACAAAAATACGCAAGTCACATTCCGACAAAATAAGAGCGTCATATATGTTTACCTCAGTGAATATGTCGAGTTTCGTTCCAAGTAAATCGCATTTGCGTCATTCGTTGCTTTTCTTATTTCATCAAAAGAAAAAAGCAGCTGAAGCTTACCGGTTGCTGGTAGAAACTTATGGTGAACATGCTCCATTGATTAGAGCATGTGAGACATGGTTTCGTCAATTTAAATGTGGAGATTTCGATTTGATAGACAATGAACATCCTGGTGCAGCGAAAAAGTTCGAAGACGAGGAATTGCAGGCGTTATTGGATGTTGATCCAACCCAATCGCAACAAAAATTGGCAGAAACACTACATGTGACTTGAGGAGTAATTTGCCAACGTTTAAAAGCCATGGGAAAGATCCAGAAGTATGGAAAATGGGTGCCACACCAGCTGAACCAGCTGAACGATAGACAAATGGAAAATCGAAAAACCGTTTGCGAAATGCTGCTTCAACGATTCGAAAGGAAATCTTTTCTGCATCGAATTGTCACGGGGGACGAAAATTGGATTTATTTTGAGAACCCGAAGTGAAAAAAATCATGGCTTACTCCTGGTGAAGCTGGACCATCGACTGCAAGGCCAAATCGCTTTGGCCGTAAGACAATGCTCTGTGTTTGGTGGGACCAGTGTGGTGTGGTGTACTAAGAGTTGTTAAACCCTGGTGAAACGGTGAATACGGATCGCTACCGACAACAAATGATCAATTTGAATCTTGTGTTGATCGAAAAACGGTCGGAATGGGCTCGAAGACATGGCAAACGCGCCGTCTCATACCGCTTAACTGGTGAAAGACACATTAGAAACACTTAATTGGGAAATATTATCGCACCCGCCGTACTCTCCAGACCTGGCCCCGTCCGATTATCACCTTTTCGCATCGATGGGACACTCCCTTGCAGAGTAGTGCTTCGCTGATTTTGAAGAAGTCGGAAAATGGCTCGTCGAATGGTTTGCATCGAAAGAGAAAAAGTTTTTTTGGAATGGTATCTATAATTTGCCTGAGAGATGGGCGAAATGTGTAGAAACCAATGGTCAATACTTGGAATAAAAAAATTTTGAGATTCCTCTGAAAATTAAGAGTTTTATTTTTTTCGAAAAAACCGGCAAATTTCAACTAACACACCTGGTACTTATTATAAATATGATTTTATGATCATATGATTTTTGTTTCCTTTTGTAAATTTGAAAATTTTGGGTTCTATGAGATATGTGCGTGTCATAAATAAATAGCTTACATAAACAAAAATAAGTTCTTGCGGGTTGCAAGAGAAAGAAGAAAAGTGTCGAACGTTAAAAAATTAAATTTGTAGAAGTTGATGAGGTAAAGGGGTAATAAAATGAAAACTATTTAAAAGAAAATTAGATGAAGTAAAGATGTTAAGAGAGACATGCAAACATTAAAGATGTTAAAGAAGTGAAAATGTAAGGAAATAAATAATAAGTGAAGAAAATTGAAACTGATAATAAGTTGAATTAGTAAACAGTAAGTGAAGTTGAATGTAGAATTGAATAAGTAAAATATATAGAGATAATTTTATCGCAGAAGCAAGGTAAAGAAGAATAAATAGGGAAGAGAAGTAAAGTAAATGAAGATTTGAAAAATAAGTCACAGTGAGTCAGCAACAAATCGGTGCTGATTTCTGTTTGTCGATTCACCGAGAATCGATGAAAAAGAAAATATTTCTAAAAACTTAAGTCCTCTCACCATAGATATAAATATTTACTGATTTTTAACTTGTGATTGGTATTTAGCATTTTTTACTATAAAATTTAAAAGTTTGTTAAATAAGTGTTCAACGAAAAGCTCAGTGCTATACTTAATTGCATTTTACAATTTTCCTTTAGAGCACGAATTAGTTCATCATATTTTCATACTTCATTCATTCTTGAAAACTAGAAGTATACAATTTTCTTTTACCGAACAGTGTAAATTTCTTCAACACAAAAAGTTTAAATTTTGACAATAAATTTTTTTTTTAGTATTACAACTCATTCTCAGTTAAATTGCTAGCAATACAAGTCAAAAATGAATAAATGAGCAACAAAATAATTAAAGCCATAAAAGCGGCGAAGTAGAAACTTTACCCAATATTTATTATGTTTAGCTCTTACTCTAACTTTAATAAAAGAAAAAAAAAAAAATTAAAAAAAAATCTGTTTGCGGTAGCCACTGAGCATCAGAAAAAGTGTGAACTTGTTAATGCAGTTGCGTTGTACATACGAGTACATATGTATGTGTGTACCTATGACACCGCACCCCAGGCGTATGAGTTACGACAGCTGCTCATTATACGTACTGCGCTCCCCAACGCGCTAACAAGCAAAAAAGTTGAAAAGAAAAATAAAAATAAAATAAATTAGAGGCAGAACGTAAAAGTTTACGCACTGAACGGAAAACATAATTACATACATGCATTTATTGTACAATATACATATATAAGCGACGTGTTAAATAAATAAAAATTAAACAATAATGCGTCACAAATACAAACACACAGTGTGATGCCCTAAACAAAAATGGCGTGCGGAAAACGACATATAAATTGTTAAATAAACAGAAAAGAAAATTCTTCGCTGATTGCGGAATGTCATGGGGTTTTCTGTGTAAACAAATGGAACATGCGTTTCGTATAAACATTTAGGTGCCTACGTACATACGAGTACATATGTATATAGGAGGTGTAAATATTTATAACATAAAATATGTAAAGGGTGGTTAAATTTTCAAGGGCCGATGTTGACTTTGAATAAAACACAAACTATTTAGGAAATTATTGAAATTTTATTTTATTATGATATATACTCAATTATGTATGTAACAAAATATCGGCCAAATGAGCGCCGCGACCTCGGCGGCACACCTCCATACGATGGTCCAAATTTTCGTTGACGCTGAGGCATAATGGAGTTTCTATGCCGTTAATGTGCCGAATTATCTCATCCTTTAGCTCTTGAATTGTTGCTGGCTTATCGACGTACACCACGTACACCTTTTCTTTCAAATAACCCCAGAGAAAAAAGTCCAACGGTGTCAAATCACATGATCTTGGGGGCCAATTGACATCGCCATTACGTGAGATAACACGGCCATTGTTTCGTTAGCTGTGTGGCAAGTGGCGCCGTCCTGCTAAAACCACATATCGTCCACATCCATATCTTCCAATTGTGGCCATAAAAAATTCGTTATCATCTCACGATAGCGAACACCATTCACAGTAACTGCCTGACCGGCCTCATTTTGGAAAAAATTCGGCCCGATGATGCCGCCAGCCCATAAACCGCACCAAACAGTCACTCTTTGTGGGTGCATTGGTTTTTCGACAATCACTCTTGGATTCTCATTCGCCCAAATGCGGCAATTCTGTTTATTGACGAATCCACTGAGGTGAAAATGTGCCTCATCACTGAAGATGATTTTCTTCGAAAATTTTCATAATAAGTTTGGATAACTTTAACACGTTGTTGGATTGTGTATCTCTCCATGGTTCAAATTGAGTAAGTCTGAAATAGAGAAATGTTAAATTAAATTCGGAAAAAAACTTGGCGTTTAGGTGTGGTTCACATTCAACATCGGCCCTTACAATTTAACCACCCTTTATGTACACAGCGAGGTATATTTTTGAAGAAACCTTTGGAACAGGTGCAATGCACCTTTCTACTTGACATAGCAGGCGTAATGAGGACTGCCGCAAAAGAAGCCCTGGAAGTCCTCTTTGTCATTAGGCCAATTTACATATAAGTGACGCTTGTAGTAACACTAACAACTAGTTCCTAAATCTACTAAATGATTGGGTTCACTCACCAAATTATGAAGGATATGGCATCATTCAAAAAATTATATCAGAACCCTAGATAAAGTGGACTCGTCTGAGAGCAGAGCGTGTGTAGAAGATGTCGAACTCAGAAATCAAATAAGTTTATTAAAACGATCTAAAATTGGTAGAAACATTGGTGGTATAAGTTTACTCACTAATTTAGCCAAATGAAACCAACTAGCAAATAAATATTGATCTAGAAGAATTTTGAAGAGACAGATTTTACGTCAAAGCAACACAACGATGGAATCATATACGAGATATACGGCAACACTGGCATACATATTTAAGCGTATTAAGGTACAGTGACTGCGATGATTAAGTAATGTTGATCCGTTGAATGAAAATACTTCATCAGTAAAAAGATTTCAGTGCAATGTGCCTTTTTTGAAGGCAGTGATAACGGAAGACTTCTCCACTTCGTGTTTTCATCAATCCGATGCTCATCCGCGAGGAGAAGAAACAACTTTTGGGATTTGGCTCAGTATAGTAGTCTGAGACCAATCTGTCGAGGGCTTTATGTAAGTGAGAGCCCTGGCCGGCACCTAGCCCACTCTAAGATAGCAGAGTCTTAGACGTGTCATCCTTGAGAATTTTTTTGTCTACACAATTAAAGAGCAGCTACTTATTGTTTCCACCACAGTCTAGATTAAAGAGTGCGTAAGTAGAAATTAGTTCACACATTTTTAATTACCACTTCTTTCTTAGAAATACAATTCATAATTTTTTGATCAGGTTGAGTTTGAAAAATGAGTCAAATTGTACTGCAAATGAAATAGAGTTTCTCATTCATTATTTGTTTTGGCCAGCTATCTGCACTTGTGGTAAAAGAAGCAAAAATTTCGTCACTACTGGTACAATTAATTAGTCACATTTACGTGAAGGAATGCCTGCAAAAGAGACTAAACCCATTTTTAGCCAACCATCATGCTTCTCCCTTCTTTTGGGTTGATCTTATATTATGCCATTACAGCAAGGCGGCTCATAAGTGGTACCGTGAAAATTATGTAACGTCCTGAACTTCGGCCAATCGAAATATAGTGGGCCCAGCTCAAAAAGGAATTGACGACCCGGATTTTTATCGGGCCAAGGACTGTAACTCCTGCGACATTCTCCAAAAATTAATTTGGGGAATATTTTTGCGGTTACAACAACAACCACAACAACATGATTTAAGACAGAGGACTGAAGTCACCAACAAGTGCAGTGTACTACTAGTTGTCATTAAGCTATTGAGAGAATTTATGCGTTAAAACATATTTAATTGTTTAATGCTCTTTAAGCTGAAATCATTTGTTGGCGCCGAAGCAAACCGAAATTATTTTAAGTTACGTAAAGTTTCGTTAGTTGACCATCTCTGATACATACATACATATGTACATAAGCATACCATGCGTAGTGGAAAGCTTAACTTAAATATAATACACATACAGATAGACCACTATATACCTATGCACACACACTCACTTGTATTAATAAGTAAAATACATCACATGTAAATTTCATGAAAACAACAAATAGAATCGTGAAGGCGAACATGTCCGGCATTTAAGTAATGGATATAGGCGTTTTGCATAATTTCAATTATGCACCAGATACGTGTTTAACGGTATCACTGACAGCCCTCCCGTGGGTATGAAAATACCGCTATGACTAAGGCACTAACATCCAAAGCAGACATTAACTATTAAGCAAATGTTTTCCGCTTAGATGTGACTTTACACAAACATATATATCTATACATACTCGTATGCTGTACTAGCGCTTAACTAAGGATTCGTAAAAGTCGATATGAATGGATGTAAAACTAGAATATCCCTAATGAAATCGCACTAGTCCGAAAATGACCAAACTGATGTGTAAAGATTACTGATATTTATGGCGTTATGAAATTTCGTATATATATAGTTGGCGTTTTGCTTAGATTAACGGAGAAACTACTCTTTTTTCCGGGATCTGGAGCAGAAATGAGTGATTCGAAAAAAATTTTTTTATACCTAAATCAAATAAATAAATTTATGTAGTATAGTGTTCACCACCCTGCTAGTAAAGGCTTAGTTAAAGTGAAACATTACGCGTTAGAACAAATTGTCTTCATTACAGGGTCCGGCACTCGAAGTGTAACCATTTAAAAGGGTCATAAATTCAGTTTGGAAAATTACTCTTAATCAATTCAAAGTACAAAAAGTACAAAAAAAAGTGACTTGCAGGTTATTTGGTTCATTTGCGGACAACGGCTTTCTTCAGCGAATCGAGACTAGTGTATCTTTCAGTTCGAACCTTACCATCCAAAATAGCCTAAAGAGAATGACTATAGGCAGCGAAGAGGGTTTGGTGAATGAATTAGTGAGCATCAACAAATGAAACTTATTTTTCGAGCAAAATCATTCTAAGAGATGAAGCACATTTTCACCTGGTTAGACCCTGGTATCGCCAAAATTGTCACTTTTGGGGTCCTGAGAACCCACATGTGATGGTCGAAAATTAACACAACATGTCACTGTGTGGTGTGGCTTTTCGCCTGAAGGCATAATTGGATCATAATTTTTTGAAAATGAGGCTCGTCAAGCAGTGACTGCTACTGATGCTTGATATCGCCACCTGATAACTCAGTTCTTTATGCCGAAATTGAAAGATATTGTTGAAGCCAATATGTGGTTTCAACAAGAGAGTGTCACATGTCATACAACCCGTGAATCACTTCAATTACTGCATGAGACATTTCCAGGTCGTTTACTCTCTTGTTTTGGTGATCAGAATCGCCCCTCAATATCGTGTGATTTAACATAATGAGATTACTTTTTATGGGGTTATTTAACATAACAGATCTATAACAATAAGCCCACAACCACGCGTTCTTTAAAGGAGGAGATTCAATGTTGCATTAATGAAATTCAACCCCTTTTATGCAGAATAGTCGTAGAAGAGCGTGACTGTATATAGGAAACTGTGAAGGTCAGTCGCCCGATTTGTTATTCCATATAAACTTAACCTATGTACCTTATGATTCAATAATAAAATTATAATCCAAAGTCTAAAAACAGTGTTTTCCATTGATTTCTAATCTTCCGTTAATTTTGTGACACCCTTCGAATCATCGACAGATTGCCAAAATTTGGTATGATTTGGATATAAACATAGATCACGCGTAGGTATGTACATAATCGCTATGCACTTTTATTATTCTGTGGAACGTTCTTATTAATAATAAAATAATAATATTATTAAACTTACTTTGTTTCTTATGCTAATTTAGGATTTTTCGTTGTCCTTTGCAATACCAATTTGAATAAAATTTGAACAAAATACAGACAACATCAAAAATGTGGCAATTTATTCCGGTTAATTTGTAAAATAATTTGTAAATTTTTTTTTTTTTAATTATTGAAGAATTATTATTTTATGATAATTTTGCTTTTTACATGTAAAAATTATGTTTTAATGAAGTTTCATTCATTTCTATTTGTATTAACTTTCATCTCTGCTTTACAAAATATACTAATGACAATAATATATAATAATACTAGCAACATTTATAACTAGTGTGTAACTAATATTTTTTTTTTAAAGGACATCTCTGCCAAAATGATTAGTTACTGGTAATGAAAAAGGCAAATGATTGTTCAGTTGAACTAGATTGGCATATTAATTTTGAAATACTCTTTAACTAGTTCCTTCGACTGTTGGGCAATTACATATGTGCTCGTATGTATGTATTAACTTTGCCATGCTCGCGCCAAGGGACAATTGAGAATTGGGAATATTGCGCACACAGCAAGACAGCTAACTAACAAATAAATAGTCTGTCTGTTGCAGCGAACATGCGACACAGCGGATACTGCAATAATTACGTATACGTGTACAAATGTACGTTTGTATCATTGTAGGTGTGTGGGTATGTATCTCGTGAAGCAATTGTTGTGTGAGCTGCATTCACATTTAGTTTTGCCTTCAACAAGTTTTGCATACATTTAATAGCAATGCATTACTAAGCCGCAGAATTACAAGAATATAGGTATGTATGGTGTATACATATGTAGATATACTATACATACATTTGTCTGAGGTTAAGTTCTTGTGGTAAAATTGCATCCGCTTAGTTTGTGGAAGATGTGTAATTTTCACAATGAGAACAATCAAACCAACGCGTATTTGAAAATCACATATGTATGTATGTATGTATGTATGTATGTATACATCCATCGTCATATACTTGTGAATAGCTTACTTACTAAGCTGACCCATTTTAATTGTTCGCGGGTGAAATAGTGTGAAAACCAGTCGATGTGAGTATTACTGCTCGCCTAGAAAAGGCTTAATTTTACACAAAAGCATAATCACAGAGACATTTTCTCAATCTTTATGATTCATGCTATAAAGTTTTTTGTGGGTAAGTCCACGGAAATGGCGATTCTTAGTTTTATTCCTATTTGTGGTATAATTATTTTGGTGGACCGATTCCAACATCTCCATATCGACGGCAAATAAAATCATCAAAATTAACACCATTCGATTTTTTTGTTAAGTTCAAGGCTTTGCATATGGTGGCACCAGATGGATGTGGTGTGCAATGAGCTACTAAAACCAGCCTAAACTATTGAGGCGAAGCGATATTGACTACCTAATATCCAATTTTGAACCCTCTTCTTATCCTTTGAAATGCGGAGCTCATAGATATTTTAGTCGAGTTGTAGCCAAGGTCGTACAGAAAGAGAGGAAGTGTTCTAAAGTTCCATTCATGCCCTCCTTCCTACACTTTCTACATGTGTCGCAATCACTAAAGCCCATTTTGCTTGCTTTTGATGCCAGAAATGAGTGTACTAGTTCGCTAGCAAGGTGGTAGTCTCATAAGCTGTATTTAATCGTGGTGTGGAACCCAGTATATATGTGGTATTTGACCTTCGACTAGCCTGTTTACTGCTTCCCAGCTTTTGCCGCCTTACTGTCGATATAAATTTTGATATTTTGTATGTAGTTTTCTGAGTTATTGGAGTTTTCAGTATACCGAGAAATCCATAAGAAAATATTGCCGTACTCTAATTGCGTGAAATGAATTTTGAATCCTTTCTTTCAAATTTTGCTCCCACATCTGTTTGCTATCCAAAATTATTTCGTGTGATTCTTGATTGATTGCTCGACCCCGTTGAGTCTCGTAGGTTTCCAAGCGGAGATTTTGTACCTTCTTGTGAATAATACCACATCCGTTTTGTCAGCTATGACTTCCGCATAGGCAGTTAGTTTGGGTGCTTTTCCATCGAGTTTTGTGAGGCTAATTTTAATGAGAAGATTTTTATTTCACGTCAGAAAAAATCTCGGAAAGGGTGACATTTCCTGCCGAGAAGCAATTAAAATTTCCGAAATAAAATGTTTAATTTTTTTTTATACTTTTTGGCACTTAACGACACTTAAAAAAATAAATGACATTTTTTCTTTTTTTTTTTTGAAAAATTTACATTGTCGTGAAATCGCCCACAGATATGTTTATCAGCATACTAGCTACGGTAGCTTCCTATATTTTTGAGTAAATATATTTATGAATTTGTAGGAATATGTACATATGTATATATCATTAAAACACAGTTTTAAATATTCTCGCTTTGCCATGTCCTCCTTTGCTCCTGAAATCCTGTGTGATTCGCTTTCAATAGGCAGAGAGATAGTCTCGTAAGCGCATCATCCTTCTTAATTTTTGCACTTTGCAATCAACTTTTAAGAACACATACACGTATGCATGCATATAGATGTGTTTGTTTTTAAGCGCCTTCGCAATTTATGTGCGCAACAGAGCATATAATCTGCTTCGACAACTTGCGTTTTACCTTAACTAGAGCAGGCACTCATTGGGGTAATTTTTCTTGCCACATGTGAGAATGTGTGCGTATGCCTTTGTTATTACACTGATTTAGTAGAATTGTTAATAACAAACTTGTTGCCATTTGAGTTGGTTCACGTATTTTAATTTACGTTTAACGTACGATTTTAAATTTGAAATTTTCTGTATTTAAAAAATTTGTTTAACTTGTACACTTAAGTCCCAATCGTCGGGCTCACTTTCATCCGACCATATTCTGCAAAGAGCTTGATACATGCACCTTGTCAGCTCTTCAACACCATGTTTCCCTCTTTGCCATGAATCCAAGGGCTCCAGCCACTTTGTTGTTCCTTAAGTGGACAATTACTATTCGATCCTGGCTAGTCGTGTGAAGGAACGTATTTTCCATCGTCGTCGATTTAGGTTCATCATCTCCGGGTGTTGAGAGGTGTTCTCTTCATACAGCAATTATGCTTTGGACCTTTATCGCCACATGAGTATGCTGCTTGAAAAGCTTGTGTGATTCGTCGCATCTTTTTTTAGAACTCTCGAGCGTTATCCTTGTCGGCCAGCTTCTCATCCCTTTCATATGCACGCATTTCGGCTTCATTTCTCTCTTCAACTCTCGATGTCTATCTTACCCCACAAGTATTGTGGTCGCTCGCAAGGTTGTATGTAAAGTAGACAGTGTGTTTTCTCTAAACTGCAGTTCGACATATATCATTGTATCGGCCTCGCCTCTTCTTTGTGTTTGTTGACTCGAGTTCGTTGATACACCAAGCCGGGTGTTTATATCCGCTGCAGCAAGCTAATGTTCCGAGTCTACATTATATTCCCGGACCGTAAGAGAACAGATGAAATTCGTATTTAACACCAATAATAATGCCTGCCTTGAAAGGCAATACAAAATTATTGCTCATGACGGCCGAATGGAAAAAACACTCAAGCTTTGAAAGTACTCGATACAGCACCCGTCGGTGGAAACAGAGGAAGGCGAAGACCTCCACTTCGTTGACAGAATCAGGTGGAGGGCAATCAGTTTTCGGTATTTCCAAATGGCGCCAAACAGCGAAGAGAAAAAAATGAATGGCGAGCCATGAAGAGGGGAAGGAGATGAATTAATACATATAATTATAAAACGAACAATTATCTTTCGGTCGTTCTCTAATATTTATCAGATATATTTCCTTAAAGCTCCGCTATTGGAAAAGCCATTGAAATTTTTTGCCAGAGAGTTGACTGAGGAAAAATATGTCACGATTTTGAAAGGTATGTTGCTTGGTTTACCAAATCCCAGCGATGTAAGCAAATGGAAAAGTGCGTGCGGCTGGGAAAGTGGTTCGGTTAACACGTATACTCGTACATCGTCAAATTCGGAAATCGAACTAGTTTCCATAAATGCAATTGGCAAGCTACTAACTTTTTGGTAGCTTTATAAAGAATTAGCGTAGAGGGACGGAAAAAGCAACAGTGATGATATAATTTTGTGTCTAAAAACCCCTGTGACTCCATTGAAGTCGGATAATCTAGAGACTTGGAAAGATATAAAAAAGTTTTTCAATGGCTTGTCCACCAATTCTGTCAACATACAGCAACCGTCGCAACTTCTGTTCCATCCGAAAGACTATTTTCCAAAACCGGTGCAACAATGACAACTGAAAGGAATCGGCTTCCCATTTAGGTCCTTCTAGCTGGGAACAATTGCTTTTGCTAACGGTCGGGCCGGAAGAGGAATAGTTCTAAAAGATTGTTTACTGAGGTCTAGCACATACATAGATATTAGTTCTATATACAGATACTAGCTGCACATTGCAACTTACAGATTGAATGCATGAAAAATGAAGCAATGAGTATTCGTTCAACATAATTTAATTTACTCATTAAATGTGGATATATAACATTTTCGGTTTTACCATTGGCCACGAAAATCAAAAGGTTATCTAGTCTGCAAACCGTAGAGCATACAAAATATTATTGTGTACAAAGCAAACTGTATCTAAATGAAGACTACATAATTCCAAAGATTCATTATGAATAAATACAAAAAAAAATTTTTTTTGTTTTTTTCAAGTCAACTTACCGAAGTTTTGTTAATCCCCTCGTATATGCCAGAATCTAAAAACTAAAATAACAAGATACAATTAGCCAGCGCTCATAATTATGCAAAGATTTACGGTCATCGCGTAAACAACTGTTGTGTAAAAGTTTTAGTCGGTTGGTAACCTTTCAAGATATGCGTACCTTTACAAAAGAACGTAAGTTTTCTATAAATAATACTTATTTGTCCCAGATCAACTTCCTGGAGAGAGGAGTAGTATTCAACTTTCCGAAAATGTTTTTTGGTAAAAACTTTCCCTAGGAATCATAAAAATAATTCGACAAATTTTCAAGCCAATTATGGAGAATACTGGATCTTTAAAAAAGGAAATTAGATTTTTATCTATTATATAATATTTATAATATATCGTTAAGATAAATATTTTTTAATGTTACATATACACGGTAAGTTTGGCTATAAAATTTCGATTAGTTTTTCTAACCCTTAGCGGCCAGACAGGGGTAATTATTTACCCCACGTGGAAAAACGCAATTATGCAAGTTCCATAGATATTTTAAAATTTTCTGAGCATCATATCATGTTTATTAAACTGTTTTTCAATTTTTTCGACGATCTAAATTAAAATAGGTGAAAATGACCAAAAAAGGTCTTTTTTCATCAAAAAATTCATAACTCCGCCATTTTTCAATGTTTAGTGCTAATGTTTCAGTGGCATATGCCACTATCATAAAAAAATTACTGTATTTGCCGATTCTTCAAAAACCATATTTATTTTACAAAATTATTGTATGAAAAAATTAAAAAAATTACAAGTGGCAAAATTGATATTTTTTTCGTTTTTACTTTACTGAGTAGTATTGATACTTTTCCCACAATACCTGTAGGTACTAGGTTACTATTTGTCATATTTTAATTTTTTTTTTGTGTTTTTTCTTACGGAAGACTGGCTAACTTTTTCTTTGTTAGTTTGAGCTTTGTGGAGTATTGTTTAGTAATTTTCAGTAATGCGCCTCAGATCTTTTAACTAGTTTAATAGTTTTAATAAAGAACCAACCACATTTTTAAACATCGAAAAAATAATTATTTGCTTTCAAAGGAATTTAAAAATATTGATTTATTTCAGCGTTTAATTTTTATGAAAATAACACTCTTTAAGTTCTTGTTAAGCTTGAAAAATTACTTCAAACCCAATAATATCTATTACAATATTATTTCTTAGTCAACTGACTTATTATTAAGAGATAAGGAGAGCCTTAAGTTTTTGTTTCCCTTATCTCTTAATAAATAATAATTTTCAAAAAAAACTAAGTGCTGAAATAAATAAATAAATAAATGTTTTTGAATTCAATTGAGAGCAACTAAATAATTGTATTTTCGGTTTTTTGAAATGTTGTTGTTATTCACAAATTTCATTTTTAATGGCATTTATGTTTGTTAAATAATTACAAAAATTGGAAATTTTACCTAATTAAGACTGCTAAAGCTTTTATTTTTTTATTTTTTATTTTTTTACATTTTTGTTTTCTTATTTTTTTATTTTTATGTGAAATTTATCATTTTTAATAGCTATTGTAGTCTTATTTTCAGTCGCATGATATGCATGTATGGTTTTACGACTGTAAAAGTTTGATAGCCAATGTAATAAATATTTCCTTTGTTTTTGTTGAAAATACAGTGGATTAATGATGTTATAACAAACTTATGGCCGCTGTTTTTCTAATTAAAAATCTGAGTTTGTAACAACACCTACACGTATATACATACATACGTATGTACTGGTGTGTTAAATGCAACCTACTTTCTCGGACAGATGTTTCTTGGGCGAAAACAAAAAATAAATGAAGAAAACATAAACTTTGCGAAATATTTACGATTTATTTCCTAAACGATGTACGAAAACATATTTCACCAAGTTGCTACGTGGTTTTTAAGTATGAAACTGCAAAGTTGTAAATTTTCACCGGAACAAAAAAGCTTACACACACACAACTGTTCGTTTATTTAAATACATAAATACAATGCATACACGTATGCATGCTTAGAAGTTCGGTGAAAGTTTCCAGTGAGCTACAAAAACAGCAATTGCAAATTGTTTCGAACAAACTAATTTTGCACATGTCCAGAGGAATTGGCGTAAGAACGAGCATATGTGCGTATGGTTATGTAATATGTATAATGTAAAAACTTGAAAATAGCAAGCTCATGCTCATTTGTATGCAATTATACTGCAGCTGACACTTTATACATTTCTATTGTCTTTTCCACTTCAAAACTTGTAAAGTTAACAAAACAAAGTCGTGCTGAAAGTAATGGCTAACATGTAGAAAAATAGAAAAAAAATATATACATATACATATATCTATTTACATACATGTGTACACGTATGTATGCAATTTTTCTATGATAGAAAATAAAAATCCCGCCAATTAATCATCCACAGCTGAACACCCTTTTCACACTTTCATCCGCAAAAACTCATAAATTTTCTACTTTCCTTTTTTCTTTCAGTTTATACAGTTTCTGTCATCTTAATTTTAATAATTAAATGCACACGTTAATGTGCACCGTAAAAGCTTTAAGTGTGTGTGTGAGTGTCGTTTATTTTGTATGTGAGTTGCGACACGTTGCGTAGAATTCGCGCGAATTTGATCGACAGAGAGAGGTGAACTCAGGTTGAGGTGAAGTGATGTTAGTTTTAGAGATGTATATGTATTTGCATCATACACAAACACACACACACACACATATATACACAAACTCATGAGTTCATTCTTAACGTTAATGGCAGTGCACCGCAGCACGCAATCCAATATGGAAAAATTAAATGTTATTGAAGAAAGTTGAAAGAAATTACACAAGTTTAATGTCTTCAGAAGTTTTCGCATTAAATTTTATTTGCCCTTAAGGTATTAACCTAAAATAATATTGGTATTAGAAGAAAAACAACAAAAGCGTTAAGTTTAATATACAGGCATGTGTAATACGAGATATTCAGTTAGGAGGAGGAATTTGTTTGCCCAATATACACATATACACATATGTACATACAAGTAACTTTAGCAATGCTAAAGTTTCTATGCGAAAAATGGTAATTAATATACTTGTAGTGAGGTGAAATATTTTCGTAGCAGTGAAAGTTTCTTGGTAAATGTTATATAGTAGTATTTGTCACATATATGGTTTTCCATTTTATGCTTTCAAATTTGCAGGGTTGCATTTTGACATCTGTCAAACTTAACTCTCAAAAAATATGTTTTGTTTTGGTTAAAAGTCAGGCATTTATAAGAATTGATGGGTCAACAACCGTCCAACGTGTTAAAATTGTTAAAACCTACTACGAAATGTCATGATGAGACTAGAGATATTACAAAGCTTCTGCATTGTCTTGTTGTTCGTTTCACTTCAAATATCGTTACAGTAAATGGGAAGATGCCGTTGCCCAGCAGGTTGATGTCCTCATATTATAAGCCTTCATCACTGTAGTCCAAGAAGTGCGATGTACGGTACAAGTACGAAAGTGACTAGGTCCTTGTGATACTTAGGTACTACAGCGGCCATATAAAGAAGCGCAAATTTGATGTTGGATTTGTGGTGGGAGAGAGATTTCGTCGTCGATCCCCTGGGGGATGAACGCCTGGCCATAATCCGTGTCAAATTGAATTTTTAAAATATCGTTAATTTACGCCCACGCCTCCACGGAAAAGAAGGACGAATTTGACCAAAGATGTCTTTTATGAGCGCCTGGAGCACACTTATGAGCGCTGCTCCCACCACGACGTCAAAATTGTGCTCAGCGATTTTAATGCTAGGATGGACAAAGAAGGTGTCTTTGGTACAGCTGTCGGAAAATTTAGCCTCCACAGCGAAACATCGCCAAATGGGTTGAGACTGATCGACTTCGCCGAAATATGGTTGTCTGTAGCACTAGATTTCAGCAAAAAAAAATCATTAAGCTACTTGACTGTCTCCAGATTGAAAAACTCTTAACCAGATCGATCATGTTGCGATAGACGGATGACTTGTCTTCAGTGTTCTTGACGTTCTCATTTTCCGAAGTCCCAACATCGACTGGGATACTTATCAAATATGGATACTTATTGGCTATATACAATTCATATTAAGCGCAGTTCACATGACTGTAACCGTCGTTTCCAAATCAAAGTTCATTTACACCTTAATGTGTATTTCCGAATTGAAATCAAAAAAATTTCTTACACGTTGTTTCAAGATTCACATGCAAGTATTTTGATTTGAAGGTCACAAGTTTTAGGGTTACTTCAGCTTTTATTTGAACCCCTAGGACTTGAGAAGATGCAGGACTAGTGAAGACTCGACATTTTTTTAAACTTTTAATTAACAGGAAATGGTATTAATATTGGTCCAAAGTGTGTAAGTACAACAAGGAGAAAACACAGACAGACAGACCCACCTATATAATCGAAATGGCATGCTGAGTTAATTTATCCATTGGGTATCGAGCAGGTTTGAATGCTCGGGTATTTCTCGTTTACAAGTCTTGGAAAACAGTGCCGATGATAGGAAAAATAATACGAGGGCATCAAAAAAAGTTCGGTCAGTAGGAGACTTCCGATTTGTTTTTGTTAAATATAAAAACCCTGAATCCTTGCAATTACTCAAAATTTTAGAGCGATCGGCTAAACTAGAGATGAGAAAACGCAAGATAGCTGAGATAGGTCAGACGAAATTCCCCCACCCACGCAAACAGAAATTCGCCATGTGATCCTCTTCGGATTTCGGCGTAATTTGCAGCCAATACAAATATTCAGTGAATGCCAAATTGCATATGGAATGATTGCAGCGTCTTTAAAGACTATTTCTAAGTTGTTTCAAAAATTGCAGACTGGACAATTTTCCGCAGAAGACGAGCCCCGAGAAGGTAGGCCAAAATCTTCCACTAATGACGTCACTGTGGCCCTGGCGAAGTTCAAAATTGACGAAGACCCATGACTGACACAAGAAATGATTGCTAATGAATTGGGTTTTAATGCGTACCCCGAATATTAAGTAATCATCTGGGGTACATGAAGAAATCTGCTCGATGGGTGCCACGAATTCGAAATGAACCCCGAAAAGAGGATCGGGGGCATTTTACCCAATCGTAACCTAAATTCTACTGGAAAAGGGCCAGACGGTAACCGCAAAATGGTACACCGAAGAGTGCTTCCCAAAAGAATTTGTTAGAAAACAGCAAGAAAGAGGATTTGCGGCGCTACTTTTTACATCATGACAACGTGTCATTCCACACTGCTGAAATAACGAGTCATTTTATTGCGATCTCTAGGATCGAAGAAATACGTCCAGCACCCCCCGGATATAACACCTTGTGATTTCTAGTTATTTCCAAAAATTAAAAAAAAAAATAAAAAGAAAGGTCTTTAATGGCAACGAGGAGATAATTAATGCGGTGAATGCTGAGTTTGATAAGCTTAAAAAGCCAGATTTTGAAGAATGCTTTCAGAAGTGGATCTAAAGGCTTAAGAAATGCATTAAAATCAATGTTGATTATATAGAGAAGATAAAAAGGGACAAAGATTACGTATAAATACAAAAATAATTTTTTTTCTGGTTAACTTACCGAACTTTTGTTATCCCCTCGTGTGATCGAAAAAATTTAAATCATCGATCTTGAGTTTTAAATTATCTTCTACTAGAACTAAAAAGGTTGGACAGAAAAAGTTTTATTTTTAAGATTTATTTTAAACTTGAAGTTAATTTTTTTTTTTCAAACTTCGAAAAAAATGGAATTTTCCAACTTCTTTGGTATTTTTTTAATTCGAATAAAGGAGACACTCATAAAAATTATAAAAATTTGGTTCGACTGTTTCGGATGCATCGCATGACCTGAAAAATCGGTACAGTTTTACGAGTACAGAATGCAACCGCTTTAGAAAACTCATCAAATCGTTGAAAAATTTAAATATTTTTCTAAGCTACAGATACGTTTTTGAAGCTTAAATATGGTACATTATTGTATGAAAATTTTGTTAACCGCAATAATTTCCTTCCCTTTCAAAACAATTGTTTAAAAAAATTTTTTTTTCGTGTTCTGAAAGAAATTATTGCCTAAAGGACTTGAAAACGGCAATCGGTTCACTTATTTTATAACTAATTTATCTTCACAACTAAATAAAAGAGTTGTTTGCCTCTTTGCTGACAATTTAGATTCCGCTGTTTTATCTTAAATATCAATATTTTTTTAAATATTCTAAAGGGGCATAAAGTAAGGTAATAAATATAATTTTAATTCCCATTACTTCCTTATTAATTAGATTGCTTATTACCCAAAATGAGTAGGTGCTAAAGGAACTACGGTACTTAAAATGTTTTTTTGTTGTTTTCGCTTCACGAACTTTTCACGTTGTAGGTATAAACACCCTCACTGAGAGGATGCGGCGTTTCAAAAGAACACAAAAGCTTGCCGCCGAGAAAATCGTGCCGAATTCATCACCTCATAACGCCACAAATTCGCTTTCACATCAGTGAACGTTATTCAATTGTGGCTGAAGATTTTGGGTTATTTGCAACGGTACTCAATTCAAGGTCATTGTTGTTGTTGCATGTGTTGTGTTCAATGCTTTTTAGTTTATTTTTCATTCACTCAGTGCCAAAAACACTCTAACTTAGTAGTCTTAAATTCAATTGCTCTATGTAGACGTATGTACAATATACTCGTTTATGTATGAATTTGTGTGTATGAAAATATCTATGTTTGTACAAATTTCATGAATTTCGCATAGGCAAGCCTTTGAATAGCAGTCAATTTCATTTACTCTCAAACCTTTCGCACTAGAAACTGTGCCAAGTGAAAAATCCTTCTGTAGTACACTGAGGTCTCACTAAAAGCAATGCTTTGTTAATGTGCCGGCGTTTGGTGTTGTTGTTGTTGTTGATGTTATTAGTAAACCTCAGTTGCTGGTATTTTCACGCTAAAGCATTCAACTCTGCAATGAATTTATCGCACTTTGTTTCACTTGAGTTCAATTTTTTTCGCGGCAATGTGATCTCTGTTTATTGCTAGTGAAGCGAAACTTTCAAAGAAATTTACTCGTAGAAATGAGTTATGCCAAAGTGTGAGCAGAGCATGAATAGTTCATAATCAGCTTTGGTTATCATCTGATGGTGATTCGTATACAAATGGAATAGTGGAAAGCCCAGCGGCGAAGAAATGATGTGGTGCATGCACTAGCTTCTTTGCGGAATATAAACGGACGAAAGCATGCCCGACGATTGAAGCGTTAGTGAGCTCTGCTCAATCCAACAAAAGCAGGTCACCGCAATACAGAGCAATTAGTCTTCTTAGTATCGCTTATAAGGACCTATGAAACGCATTAGTTGTCAGATTGAAAACGAACGAAGTTATTGGACCTTACGAGTGTAGCTTCCGACCTGACAGATCTACATTTAACTAGGTATTACCCATGCGTATAGCCTTGAGAAGAGCTGTAAGAAAAGGATCGGCACACATCATCTATTTGTCGATTTTGAAGCAACCTTCGACAACACAAAAAGGATCGGCTTCTATGCCACTATATCTGAATTTCGAATGCCCGTATAGCTTATACAATTATGTAAGCTGATATTAAGCAACATCAAAAGATCTGCTGTATGAGGGTGTGCTCAACGGATAACCCAGCAACGGTACTACATGAGGCGAGCTGGTTGCATGAAATTAGTATCTTGTGCGGACGACAAGGCGATAAGACTCTATAAAGAGGCTATCGCGGAAGTTGGACAGCTCTGGCTGGGGGCAGATCTAGCGGCAGTACAGACGAGATCATTAATACGTCAAGAGCTTGGGCTTAGATGCCAGTGGAGCCCTCTAATGACATTCTCGAACTCATCCGTCTCGACAACAAGAACCTACCCTCCAGTGACTGGAGAATAGTCCAAGTTTGCGAGGTGAAGAAAAATCAGTGTTTCTTGGGACAAAAGCGATTTTGCTAATCCAGCAGCCTCTGAAGATAGGGTTTCCGCTAACTCGATCAACGTCGCGAGCGAAACGGGAGAACAGCCCCAGCTGAGGAGGATGCGAAAATTTTGAAAACCCTAGGCAACTCTTCGAGTGATCCAGGGAAACGAAGTCGTACGCTTAAAGTCACATGCTCTATATTGCCCTAACAGTGACAGGTAAGTAACTGCAAATCTTAAGTAATTTACTATAGTAGGAAGCTGCTGCAAGGTATGTCGTTCCTTTCACAATGAGATATAGACCACTTCCTTCTAAATCATCCAAACTAAATGGCATGGAAATGACCATCTACTGAAGTGAAAAACCTCGGTATACTCTTCAATAACAAGATCAACTGGAGCCCAAAAACGGCAGAAATTTTTAGAAGAGCTATCACATCTACTCAAATTCTAAGCATGCACAGCGGCCATTGGCCAGAGATGAGGCTTAAAATCGTTTATTGATCATTGGATTTATATATCAATATTCTGACCCAATCTATTATACGGGCGCACTGTCTGGGGAGCAGCACATGAAAAAACACTTTCAGGAGCAAAGTTCAGCGATCGGAAGCTCCCACTAGTGTCGTCGTTGAGGCTATCAGGAAGAGAAGCAGTGAGATTCATTTTGAGCAAATATTTCTTCATTTCTGTTTCCTATACCTAAACTGAGAAAACCACTGCTGTTATAATAATTGAAATTTATTCTGGGCACATATATGTACATAAAAAGTGTGATACTTTAAACAAAACACAAATGAATTTAAGGTTTTCGCAGACCCGATAAGTTCACTAACCGAAAGAACTTAAATTAAGTACGCTTACAGAAAAAATGATGAATTCCTGTATTATTTAGTGAATGTGAAAATGGACCCGCAAACTCAAAATTGTATTTTAAAGTGGTGAGGGAAACTTAATTGCATTGAGGCTGGAGACACATTTCACATTTATTTTTAAACTTACCCATAACATTGCATTGACGCTCCGGACTGCTCGTTTGAGTGCTGCCAGCAGCAGTTGGTAGCGCTGTTGTCGAGCTATAGCTGGAGCTCTTAGCTACTGCAGACACTGTCGTTCCTCCTCTTTCTCCAGTTTTCTGTGGACTACTGCTTGGTTGCGTAATTAAATCCGCCTTTTGCTGCTGCTGTTGGGCTTGTTGTTGCTCATCCGCTGTAGTGAGCAATATATCGATATTTACCACACTTCCATTATATTCGCTGCTATAGTCATTGTAGGAACTGCGAAAATAAACGTTTTCAATTTTGCTATTATTACTACTTCTGTTGCCACCGCCTGCGCCTCCAGTGGCGCGGTCACCAACGCCAGTGCCTCTTGGTGCGTTTGTGTTGTTTATTGTTTTTGTTGCGTTTGTTACGTTTGTTGCATTAATAGTTTGTGTCCCGGCGAGACCAAACAAATTTGTACGACGTGCTGGGCTCACAGTGTCCAACTCTGAAGAATTATTATTATTATTGTTTGCGTTCATTTCAGTGGACGTGAGCCAGCGATGAAAGGCATCATCCTGATCCTCCTCACTGCTTTCGCGATTAAAAATATCCTGTTGCTGAAGTTCCGCTGTTTCTATTTTGTCCTGCAAAAAGCAAATGCACAGAAATGCTGAGTAAATGGCGAGAAGGATTTTCGTATTTGATTTGAGTTGAAAGGAAAGTTTTGTTAAAACTTTTATTCAAGTGGCACGTCGATTGTAGACATTAAGTGCTTTCTGACCCCCAAGCTAGGCGAAAGTATAAGTCAGCGGACGTGTCTGCGTGCGTGGGTTAAGTTGTTAGTATGATAAAATTTATTTATCACTTATTGGAAAAAAAATCTTAATATATTCAAATTGAAATCTAAATAAATTAAATGAAATTAAAAACTTTGCTGGGAGTCCAATCAATTATTAAGAAGAGATTTTTTTTTAATAAAAAGTGCGAATAAATATAAATAGAAAAATTATCAAATGAATTATTTTCAAAACCGACTTCTTTTGCAGTAAAAAGTAAATCAGGGGAAATCAAAATCAGAAACTGCGAGCATTTTTAAAGTTAAGATTTTTGATTGATTTTCTTTCTTTCCTTGATTTCAAATACTTTTCTATTTTATGTTCCTTTATTTATTTTGATGTCTTTTACTTTTATTTTTATTTTTATTTTTATTTTTATTTTTATTTTTATTTTTATTTTTATTTTTAATTAATTTATTTTTCATATCATTTTATTTACTTAATTTTATTTTAGTTTATTTTGTTTAATTCTATTTCATTTAAATAAATTTAATTTTGTTTAAAGTTTCTTTATTTTGTTTTGTTTAATTTAATGTAATTTAATTTAATTTAATTTTAGTTTATTTTAATTTATTTATTTTATTTTATTTTATTTTATTTTATTTTATTTTATTTTATTTTATTTTATTTTATTTTATTTTATTTTATTTTATTTCATTTTATTTTATTTTATTTTTTTTTTATTTTATTTTATTTTATTTTAGTTTAATTTATGTTATTTTATTTTATTTTATTAGATATTTTTAATTTATTTTATATTATTTTATTTTTTTTTTTAATTTATTTTATTTTGTTTTATTTTATTTTGTTTTACTTTATTTTATTTGATTTTATATTATTTTATTTTATTTTATTTTAATTTTTTTTATTTTATTTTATTTTATTTTATTTTATTTTATTTTATTTTATTTTATTTTATTTTATTTTATTTTATTTTATTTTATTTTATTTTATTTTATTTTATTTTATTTTATTTTATTTTATTTTATTTTATTTTATTTTATTTTATTTTATTTTATTTTATTTTATTTTATTTTATTTTATTTTATTTTATTTTATTTTATTTTATTTTATTTTATTTTATTTTATTTTATTTTATTTTATTTTATGTTATTTTATTTTATTTTATTTTATTTTATTTTATTTTATTTTATTTTATTTTATTTTATTATATTTTATTTTATGCCATTATATTATATTTTAATTTATTTTATTATATTTTATTTTATTTTCATTTTTATTTTTTTTTTATTTTTTTTTATTTTTATTTTTTTTTTTTTTCTCTATTTCATTTGTTTTTTATTTTAATTTTTTTAATTTATTTTAATTTTTTTAATTGATTTGCTTGTATTTAATTAATTTATTTTTTGATCTTGTTTAATTTAATTGATCTTTTTTAAATAGTTTTCGGTTTATTTTAATTTAATTTTCCATTATGCTATTTGAACCTGCTTTATTTTGCTTTATTTAGGTATGTATATTATTTCGTGTAATTTTATTTAATTTCTGAATAAATTTTTTAAAATGTTAGTTAATTTTTAGTTTAAAATTTTTTGAAATACTGGGTAAATCTGTTCAAATCCGAAAGATAAATTATTAGAATTTGGGGTCTTTTATTTTGTTGGCCGCGTAAACTTTTTTCCAAAAATTGCAGTTAACCCGATTTAAGGGCGAATTTTGATAACAAGTATTAGAAAAGTTGCACAATTCCTAATTACCTATAATTACGCAGTTGGTCTTTTATATCTATGTACATATGTGGTTGACGCTTTGTAATCGTTGAAACAATTTTGGAATTTGTGGCATGGTTCTCGATGTTTTACCAGCAAATGGAGGGATCTGCTATTTATACTAAGCCGTCTCTGAACGGTTGATGGATTTTCATGAAGAGCTTTATTTCATGTCAAAAACACACTCGTAGGGCTTGACATTCCCTGCCGAGGGGCGATCAGAATTAGAAACATTAATTTTCAATTAGTTTTGGTGTTTGTTGAACCAGGACTTGAACCCTGGCTCCCCAGAAATGCAGTACGCAATGGTAACTTTGCTGCTATTGATGCGTTATTATTTTCCAATTTTTTTTTTTTCGATTTTGCTTGAGCGAATTCATACACTTTCGAGTGATACAAACACATACTCGTACGCATATCTGATTGTTAGATAACATAATTTATATTCTACCATTCACAAGAAAACCACTTTTATTACTCGACGTGTTACCAAATTAAATTTAGTGTCAATTGAGTTGCTGCATCAAATTGATAGAAATTGCGAGCTGGCCTTTCATGTTCAAAGGTAAAATTACTATTTGGTATACAGTGTATATAACTTTGTACTGCGTGTGAGTGAGTCTTGCTTATGCGAGTTAGAATTGAAATATAAAAAATAACACAATCAAAATGTGTGCTTGCTACTGAAAATGTAATAATAATGAATATGTGAGCATATTACAAAAAAAAAAATCAACATTTCCAGTATAAATCAAATACATTTTGTTACGGTTTCGATTTATGAACTGGATAAGATATCTAGAACAATAGAAAAGTACCTAAGATCGATTGACAACCACAGACACCTGTTGTACGTTTGGAAAATTGACTGATCGAACGAAGAAATGCAAAGAGTTGATAGCAGGATTTCATGGTTTTATCACAGCACTATAGTTTACGTGAGCAGTTTTTTGTGGCTAAAATAAAAAGTAGTCAATATATTTGAAGTTTTTTCCATCAAGTTATATATGTATGTATATCATAGTTATTTTTTTTTGGAAACATATACCCCTTCCTGCATTTTAATTATTATTCCATTAATTGCTTCCAATTAAAATTTTTTTGTAATTATTTTTTTGGAATAAAAATAAGCGTAGCACACCGTTAAATTCCTCTCCTAAGTCTAGTCGATAGGCAATTGCATACTTGTACATATAAATGTGATGAAAGTGATATGCAACACTTCTGTCTCGCACGTGGAGGGCACCTGAAGACAGTCTTCAGAATTCATCAGCGTATACTCGCTAAGCCGGCATTGAAATTAATCGAAATCGGATAATCTCGATTGAGCGTCTTATAAAGACAACACGCTGTAGCTTAGAGACTACATAAATTCATAATACAAAGAACTTTTTACCCAAGACCATTCAGTATTTGTTGAAACATTAACATATAAAACTCAATTATATCAAAATCGACAAAAGCAAACCAGTTCTTTTTTGCAATTTGCCATCAACTGGAACACTTGTGGGGCCAGAGTGGCTGTTGAGATCATTGATTATAGAATAATATCTCATCTGTGTTTAGTTCTGCAGCTACATAATTTACGCTTTAGAATACTGAAGTGAGACCAAAAGAGCTCCTTACTCTATTTATTACAGTTCTTTTATACTCTCAAAGAGCATATGTGCAAACTGAACGAGTAACTGTATGACTATTTGTTGTGATTATATTTTTCGAAGTGTAATCTTTCGTGTGTTGGTTTACTGGCGCACCCGCAAAGAGGTGATTGCGTGCCTTGTCTGTAGCAAGTTAACGATTCAAAGTCGATATTAGGACCTCACAGCGTATGCTGTAAGCCGCATAGTTAAACAGCCTCAATGAGTTGCGAGATTTTCAATCCTGGAACAACTATGAAGCTTGATTAATTTTCTTCTGCTAAAATCCATTTCAAACTCGCAACAGGAACAATTTAAGTTACAAGGACCCACTCTATTTCGTCCTTGTCTGAAAAGTCGAATTGCGGTAGGGTCATTACTATCTTCTAACTTCAGCGGTTTAAAATACTGCGCATTTGCTTAAGCCCAGTAAGGCATTGATTTGATTGTTTTTGGCTTCTGTTCATAGGCGGAAGATTGGAGGTTTGTTACACTCCTTCGGTGTGTGTTCCGGTTGGCCGCATTGTATACAAATATCTTGTCCTTTTTATCTCTGGTATTTTACAATCCCAGGATGTGTATCCCGGTCCGAAGAAGTGGAAACATTTTTTGTTAGTTTTTTCTAATCATAGCGCGCAAGTGATCTATCCGATATTAACTCTGCTTTGTCTTATCAACATATCTGCTTTCTAATTTGGCAATTCTACATACATCCTGATCTGCTCTCTACTGTTAGATGGAGAAAAATTAGTTTGTAGGATCAGGCACTGATCTTCCAAGAGCATTCTTGATTGCTTCAGTGACCTCTCGATGTGTGCTTAGGGAATCGTCTCTAATCTCTTGCCGGTCTTTGACACGAATATTAGTTATGTTTGGGTAAATTTTAGCTGTAAGCTTTTCTATAACCGAAACAATTGTTCCAAATGCTATAGGTATAAGTATTATTCAGTTACGAAAAATCATTATTTTCTATTTGAAGCAACAGGTCTGAGCAATATGAGTTCTGATATTTTTGGTGTGGCTTCTTTTTCCTATTTTACCTTCATTCACTCGCGTTCTCATGTAAACTACTGGTAAAGTGTGCCAAAAATCGCCTGTCAACAATACAGTAACTTTTCTAACAGCATGGTAGCAATTTCAGACAATGCGGCCGCTAAGGCACTATCATGTTTGCTTCTCACTCTGGCCAACAATAAATTTAACAGAAAAGTTGTAAGGTGACTATCCAGATAAAAGATATCTTCAAAACATTGTTCGACTTGAATATATGTGTCTTTGTCCCTTCTATTCCCTTTTTCCTTACTTGACACCACCTCTTTTAAGGAATTGATATCGTAACAGTCCCCAGTGGTATTTTAGACCAGAATGAACTTTTGTCCCAAATTTTATGTAAATCAAGCGATAAATATAAAATGTTCGCATAGATCGTTCACAGACCCACTTCCCGGAAGAAAAATAGTTCCCAACTTTGATTTGTGCACAAGCTGTTCTGTACCAACTTTTATGAAGTGTGCCGGTTTTACTAGTAGATGTCGCTAGCAATATGTATAAATTTCTATGATTTGCCTTGTATGCAATTTTTTTCTATTGACATTAACCTACAAAACAACGCAAGTCACATTCCGCCAAAATAATAGCGTCATATTTGTTTACCTCAGTGAATATGTCGAGTTTCGTTCCAAGTAAATCGCATTTGCGGCATTCGTTGCTTTTCTTATTTCATCAAAAGAAAAAAGCAGCTGAAGCTCACCGGTTGCTGGTAGAAACTTATGGTGAACATGCTTCAGTGATTAGAACATGTGAGACAATTTAAAAGTGGAGATTTCGATTTGACAGACAATGAATATCCTGGTGCAGCGAAAAAGTTCGAAGACGAGGAATTGCATGTTGATCCACCCCAATCGCAACAAAAATTAGCAGAAACACTACATGTGACTCGAGGAGCAATTTGCCAACGTTTAAACGCCATGGGAATGATCCAGAAGTATGGAAAATGGGTGCCACACCAGTTGAACGATAGACAAATGGAAAATCGAAAAACCGTTTGTGAAATGCTACTTCAACGATTCGAAAGGAAATCTTTTCTGCATCGAATTGTCACGGGGGACGAAAAATGGATTTATTTTGAGAACCCGATGCGAAAAAAATCATGGCTTTCCCCTGGTGAAGCTGGCCCATCGACTGCAAGGCCAAATCGCTTTGACCGTAAGACAAAGCTCTAAGTTTGGTGGGACCAGTGTGGTGTGGTGTACTACGAGTTGTTAAAACCTGGTGAAACGGTGAACACGGATCGCTACCGACAACAAATGATCAATTTGAATCATGCGTTGATTGAAAAACGGTCGGAGTGGGCCCGAAGGCATGACAAAGTTATCTTGTAACATGACAACGCGTCTCATACCGCTAAACTGGTGAAAGACATATTGAAAACACTTAATTGGGAAATATTATCGCACCCGCCATACTCTCCAGACTTCGGTCCGTCCGACTATCAACTTTTCGCATCGATGAGACACTCCCTTGCAGAGCAGTGCTTCGCTAATTTTGAAGTAGTCGAAAATGGCTCGTCGAATGGTTTGCCTCGAAAGAGAAAAAGTTTTTTTGGAATGGTATCCATAATTTGCCTGAGAGATGGGCGAAATGTGTAGAAACCAATGGTTAATACTTTGAATAAAAAAATTTTGAGATTCCTCTGAAAATAAAGTGTTTTCATTATCGATAAAACCGGCAAACTTCAACAAACACACCTGGTAAATCAAACGATAAATAAAAGTTTTTCCCAATAGGTCAGTCCGAGGTCCACCTACCGGATGAAAAATATTTCCACATGTCAATTTTCGCAAAGCCTTAACTGTGTACAAAATTGTTGTAAATTTAATAATATCAAAATAAACTTAATTTTTTTCGAATAGGACAGTACGAGGTCCACTTCCCGTGATATCCGTTCTTATATGATGCATTCGTTATACGCAGAGCATATTCTAGAGGTTTCAGCTTCTTACGATCAGTGGTTTAGGCTAAGAATAAAAAATTCTATCACGCTAATCTAAAAAAACTCAAACACTTTGTGTGTGTGTATGTCTATTTTTTTACTATTAATCGCTAGTCTTTAGTAAAAACGTGCTTAATGAAAATCTTTTATTCTCACAAATACCTTAAATCCATTTTATTTTACGGAAATACAATAATACCGTAAAGCGATGTTCACAGAAAAAAAAAATCGTAAATAAAAAAAACTTCAGGCAATCCCAACGAATAACAGATTTCTATGTAAACACAAAATGTGTAATTAAATTCCACAACTCTTGGCACCACTCTCTCAGTCTCTCTCTCTCCCAGCCAATGTGTTGCATCTGTAGCTACTACATTGCCAATAGCAGCAACAATAACAACATGATGCAACACCGACTGCCAACTGCCAACCACCAGCCATAGTGGCAAACTTCGATTGACTAATTTGGTTTGTTGTACTCGCAATCACGCTAATTGCGTCACATGGGTGAGTGGGTGTGAATGCAATGCAACTGTGTATGGATGTATATGTGTGTGTTAGCAGTGAGCTAGTAATACGTCCTTTGTGTCTGATTCCACCGAAATTGCAGCTAAAATTGACAACACCACCACTGGCAAGCACTTCGCATATGTCCTCGTGAATCCGCACTAACTCACTTTAATATGCAAGTACACGCACACACACTCACATACACACACACACACATACGCATACTACCATAATAACTGCGAATATCACATATTGCGTAGATAAAAGTCTTTCTTTTTTTTTGCAGTATTCGTGAGCTGTGCTGGATTGAGGATTGAGGCTGCTTCACGGCAATTTACTGCATGAGAGGCGCTGATAGGGAAAGTGCGCGTGGTTAAAGCATACTTTAGGGAGTAATGTCGTGTGCATGAGAAAATTGATGAGTAGATATTTGGCCTAAGAGGCAGAAATAATGCGTGTGTTTGTATGGATGTGTGTGTGTGTGTATATGAGCAGCTGAAAGTTGTTACTGTTTATCTGAGTCAAAAATTTGACAGATGATTGCCTGCGTATGTTTGTTTATGTGCACAGCTGTATATGTGAGAAGGCAGTGGTATAATCTTATCACCGGCAAAATATTGCATACATAATTATGTAGGAATTTGAGTATATAGATATTTGCTGATATATGCAGCTGCGTAAAATTAATTCAGCAATTTAATTGGGCTCTTGGTGGTTCTTATGGCAATCATATCATATCACTTGTGATATTTATTTTTTGCTTTAGGCGTTTGGTGAGAAGAAACATGTTTACAAAAATTCAGAAAATCCCTTTATTTAAAATTAAAAAGAAAAAAATATATATAATATATATAAGATGAAGTTTTGATACAAATATTCGAAATGAAACTTCTAAATTGAATAAAATTACCTTAAGGCACTTTTGATTTGAGCCATGTAATCAACTTAATCACTTTATTCAAAAGCTTGCATGCGATACAATGATTACTGGAAGATGATAGGCTTACGGCTTTCACGTTCTGTTAAGAATATGTTTCGCGCGCTTCGCTTAGTTTATGGTAAATTTAATCGGCCTACAGAGCATACTACTCGCAACACCATCACCTATCCCAAGACCCAGCATTTATTATTGAATAGTATTCAACCGAATAGACCACGATCAGCACGCAGTGAAAAAAAGAAATCGGCCGAGGCTGGGAGTGTACACGAAGACCGAGAGGAGTCAATTCAGCGCCGTTCGCATCTTAAATTGAAAGCGCACAAAATACTGCCGGCGCAAGAACTAATGCCGCTTGACATTCCGAAGCGAGAACGCTTTACTCTATGGCCTTTTGATAAGTTCCAAGAAGATCCGACGTTTTTGAGCCAAATTTTGTTCAGTGATGAGGCCCATTTCTGGCTCAGTGGATACGTAAATAAGCAAAATTACCACATTTGGGACGAAGAGAAAACTGAAGAGATTCAAGAGCTACCATTTTATCCAGGAAAAATAACGGTTTGCTGTGGTTTGTGGGCCGTTGGAATCATCGTTTAATTTTTCTTCAAAAATTGAAATTGAAGCTCGTGATTTCGGCGACATTAGGTTTTAACAAAAGGGCGCCTCTTCCCACACATCGTATCAATAAATTTATTTATTGAGAGAACACTTTGATCCAAGCCTTGGAGCAAAACATCATTTGCCAGCTCCCAGTCGAAATGCTTGAAAAAGTCAACCGAAACTAGGCTCAACAGACACACAATCTCCACCTCCAGTAGATGCTTCGATATTCTTTTCTCCACAAGAATCTCTAACAGATGCGATACCAAAGCCCCAGACTAGGGAGCAATAGTCATCTTCTTAGACGGCCTCTCCCGTGCTCTCATTAAGTATAAGCAGCAATTCCAGGCTGAAAGAATTGCAATCATGGAGGCAGCGGAGAGGTTGCACAAATCTGCAGCAGCAGGAATATCGGTTACAATTTACTCCGATAGTCAAGCTGCAGGAAGGAGTTTTTTTTAACAAACTCTCAACGAAATACAGTACAGCCGTGGCCTGGGTACCTGGACACAGGGACATCGCAGGCAATTGCATGGCAAACGAACTAGCAAGGGAAGGAACCATTACCAGAGAAGCTGACTCAAGATGGTTGAACGAGATCACTACCTGTTCGCCATTAAAATAACGACTGGAAATAGGATGGTCTATTACTCTTACGATTTCTGCTGCAAATCTGGGGATTACCTCTGCCACAGCATGACACTAGTTCCGTGGAAATCACTTCTTCGACTGTCTCGCTGAGTTGGCCTCAGCGAATATTGGAAGCCTAGTTGCCTTTATAAGGCAGACAAAATGGTTCAATTATTTGAAAAGGTGAACACAGGAGCCTCTCAGCGGTAACACAATGGGCCTATTGGCCAAAGGGTGCTGGTGGTGACCAGCAGCCGCATCAACTCAACTCAAATTATTGGGATTTAGGTAAAAAGCTATTTTAAAAATTCATTTCAGATTCATGGTTTCTTCACAAAAATTGCATAAAATGATCAGTATCAGTAGTAGTAATATAATTTTTTTCGAAATAAATTGATCCGCTGTAATGAATATAATTAATAAATCAATAACTTTATAAAATTCTTATGTGAAAGGATATATGTTACTAATTGTATAATTGCTTAATATATTTTAGTTAAAAATATTAAAAAAATTACCACCCACGTATTACATAAAAGCTGTCTCATATAAGTCCAAAGCTTAGATAGTTTCATATCCTTGTGATCACAAAATCCTTCTAACTTTGTTGGCATCAATTAACTTAGCAACATCTTACCCTCCATATTATAATATAAAAATACCAGCCGGAAAAAATAAATTCAAATAAAGTGTCAAAGAAAATTGTAATAATTCCAAGCGCCATATCTTCAACTAAAAATAGCTTAAATAAAAATAAATGACTTACAAAGCCGTAGAGTAGTAGGGGCAGACACTACCAGCTGAGAGCAAGCAAATCGTATCAGTCCGTTCGGATATTAAGCATCTTAACTGAAAGCAAGCCGTCCAAGGAATTGAGCTCAAAGCAAACATTTGCGGCCAATGTCCATTTCTCGCTTAATTAAGGTCAAATGGTTGTTGAAATTAATTTGGTTAGTAGAAGTGGGTGGCAATGGCGGCATTTACAGAACAACTTGAAAGACGCACGGTTAAACCGAGAGCAGTTAATATGCATAGAGAAGGGGGCGACGACATGCGGCTAAATGCAAATATAAATATAATTCTAGATGGTTTAATATTGACCTTAGTAGCCAAGTTGGAATGTGTTACAGCCAGTCTGATGAGTGTGTTTGTGTGTGGGAGTAAGTTAATGAAGCAATAATACAAACAGTTAAGTAAATATTTAAATTTAATGAAGCATTTTATTTGTATTACTCAACGTGGGCTGCAAATTCGAGGAGTTTTGGAGTAAATGGAGACTAAGTTGAAATTCCATTGATATTCATTCAGAATTTGTCGAGTTCAATTTCTTTACAATTTGTTGCAAATATAAAAATTTAGGTTCAAATATTCCATTGAAATTAAAGGCGCTAAGAGTATGATTATGCAACGCATTTCCTTTTTAATACAATATAAAGGGTGGTTAAATTGTAAGGGCCGATGTTGAATGTGAACCACACCTAAACGCCAAGTTTTTTTCCGAATTTAATTTGACATTTCTCTATTTCAGACTTACTCAATTTGAACCATGGAGAGATACACAATCCAACAACGTGTTAAAGTTATCCAGACTTATTATGAAAATTTTCGAAGAAAATCATCTTCAGTGATGAGGCACATTTTCACCTCAGTGGATTCGTCAATAAACAGAATTGCCGCATTTGGGCGAATGAGAATCCAAGAGTGATTGTCGAAAAACCAATGCACCCACAAAGAGTGACTGTTTGGTGCGGTTTATGGGCTGGCGGCATCATCGGGCCGTATGTTTTCCAAAATGAGGCCGGTCAGGCAGTTACTGTGAATGGTGTTCGCTATCGTGAGATGATAACGAATTTTTTATGGCCACAATTGGAAGATATGGATGTGGACGATATGTGGTTTTAGCAGGACGGTGCCACTTGCCACACAGCTAACGAAACAATGGCTCTTTTGCGCAACAAATTCAATGGCCGTGTTATCTCACGTAATGGCGATGTCAATTGGCCCCCAAGATCATGTGATTTGACACCGTTGGACTTTTTTCTCTGGGGTTATTTGAAAGAAAAGGTGTACGTCGATAAGCCAGCAACAATTCAAGAGCTAAAGGATGAGATAATTCGGCACGTTAACGGCATAGAAACTCCATTATGCCTCAGCGTCATCGAAAATTTGGACCATCGTATGGAGGTGTGCCGCCGAGGTCGCGGCGCTCATTTGGCCGATATTTTGTTACATACATAATTGAGTAATACCAATATATCATAATAAAATAAAATTTCAATAATTTCCTAAATAGTTTGTGTTTTATTCAAAATCAACATCGGCCCTTGAAAATTTAACCACCCTTTATAAATACCACAACATTTAGTTTTCAAGTTAACCACAAAATCGTAATTATATATATTTGGTATTGGTAGCTTTTGAATTAGTTAGATCTTGTAGCGATGCGTACTGCCATTCCCAAGGTCCGGTTTCAAGTTCTGGTCCAACTGCCGTCCAAAAGTAATATTTCTCTGATCGCGGTCGCCCCTACTAGGCAAGGAATGTCAACCCTTCTGAGTGTATTTCATGAAATAAAGGCGCCTCATAAAAAAACTATCAGCCGCTCGGAGGCGGCTAAGTATAATCTGTAGATCCCGCCATTGGTTGAAAAAAACTTCAAGGCGCATATCGAAAATTAGAGGAGGAGCTGGGATGAAAATCACTTGAGCGGTTACAAATTAAATATAAATACTCGAATATTATTTTAAGCATTGTTGCACTGTACAACATTGAATCTAAAAGCACTAAAGAATAACCCGAAGTAAGTGCAATATAAGAAATTAATCTTTTATTATTAATGAAAAGTGCCTGCAAGTGCAATAAATAATAGACTTTGTTATTGGTGAAAAGTAAATTAAAAAGTATTTTTCAAAGACTTTGTGTAGTTGTGCAGTTATTAAGGCTGGACAGTGACAGTAATAGTTTTCAACTACTTTCCCGTGAAGCTCGATTAAACGGTGCTCATTATAGTGATATGGCATCAGTGACACCACTTTTTGATTTACTTCTTCTTCTTCTTAGGCGTATATACCACTTACATGATTGTAGCCGAATTTATAACATTGTGTTATTTATTTCTTTTTTTTTCGCTCTTTGTTGCCAACTGGAAATACCAAGTACAGCCAAGTCCTCCTCTACCTCGCTTTTACAACAGATTGGAGCTCTACCCTACCTTTGCTTCCACCGGCGGTTATTGCATCGAAAACTTTCAAAACTGGAGTATTATCATCCATCCGGACCACTCCATCGGCTGCGGTATTCGTCGTTCCCAACTCGTAGGGGACCATTAATCTTACGCAAAATCTTTCTCTCGAAAACCTCTAACATCGACTTATCTGAGGATGTCATCGTCCATGCCTCCACACCATATAGCAGGACGGGAACGAAGAGCGACTTGTACAGTTTAGTCGTTGTTCGTCAAAAGAGGATTTTACTTCCATTTTCCTGCTGAGTCAAAAGTAGGTGTTAATACTGGTTCCAAAATAGACGAAGTTATGACTGTCAACAGTGACGTGGCGGCCAAGTCGGAAATGAGATGACTGTTTGTTTGATGGCAGGAGATATTTCGTCTTGCCCTTGTTCACTATCAGGCTTTTTGATTTTAAGTCATGTAATATTTACTTTTTTATGGCAAAAGACTTCTTGATTGTTAGAATAAATCGTACACATCCCACTTAGGTATCGAGTTTTATGCAATCTGTAAAATTTTTATGGCTCTTTCATCCAGCTCGTTAGTGATTTCCCATTCGTTCCTGTCTGAATTTATTTGTGGCAAAGAGATCATCAAAAGTGGGTAAAGTGTTGGTGTAATGTAAATATATTGTGGAGAGTGCATGACTAGGCACAATTGAGTGGACAATGGAGACAAAGTAAGGCGAAGGCAAAATCTTTCGTTTTAACAGAGAATATTTATTACTTAAAAAGTATTGGCCATTTTTCTCTGAGCTCTGAGTGTGGGCGAGCCGCTGCACCATAACTTCTTTGGAAAGGCAGCGGGAATTGATGGACTCAAACTGAATCATTGACCTTCAACGACTACAACTTACCATAAAAGGGCACGAGGCTTAACATATATAGGACATATGGGTATATCTATAAGTTTTTAAAACAAGAGTGCGTACGTTGAGCACCAATTTTAGCCCGTTTCGGATTTTTTAAATAGTCAGCTTTTCACTAATTTATAAAAAAAGTCATATTCTAGTTGGCTTCGAAACTCCGACTCAATTGTATTCTTCCCATTACACCTCTGAATATCAGCAAAAAATATATTTTGAAAAATTATTTTATATAGAGTTTTCGAAGTTCAAGGTCAACCAGCAGCTAATGTCTTTTGCTAAAGTACACTTTAATGGAATCTAACCAACTTTTGTATGATTGGCTTCTTTTCGAAAAATCACAGCCAACTAGACTAATCGAATCTGTAGAAATCACTGCTTTCAAACAGTTCGAACTATTTTCTCTAAAATTCGAATTTCTTTAAAATTCAATTAAATTATTTTTGTTAATTCCTAAGAGGTCCTAAGTTTTCAGCTTGTTGTGAATTAATGAAAAGTTCAACGTCCATTTTGACTGGCTTTTTGTGTTGTTAAGCAGATATTGTAGCTTTAAAATTATATTGAGAAAACCTATTTTCGAAAACAGAATTTTATAATCACAATTTGATGATAAGCATTTTCATTCAAGCCTCTTAAGAGATCAATTGTTGTGGCACTGAATGTTAATGCCTAAATATTCCTCATTAATTACAAACTTTCCTACTTCCTACGCAATCACTTATCTACCAAACGCAAATAAAACTCCCATTTTCCCTCCGTCAAAGTTTGTTTTTTTTTTTGTGTTTCCTTCAATCACGTTGTCGTATTCATTCAATTAATCAGAAAGCAAGTGTTATGTTTATTTTTAGTACCATCAGAGATTGTGATCTTCGTATCAAACACGTCGCTGTGTTGGCAAAATTCAAGGCTCATTTTCACTATACTTTTCCGCTGTTTACCGCTGAAATGTCGACGCTGTTGCTGGTCATGTTTTTCCACTTTTGGTCTATGTATACATACACATATATATATTGTTTGTCTATATGTTTGTCTATAGTTATCTTTGGTGTTATGTGAATGATTATGAGTTGGTTGTGCAAAGCCAGCAGCAGCCAAATAAGAAAAAAAAGGAAAAAAAGAGAGGAAATGAAGGCTGACGGGTTTCTTCCTTTCTTCTACTGCTAAACGTGTATTATGGCATGCCGTTATCATTATTGTCAATCTAGCGTAAATGAAATTGATGGAGGTTGGCAGCTTGCTATGGACGCCTATATGTGTGTACTAGATATCTGCACAGCAGTGTTTGTCTGTGTTTGCCTCTTCACAAGGACAATTGCTATTTTAGCTTCAGGCCTAGTAAAAAAAAAATAATAATAAAATTTCTAATTGTTATTGTCAAAGATATTAAATTTTTATGCCAAATTACTTCATAGTGGCGTACGCTTAGACCCAAAAGGGACTGACAGCACTAATAAATACATTCATTCGTTTCTTGGGTCTTAGTTTAGGCAAATATATTGAAATTCGTTTGAGTGAATCAAATGAAATTTTGTGAAGTTTATTTTGAAGCACTTAAGTAAGCTTGTTTAATAAGAATAATTATAAATTTAAAACTCAATAATTTTTCACAAACAAGATTTTAGCTCTGTTTGGCTTCCTCGATATTATCCTTAAATAGTACTACTATTTTTCATAAGAGAACATTCTCAAATCAGTGAGGTTAAATTCAAATATAAATAACGAAACTGACAAGTCCACTGATGGATTGTTTATAGTCTACATATTTTGTAACTACAGATCAAGCTTAGTTCCAATATCCTCCGGGTTCCAAAATTCAAGCGCATAAAATAAACAAAACTAATATAAACATATTGTCTGAAAACTACTGTTATAGCTGCTTCTTCCTTCCAAATGTTAGAACGATCGGCTAAAATAGAAGATAGCTGAGGAAAAGTCAGACGAAACTCCACCACCAACGCATACAGAAATTCGAAATGTTATTTTCTTCGGGTTTCGGCGTAATTTACAGCCAAAATACAAATATTCAGTGAATGCCAAATTCTATATGGAACGATTGCACCGCCTTTAAAGACTATTTCTAAGTGGCTCCGAAGACAAGACAGTTTTCCGTAGATGAAGGTCGGGCAAAATATTCCACTGGTGACGCCACTGTGGCTCTGGTGAAGTCCAAAATTGACGAAGACCCATGATTGACACAAGAAATGATTGCTTATGAATTGGGATTGAATGTCGAGAATCGAAAAAATATATCTCCAGGACCATATTCGCCGGATGTAGCATTTTGTGTTTTCTGCTTATTACCAATAGTTAAAAAAAATTTAAAAGTGAAGGTTTTTAATAACAACGAGGAGATAATTAATGCGGTTAATGCGGTTAAAATCAATGGCGATTATGTAGAGACTATAAAAAAAGACAAAAATTACGAATAAATACATAAATAATATTTTGTGTTTTTTTTCTGGTCAGCTTACCGAATTTTTTTTAATCCCCTCATATGTCAGAGATTGATACGCGCCTCTAACAAAGAATCTACCCACATTTTATTCCAACCTTACACTCAGTAGGCTTTCAATCTACAGGAGAACGGCAGATTAAATATTACCTGTCTTTAAGATATTAATATAAAAGTTATCCTCGTTTGAAAAGAATTGCAAGCCGGCGGCCTCGCTGACTGCATCAAGTTTTATTTTGAGTACAAAAACTCCATTTGAAATATTATAAGGCTGTTTTATATTTAAATTTAGGGAAAATAAGTGTTGGTCTGAAATTAATGATTATGTTGAACATAATCCGAGTGCTCTTATACATTCTAACTCCAATCACACGCAAGGAGAATTTTCGAATATTTTTTAATATCTTTAAAACCTCTTCACTTTCATAAAATCCATTACATGGATATCAACTCTTAACCAAACATTAAGAGAAAGAGAAATCCAAAGCGGTTACTCCCAATTCAGTACTCAAACGAAAGGCGATTGACATTATCCATTAAAGCGCTTAACTCGCCAACAGCACCGCCGAGCGCAATTGCCGCAAACTTTAGCCACTTCACTGAAAATGTTACGAATTTATGAGCTGTCCCCCCGTGATAATTCGTGAACGTTTTACATGAGTACTGAACTAAAGTGCCCCTACAAAGCGCGCACATTCACTTATGGGCGGGGTGAAATATTTCGTCACTAGACTCCCCTCCACCCAATCGACATTCAGGTCAACTAACGGCAATGAAGTTAAATACACAAGTTCTACTTACTGTTATTTTGGTGGACGTTGCACTTGCTGGTGTTGCCGCATTAACCACAGCAGATGATGTTGGTCTTGATGTGGAGTTAGACGCAGAAAAAGAAGCAGAGGCCGAGTCAGTGGAGATTGCTGTAGAGGACGACGTCTCAGTTGCATTCATTTTTAATGACTTCTCGTTGTCGCCGGCAACGAGGTTGTCACTTTGTTGATGTTGTTGTCGCTGTTCCACATGTCCGGTCGCTTGTGCGCTAACACCAGCATCAGCACCTATTGCAACCTCAAACATCGCACTCCCGCCCGCTGCAGCTCCAACTCGATTCAAGTTGCTTACAGCCATGTTACCGTTAGTTGCTGTTCCTGCTGTCATAAAATCGCTGTTGGTTGTTGTTGTTGGCGGCGGTAATGCTGCTGCTGTCATTTTCGGTCTCTTTGTCGGTGGCTCAGGCAGTATGTCGCCACCACTGTCTGTCTCGATATCATCGTAGACATTTTCATTACCGCCAACCAGCCCCCAGTCAGCACTTAGACCCATACTGCCGCTGTCACTGCTTACATATGCAATCGTTGCTCCGGATTTTGACGTGAAAATCATGTCACGCTCGTCGCCTTCGTCCTCATGCTTCCAAGCGCCGTGTGTGTGCTGTTTGTGTTTGAGCTGCTTCTGCTGCTGCTGTTGTTGTTTTTGTTGTTGTTGTTGCAGCTGACGTTGCATTTGCAACTGTAGCTTTTTCTGCTGATGCTTCAAATGCTGCTGATGGTGCTGGTGTTGGTGATGTTGATGCTCCTCGGTGCGATAGTCATGATACAACACCGACGGCAAGTTCTCCGGGAAGCTAAGGATTTTACTTGCAGACACGGACGATGATGGCGGTGGGTAGGCGTAGTAAGCCGCGTGTTCGTGTGCGTGTTTGTGTTGATGTTGTTTTTGCTGTTCGTGTTTTTGTTTTTGCTGCTGTTGATAGGATTTCTTCTTCTGCCAGGATTTAGTAGTATACGGCAATGATTTGGTACCACCGGTGGAAGCTGCTGAAGTTTCCAGCACTTGTTGTTGTTGCTTGCTTTTACTGCTCTCCGTGAGGTGTTCATGTTTCACTGTGCTCATTTCTAAGGTGTTGCCGTAGGGATGTGCCTGTTGGTATTGTTGTTGGTGCTGAAGCTGCAGCTTGTCGTCGACGGTGGGATGTGCTGTTGTGCCTGAAGTGCTGCTCATTTCATTCAACCTGACAGTTGAAGTATCGAGGTGTATGCTTGCGTGATGCTCAGTTTTGATTTGATTTGCAGCCTTTTTGGCTTTAAGAGGGAAAAAATAATGGAAAAAAAGAATCAAGTTAGTTCTTGGACAGTTTATTTAAAATTTATTTGTTATAATAGTTTTTGCATAAAAAAAAGAACAATTTTTAGGTAACTTTTAATTGCAATCGCACGAATTATTCGACTATTTATACAATTATTTTAGAAAATATTGGTAGACTTTTTCATAAAGTTTTGTTTTCTAGAATAAAAGAAAAATTATTATTTTGAATGTAGGCAAATATTTTTTTTTAGAAAATAGTCTTTATTAGACCAAGTTGTCAATCACGTCTTTTGGATGCCGGTGATGTTAGCCTTTAGTCCTTTGGGGACATCAGTTGGACAGTGACACCTTTCGAACTAAAGATCTGGACATTCCAAGTTCATCAAGTCAACTAACCATCCTTAAGAGATGACTTTGCGTTGTTTTCCAATTCTATTGAGAGTCTCCTTGCAATTCTTGTTAAAAAAAACTCAGCTGATGTGAACCTGTTAAAAGCAGGGGCGGTGAAGTAATCCGTATTTGGAATAACCTGCAGAAGAGCTATTGCACTAATAGGGGACTACAGCTTCACACGATGTATTGGCCTTACACAAGTGCCGTAAGACCTTCACGAACCTTTGCAGTAATAGTGTGGTGGGCGACATTAACTAAGAAGAGCCATATTTTGAACAGATGCAGCATACAGGTCTATTTGGTTTAGCATGCAACACCAAAGACCTTAGAAATCAGCCTTGATGTTAGGCTAATCAATATATAGGCGATGATGAAGTTGCGCTAACAGCGAGCCACATAAATGTTCTACACAGTTAATTGTGTAGAAAAAGGCAGCATTCCGAAAATTAAATCAGAGATCGGCCTAAACGTAAAATTCGACCGAGCAAGTGAAGAATTCTGCAGAGTAGATGTCACCTAAGCCTCGCCTAGCAGGGAAGCATAGTCGGAAGGCGGATCCTTCTAATAACTCCATACTGATGGGTCTTAATTTGGGGCAGGTACAGAAACAGTGTGTATCTGTGCCGATCCCAATAATCAAGGTAGCAAAATGACAACTACTATGTCTTTCAAACAGAGTTTGCGGACAATCCTGAAGCCACCAATGTAAAATCTATCAGGTTTCTGGTAGACAGCCAAGCGAAAATTGAGGCAGTCAAGTGTGTCAATACAACTTTCAATTGCGTTAGATTATATAAAGGGGCATTTAACAGATAATCCCAGGTCAAATGGATGTGAAAGGCAATGAAAGGCGGAAGTGCTGGCATTGACTGTCTCAGACCTTTTAGTGCCTGTGGCGATCATGGAGGAACACTTAATACCCTGCATTATTTCTACTGTAGGACATAACAACATATTTTTGTGGAATTGTGAACAGATCAAACTACTACTTACGTTAAGCAATGGAGAACTTGTGGGTATATTGATAGGGATTATACCCCACCCCTAAGATATCATCTCCACAATCAGAGTAAAGTGGCATCGGCTGTCAGAAATACTACATTTATGAGCATTCTTCGGCCTTCAGCCGATTGAGACTACACATCTTCCACGATGCTCTCTGGTGCAACTTTCAGGAGGTGGTCACACAGGGTTAACAGAAATTAAATTGGTTTTTAAGATAACACTTGGATAAGCAGTTAGCTCTAATTTTTATTCCGGCTCAGCGAAATAGTTAGAAACAGAAACTACTTAATAATATTATAAACTCGTATACATTTTTTTCTATTTCAATTATCCACAAATGAGCAGTCTTTTCAACATGTGTGGCATGTCTATTGAATTTATTAACATTATTATTTGTACTGACGATAGCTAAGCAATTTTCCCCCAAACCATAAAATTCATTTTACTCTTCACTGCTTTCACTTTCACTAACTTGAAAAAAAGCTCTGCCTCCTGTCACTACCTTTTTTTTGTGCTAACATTTTGCTACTCAGTTAGGCATTTGGTGATATGTGACGTGGTAATACATCAAAGCCACCAACATATGCCACTTGCTTAACTAACTGGTTCGCTGGAAATAGGTTGCCACCAAAATCAATGAAGTGTAAATAATCAATTTAGATGCTCCAGCGCTTTCGCACGAAAACTCAAACGCAAGCAAAAATTATTGAGTAAAAGCATATGCGAAATAAAGGGAGAAATCAAAAATGAGTAAATCAAAAATGTTACTTAGCGTAACTGAAATAAAATTGTTAACAAAAATTGCAGAAAATAGAAATTATCAAGCGAAGAAATTATTTTCTCTGCTTCAACAGTTCCATTTGGGACTTTAGGTTATGTCTACTTGGCGTCCTTCGGAAGGGAAACGAAGAGGCCATTTATTTCGAGTGTGCAATGAGGATTCAATTTTCTTACTGTTTTTTTTTTCTTCAAAGCATATGGAATGACACATAAATAAATAAAAGCGCCATCAATTGTTGGAAGTAACAAAGAAGATACAGAAGCAATCATTTTTTATTGTTCGCGCCAAACCATTGCTCACTTGTTGAGTTTTATCTGTCATAAATATAAGCTCATAACCATGTAGGTATGTATGTATGTATGTATGTATATATAAATAAAAATTGCGTTATTTTTAGTCCGCCTGCTGACTTGACAGCTTGTCACTGTCAACGCCAACGCCAACATGTCCGGCAGGCACACAAATACAAATAAACATGAAAGCGAATTTTTATGTGCTTTTAGCTACATATATGTTTGTGGCTTGGAAAGATATATTTTAATTATCTCTTCCTGACACACTTGTAATCATTTTTTGTTTGCTGGAAATGGAAATAATTAGTGATACTTACTGCATAATTCCCACCAGCAAAATATTTCGCCATCCATGCATAAGCACACTTCACATGGATCTATTCGTGGTACCTGAAATATATAAAAAATTAAATAAATTTTTAGAATTGATTTTTTAATAGTTATTTTTATGTTAAAGCAGTTAGTCTTAACCAACGAGGGCCGAAAATAGTGCACTCAAAATGACATAATAAAATGTAAAGAATAATTTTGTTATAAATTTAATACTTTAATCCATATTTAAATGAATTTTTGAAAACTACATATTGAATTTTTAAAAAGGTTTCTGCAATTTTTGTCAATAGATTGTTTTAATACTCTTATTTCGGGCAACACTAATTCGATTGCTATGCTGAAATTTCTGACAAAAAAATATTCACTCATGTGAAAAGTTATTTTGATTTGAAAATGAGTGAAAATTTCCAATAAATACGATATGCGATGCTTTTTAGTATAAAAAATGGTAAAAGCGTGGAAAAAATATGGCGAAAATTTTATTTGATTTAAGATGAAAATGCCCGACTTCAGCCTATGAAACGACGGCAACCAAACTGATGTTGAGTGTATGATGGGATTGGAGGAGAATTTTTCATTATGAGCTGCAACAACTTGATAATATAAGCTTTACTGTCCATCTCTTTAAAAACACATCCAAAGGTAATATATATAGAAGGTGTTATATTTTATTATGACTACATCAGATTACATACGCCTTGGAAAACCAATCAAAAATTGACAGACCTTGGTGGGGAAGTTTTCATGTACCCGTCTAATAGCCAGGACCTAGCACCATCTGACTAAGATTTGCCTCGTCCTCTGCTAAGCTTTCTTGGTGGAAAAATATTGCTAAACGAAGAGTCGCTAAAAATCGTTTCGCCAAGTACTTCGCCGATAAGTCTGGTGAGTTCGGTTTCAATAGAATAATGCATCCGAGGCGGCTCTAACGCAATGACTGTTGTGATCTTTTCTCCTCGAATATCCTCATAAGGTTGCCAAATTATAGAATTTAGTTTAAATTTTCGTAAAAAAGGATTGAGATTTAACATTGCCAACAACTCTGTAGTCAGTAAATATCAAAATGAAGTAATCCTCAATTTAAATCCTCGAGAATCGAATTATTAAGAGACTTAGGCAGTAAACTTTAATTTAAAACGGAAGCCATGGGGAAAACGTTATGATGAGAAACACGCTAAGCCACCAAATAGTAAAATGGGAGAACTGGTGTTCGTAGACTATATATACCCTGGTACAGGTCAGTCTAATTAATTCGATACAGCTTTCAAATACCCTAAATAGTCACAAAGGTTTAAATGCTATCTTTATAAAATGGATAATTAATACTATAACACAACATGCTTGAGTAGGCACTAGACGATGGGAGTTGTCAGAAATAAAGTTTGTCGACCTTGTCTAAGTCCAGTGGCTTTTGAGTTCCGCTAAGAGCAGTGAATATGTTTTATTAAAGCTAATATGCAATTTATTGACAATGGTTGAACAATTTATAAATTCTCCAGCGTTCGGAGTTGATCACATCGAGTTCAAATTAGTGTACCCAGTGCCCACTTTTCCCAGGAAAATATATCGTTCAATAAAGATTGTCTTGTGACATGGTGCCCTTTCTGTTTACCGTTCGTATAGAAACTAAGGGGTTTTAAAGGAGCGGCGGCGATAGCCGAGTGGTTAGCATTACGTACTACTGTCCGGAGTGCTGGGACCGACCAACCGCGCCATGATAACCCACTATTTGATGCCAGAAAATGAAGCTCATTATCTCGGCGACATTTCTCACACATCGCATCAATCAATAGATTTATTGAGAGAACACTTCAGTGAGCAGATAATTTCACGATTGTGTGATATCATACCGTTAGACTATTACTTTGGAGTAATACATCACGCGTTTCATTCGCCAGTTACCAGTCGAAATGCCCGAAACGAAAGCGTCATCGAAAAGTGAACTCAACGCATGGACCATCTGACACGTAGCCGCTTCCAACATTTGAAAGAGATAATCTTTAAAAAATAAATGCCAAAGAATGTTCTTTCGAATGATAATAGACGTTCCCCATTAAATTTGGATTTTCTGTTTTTTCCGTCCGAAAAAAATGCCTTTCCAAAGATAAATTACTGACTCAAAAAAATTACCCGAAAAACAGAAGTATTTACTATTGAAAATAACACTATTAAATAAATATATCATTCTAGCACGTCAATTACACCCATATACCCTATGTACATACATAGGTATGTATGTAAGGAAAACCCAACTTAAACGTGTAAGTTGCCATAAAGTAAAACTTCGGTGTTCGTACATATATATTATATGCACATCATATGTATGTATGTATGGAACTCCAAACCCGCATACTGGCATTAGAATTTCACACAAAAAGCACACACGCGCTGCCTCTCCAGGTGAATCAGAGCCTCCGTAAAGAAATTGTCGTTCAAAAATTAAGTACCCAAAGTGTTAGTAGCCACAGCCAAACCAACTTTAGTATCACGTGCCTATGTGAAAGTTCCTACCCGCATATCTTAGTGTCTGCCTGTGCACCGAGGAGTATGGGATTAGAGCGAAGTCAGGGCAATGAATTATAGGGCTACTACTCGCAAGCTGACATATGACGCTGAGGCACGTCAACAATGAAAAGGTATGCCACACGTGTGTTTTGACTTTCTTTTACTTTGTTCTCCTACCACCTCCTCCCTTACACACATTTGTATCTATGTATGCCTGGCAGGAAATACGCACTTGAGAATTACTTTTTCTTTGAAGCCTTGAAGTGTTTTGTGTCTCCAGCTGACAAAGACATGCATACATGCAAAGAAATTAATATGTTTGCCTCTCCACGTCTACCGAATGAATATTTTACAGAAGTCGCTATTTTTTTTTTTGTCTAAAACAAAGACAAATGAAAAGAATTTTTCTCAGCAGGCTTCTTACTCATTCTCTTACATGCTAAGCTGTCATTCAGGGTAATTGTCACACACACACACACACACACACACACACACACAAGTGTGTCTGTTCTCGTTTAGACATATGTGCTTTAGTGTGGCTTACCTTTTGACCGTGTGTATATTTATGACCATTGTTGTGACACGACGCCGCACGTTCATGCGGTTGCAAATCATCCACATCCGCATCTGCTTCCGACTCGGTGTCGTCGTCCAGCTCTGAATTGGTAGCACCGTTTCCCCCGAAACCTTCATTGCCGCCGCCGTTTGCATGGCTGTCAGCACTTTCGTAGCGTTCAGTGGATTTCTCCGACTTTAGCATTTGCTCTGACAGCAGACGTGTATCATATTTAGCTTTTGACTGCTCGGTATCCAAGTCATAGGAGAGTTGGTCATGATCCTCGAAATACTCAAATGGTGCTGCAATGGCTGGAAGTGAGGAGAAAAGAGAAAAAGAAGCATAAGTGAAAATACATGAAAAGGTGAAAATTTCAGTTATGAATTTAAAGACCAAAGCAAACCCAAAAAGATATATGTTTATATACTCGTATATCTTTAAATTCATAAAATATTATTTTGCTTTAAAAATCTCCAATTTTGTACATTAATGTTAAATATGCAGCTAATAATTTTATAGCATAAAAATTTTATAGTATATATTTTGAAACTCTAATAGACCTATCACCATTTGTTTTCATGTGGTAATGTAGTTAATTTCAGGATACAATAATTTAAAGGTAGTCTCATTCCCTTTTCGCAGTTGGCTTCATAGCTATCTGACATTAAACTAGTTTTGTCTTTTTTGGCTAGCACAACAAAACTTCTCTTAAAAAAAATTAACCACTTTTAATAATAAATTTTTGAAAATTTTGTTTAAGTTTAAATATCATGAGATGATGTATTATGTTGTATTTTTCAACCCCTGATAGTGCCACAAAATTTAAATCGAATTCAATCCGATGAGGAGCTGACTGGATTTGATATATCTACTTTTTAATCCAAACCAGTCGATTAGTTTTAGAGATATTTTTAAGAAGTTTTGTAAGCAGACAGGATATTTTTTTTAATAATTGTTTGCTTTTGAGAGCCGTTCAAATTAATAATGAAAATATCGTAATTACGCTATAAGTCGTTGAAATGGATTTAACTTACCAACATTTTTAAATTTAATCTAATTTCTAAGTATATTGGGATTTGAAAATCTAGTCTGTTAGTTAGTTAAACAGGCTGCTCGATCATGGAACACATACCAAGCGCACTTAGGCCTACTGACCCGCTGTGCTACCTATGCTGCTTATGTGAACAAGATTCCTCTAACGGTTCCAGATGATCAGACTACTCCAAAACATAGTATCCGGTTATTATGCCGATGCTATGCTTAGAAGGAGTAAATACTTAGTTCCGTTCACTTCGATCAATTGCACGTGGCTAGTCTTAACAAACACTTAGCGAAGGAAAAAGGTAAGCAAACGTCATGAGCGGAGTTTACAGGGGTTATGACTGTTCCCCATCAAACCCACTCATCGGCTCCGCAATTCCCTTATGTGTCCCTATGACTAGGTGCCCAAACCATGGAAAATGGTAGGGAAAATCTAAAAATTTAAGTTTCGAAAAGAAGTTATAATGTCCACTTTTTCCACTTTATAAATAAAACAAAGCATCTAGCAAATTCATATCTTAATTCTGACGCCTTAGAAAATCGGTTCAAAAGAAATATTTTCATACATTCATTCATGTTTTAAATATTATAGCATCTGTTACCTTCTAACCCCAAAAGTAATAAAAAAATCTTCAAGTTAAATATTTTATGAGTTGCAAGATCAAACAATTCTGAGCAAACATGTTTAGTGTCAAAATTTTAAAGTGAAACTACGATAATGACCTAAACATGAATCCCTGAGGGCTAGGATGTAAAGTGGTTAAGAAAAAACTTGGAGGCAGAGCCCCACCTAGCGATTTAATTCTAGCAAAATAGACCAGATCATTAACGTTATATTTTCAAAAGAAAAAAGAACTCTTTTGGAAGAAAAGGCTGTAAGTACAGCCAAAAAACTCTCGAGACTAAAATCAGCCATCACTGCACCTGGAGGCCTTTAATCAAAGTAATATGGTTTCAGGCCTGGAAGATCAACTCTAAGAGCAATTGAGTCATCGAAGACGACCAAAGAAGAAGCTATAAATTTAAGCGAACTGTTTTCTAGCCACACTGGATGTCCGAAAAGCCTTCAACAGTGCTCAATGGAAGTACAGGTGGAAGCTTTGGATACAAAAACTCAAAAAACCCGCGTATCTGAGTTTAATGGTTGAGAGCTATCTAAAAGACAGAGTCTTACTATATCAAGCTACAGATGGCCCGCTGAAACACAAAATTACGTCAGTGGCAGCGAAGGGATTCATTCCGGGCCTAGGTCTCTGAAACATCAGCCACGACGGCATAGCAGATTTACTGTTTGATGATACTTACCTAGTCGGTTACGCGGACGATATTGCCGCTATAATTAACGCACGCGATACAGAAGATGCACGTCAGAAACCAATTCATTTAATTCTAAGAACTCTGATGTGGCTTGATTTGCGCAGTCTAAGACTCGATACAGAAAAAACCGAAGTGCTTCTTCTAACGATGAAGCACATCGCTTCGGAAGTAGACACGTACACATCCTCCAATATCTTGAAAATGACTAAAAGTGTCTGCTACTTAGGCATAAGACTGGATTCCAGACTAAGTTTTCGGGCGCAAATCCAACACGTTGTTAAGGAAGACGCTAGAGTCACTTCCCAGCTCAGCAGACTAATGGCCAATATCGGGGGACCGACCTAGAAAAAGATGGGCTGACTCACTAAAGAAGACCAGCCGACGAAAGATACTGTCCAATGTGTTTCGCACAGCAGCTTTGAGGGTAGCATTGGTAAACCACATTATATCAGATGAAGGTGAACTTGACACTCAAAAAAATGAGAGCCCAAGGAGGCGCCGTTAATACCTCAAGTGAAAATACATGAAAAGAAATTCTGTACCAGTGGCAAACCCGGTGGGAATTTGGAATCCGGAGCCAGGAAAATACCGGATGACCCAGTATGGCGGGCGCTTTCCAACCGCCGAATCGATTTCCGGCCGAGCTTCTCCTACAATTTTTGGTTTTCCGTCTTGATATTTTCCCACATTTTTATAGTTTACAGTAAACCTGTTCCGAACGGCTGATGGTTTTTATGATGAGCCTTCAATTTATGTCAGAAATACGCTCAGAGGGGTTGGCATTCCCTGCTGTGGGGCGACCGAAATTAGAAAATTAAATATAATTTTTTATTTAAATGAATTTTTTGTAACTTTTTGATGTTGGTCGTCGTACCAGGATTTGAACCCTTGACTTCCGAATGCTAACCACACGGCTAGCGCGGCCGCCAAGTATGAACTAACAAGAAATTCGGAGAGGTGACGAGGATACTTTTAGAAATATTTACACAAAATAGGAAAGGTTGAAGAGCCGACATGTAAATATGTAATGTTAAAAGAAATGGATCAAGGAATTTCTATGAAATTTTGGGTAAAAAATCTGAATAAAGTCTAATAAACTATGTGAAATATTGCCAAAGAATTTTAGGGTGTCTTCTGTGAGTAAATAGAGAGCTTACATGTGTTATAAGCATTTACAAGAAGACCCTAAGGACGTTGAAGATGCGAGCGCTTTGGATGCCCCAGCATATCAGAAACGGATGAAAATGTGGAAAAAGGGTTGGAATGGTTAATAACAATTCCCTAATTATAATTATTAGTAAAGTCGTAGATGATGTTAATATATAGATCTTCACCCGAAATTCTTTCAAATAGAAGTTGCTCATAAGGCTCTCAATGACGTCAATGACAATGTGTAATTACTGAAACATATTATATGTATCAAGTGGAGGCATTTTGACTCGCCAAAATCGAAAAAGGTTATACTCACTTCGGGTATTGTTTACGCGAGGAGCGTAAATTCTTGCATAACTTCGTGCTTCCTACAGGTGAGTAAAATTACTGGTGTAACCCATGAATTTATAAAACGAGTTGGAATCAGTTTGCGCTGCGTGGACTCCGGATATTATACGAGTATAAACATCGAAAGCTTTCGAAAATACATATTAGGGTACGGACAATTTTTTATCCGAGAATATTAATTGTTCTATGTGATAAGCTCAGTACACAGAATTTTAATACTTGCAGCTGATATAAGAGAAATTGGACCACTTGAGATTGGCATGATGTCGCAAGAAACATTTGAAACTTTGAGAAACTTTCTCTTAAGCATACTTGCAAGAACTCGCGTAAAAATAAAATGGAGGATCCAACGAAGTCATTGTTAATCTCTTCGGATCTATTGATAGCAACAAAACATTTGATAGGGAAGCCCAAGATCTGCTTTTGAGCTTTCTGAAAACTCCGATTAAAAAAAAAAAAAAAAAAAATCATTCCAATTCGAATTCCTCTCAACTAAGAAGCTCAAATGAAACAAAACAAGAAAACAATTTTTTAATAAAACAAAATCAAAAAATTTGTTTTTAAACCTAAAAAAGGTTTTCATTTTGTACCTTTTTATGCTTGTTTACCATTAGAAGTATCGAAATCGTTTAGTTCCTGTTGTTTTTCAAGTAATTAATTTCGTTACGCTAAATCAATCAATTTTTTTGTAGCTGAATTATACTTTAAACCACTCTTCCCGTGCAAATTAAGTTTTTTTTTCATAAATAGATCTGAGGAATTTCAAATAGGTAAGAAAATCATAATTAAATATAAATATTGGGCACACTTTAGTACTAATAATCTCCTAACAACTCAACCAAACATATGAAGTACTTCTGAAGTGTCCTCATCTAAATGCCACGGCGTATGAGTAATATTTTTAAAATGCCAATAAATCACGTCTCGATAAATACAAAAAATTTTTTTATTCTCCTACAAATATTTTCTCCAATTAATGTCATAATATTCGGCTATGACTCTATTGTTGTTCTCAATTTTATTCTTGAAAAATTTGAAATCACTGCAATTGAATTACGTGCGTCGCGCGCTCACGGATAAACAAATAAAATAGAATCAGAAAAACTTCTTAAATAAATAAATTTAAACCGCTTTGCCAACACAATAATATAATGAGTGAATTGAAATAAAAAAGAGCAATAAAAAAGTGTGTGTGCCTGATTTCTATGCAAAAACGCGCGTCGTCTGCCAACCACATCAATACGCCATTTATAGCGGCATCTAAATAAAAATGTGGGTTTGTGTGTGTGTGCATGTGTAGAGGCATTCAAAGGACATAAAACGCAAGAAAGTCACGTAGAAAAACATCAAAAAAGTATTTGCGTAAACATTTTTTTCTCTCAAATGCCATTCATTGTTCATAGTATTTTATTCCATTTTATTCCTTTTTATTTAATTTTTATTCCATTTTTATTTTATTTCCATATAATTTACTGGCATTCAGTTGAAGCTAACTTTTCCCCAAATACTTTTTATCTATTTGAATGCTTTGCCAACTTTTCGTCGATCTTTTTTTTTGTGAGCGATATTTTTTTCGGTCTTTAGCTTTTTGAATGGGTTAACTGCTTCGCTGGCTGGCAAGCTTTCAGCACGTGGGCACGCCGAGCAGAGCGTTTTGAATACTTCTATTTTGGCTTACTTCTAAATTTATTCCTTTTTCTCGCTCTCAGTCGCTAAGCATTATAACCCTTTTCATAGTTGTTTTAATATTTTATTTCTCTACATAGTTTTCTTTGCTCCGTAGGCAACAAAAGTCAGAGCTCAAATAAATGTATTCATACTCACACACATACACGTACTTGTACATACTAATACCAATGACATTTCTGTATTGTCATCATTGTTGGCTGCTGGAAAATGCTTGGAATGTGAAATGCCCACAAAAGCAATAAAAAAAGGTTGAAACAATGAAAGCGTCAAGGCAATGGCAATATTAGTAATGGCGATGACTTGGCAATAAATCATTCTAATGGTCATGCGACGGACAGCGACAGAGATTGTGTGGGTGAGGGATGCATATTTTATTATATTATATTATATTTATGTCGGTATTTTATGACTTTATGACGCGTTTGCATTGCATTGTATCGATTTAATTTCAACTTTTTAAATATACACACCAACAACAAAACAATATGTAGTCTGTAAATTGTAATTAATGTCGGTGAAAGGCAACAGTTGGCCAGAATTATTTGGCTGAAAAAATTGTTGAAATAAATTGTAAATATTATATTGTAAGTTTTTATTTTAATATTAAGAGATGTATGTACCATATATTTTCCATAAATCTTTGCGATATCTGTTTATATGGAGTTGGAAAACTCTGTTTTTAAAATATTATAAAAGAGCGCAAAATTTCAGACAATTTTTACGAATGCGAGTGTGTAATAATAGTTTTGTTCGTTGACTAGATGGGCGGTAACAATTTTTATCAAACTTTACTGGATCGCGTTCGTTGAGCCGAAAACCCAGTAAAGACTGGTCAGCAGAGAGCGCAATTTTGACGTTTAGTTGGAGAGAAAGTTGTAAATTAGTGCTGGGAAAATTTGATCCAGTAAGAACTAGTAAGTATGAAAAACAGCTGATTTGTGATCATATGATTGAATGTTTGTCAACAAAACGAAATTGATTTAATATTAAAATAATTTTAATTCTTTAATGTGAATTATATGCCAACAAAATAAGTGGTTAAATTTAATGTTGTTTAATTTAACTGAGCAATATCAATGATTCCAGAAATATAAAAGCACTCGTTAAACGAAAATGTGGTGGCAGGGGAGTGGAATCATCGCCCATATACCACCCAGCTACCGTTTAGAAATTCGAAGTTGAGAAGGCATTGAATTAGAATATGCTATTATTTCTAGTACAACGGTAGATTTCATATATATAAAGTTGTTGCTACGGCCACAATGAGAATAATGCATTCTTAAACTTCCGGAAGCGACGACGCATTTACAAGGAAAAATAAAGCTCTCGCTTGGTTTTTATTTAAACAAAATTGAATAAACTCTATAATAATGTTGAGTTAACATGGGCGGCTTATACGGAAAAAGATTTTCAAACTTATTTTCGTATTTCAGTCATCCTTACTGAAAATCTAAGCGACAAACGTAACGTTCATCAGTTACAAATTGAACTCGATCTCCTTTAAATTTTTGTCTGCGGCTACGTCCATCCGTTGAGTGCAATTTTCCATGACTCTTTCGGACATTTCGACTGGTAACTGGCTAACGAAATGCGTGATATTTTGCTCCAAGGTCTGAATCGAAGCGGGATTGTCCGTATCGACTCTAGACTTTACATATTCCTACAGGCAATAATCTAACTTTGTGATATCACACACACACGATCTTGGTGGCCAATCGACCGGTTAAAAACATGAAATTATCTGCTCATCGAAGTGTTCTCTCAAAAAATGCATTGATTGTTGTGATATATGAGAAGCTTTGTTGAAACCACATATTTCCCAGATCACGAGCTTCTAGGTACCATTAACGAATTGTAGTACTAGAGAAAGGCGAAAAATAGTATTAAATAATGAATATGTGGCAGCATGTAACATGATGGGTGGATGCAAAGAAAGGGTATGTATGTTTATGCCAAAGGACTAAATACAAATATTCATTGTCAACTACTCTGTTAGCATAGCTCTCGTTAATCAAATAGTTTCATAGTCAACAATTCCAAAAATACATAGACGGTGATTATTATTAATTTATCAATCCGAAAAGAAGGAAGACGTGACAGCCACCAAATGGCCAACTTTTTAATTCTTTTAATGATAGTTGATCATGCCAGTTCAAAACTAGTTCATATTTCATATCATATTAAAGGCTTTCAAGCCAGCTTCAAAATCAACCGTGACTGTAAAGGAAGTCGAAATATATTTGCTTTTACGAATATGAGTATATTGCATGATCTGACAGTAGAGCTTTGAAACTTGGAGACATCCTCCACCCTCCTCTATGTTATTCGTCTAAAAAAATGATTTCAGAAAATCTATCTCTAAGGAGGTAAATCTGTCAGACAAAGTTTTAAGGGCACAATGTACTACTTGATACTTTTGATTTCACCCATTCAGTGGTGGTTTTGCGGAAAATAATTTCTTATCCGAATCTAGATCTTCGGCAATCCTTCTAGCTTCCAGAATATTACATTACCTTTCAAGCGGAAGTCTTCGCCGTTCGAAAAGCTGAAGAGATGTCTGACAACTACAAATTTCGGATCCGCTGGAAATATTTTCAGCGGCAATAAAGCTCTAATTGTATATACTCGAGCAAATGACTATTGAACTTCTCGAAAATATAACTTCATTTTGTTTATACTTGCGAATATACATAGCTAATCTTGTATTTGAATAAGCAAATAATTTTTTTATTTTAACAATATTTCAAAATGCTGAGGTACATAAATCATGGCGCTGTCACATTTATAAACAAGTACAAGAAAAAATAAATAAATAAAAAATATTAAAAACATTTTGCACAACAATGAAAGGAATGCAAACAAGTGTGGCTTTGTTATTTGGCCATGAACGGCAATATACAGGCACATACACATATGTAAGTACACATACGCAGTAATATTTATTTGCATATGAGTTTGTGTACAAATGCACATACATACGTATATATACACATACGCTAGTCATATGTTTTAAGCGCTGTTGCTATAACAGTAAATATATTGTTATTGTTCTTTTATTGAACATTTGTCATTGAAAGTACATCGTATATTATACTATATTTATGGTATATGCATATATATGTATACCATATATGTATGTTTGCAATAAGAGTACATATGTATATATATTTTGTGTAAATAATTCCGTTTGATATAGCTTGTACTCATATAGGTATGTAGAGTTGTACAATTCAATAATGGCCAAAGCAGAATAGAAATGTTGTTGTTTATTTGTTACATTTCATATATTTTTATTTCGCTGCTTCTTTGTAAACACGCTGTAAAGGAAATACATTTTCTACCATTTTGCTGTTTACCACTTTTCGTTAAAAAATAGTAATAAAAAATATATGTACAAGTACAGTAAAATAGAAATAAAAAGCTTTTCTTTTGACTCTCCACTTGGTATCTACGAGTAAAAATGATTTATATATTCTAAGTAGTTATATGTATGTACATGTACATACATAGGGACGTATACTTAAAAGGAACACTCGAAATGTTACAATCTCTCTGCCTGAATGTTGAAGTGAGCACTATGCTCATACTTTCAAAGCATCTAATACTTATAGATGATTGTAGATACCATTACTTTAATTTTTACTATTTTCTGTTTTCAAAAAAAAAAAAAAAAAAAAAAAAAATACAATAAAAATAGTAGTATAAAAAAAAATAAAAGGTTATGCTTTTAGTTTATTTTCAAAAGTTAAGCCTTAAAGTATTACTAGATGTCACTACTGTTTTTTGTTCACGTACGTGACTTCTAAAATTTAAAAAAAATAGCACAGTAAACACAGTTTACATTTTATATGAACATCTTTAAACTGTCATCTTTGCCGGCTTACACCATCTTTTTTAATTCAACAGCCACATCTGGCTGAATGAATTTAAAAACTCAGTTTTTCTCGATTTTAAGTACTTTGCAGAGAAAGCGTAGATAATTTTCAATTTCCAGCCTGCTGAAGGGCCGGCACTTCCTCCGTTCCTCGTTGCCGGAATTTGAGAGGAATTTTAACCCTTATCAATCCCCACAACAATAGATATAATTTTAAATTTCTGTAATTCTTACTTCCATTTGCACGGATAAAATGGTAATCAGCGCAACAGGCTCATATAAAGCATTTGAACCGGACGGTATTATCCTTGCACAGTACATACTTCGGCCCATAACTCTATCTTCTTTCGGTCTAAAAGCCTTAGAGAGGATCATAGTTAACAATATCTCGCGAACCATTGATAGGAGGCGACTCTCAAATGATCAGCACGCCTAATAGAAGGGAAAATCGACAGATATTGTGCTACATGGACTAGTTACCGTTATTGAAAAGCCTCTTTACAACAAGGAATTGCGTCGTGTTGACTTCCTGGATATAGAGGGGACTTGCAATAACAACTTACCAAACGCATTTACAGCTGCACTGTTGAGCTTAGATGTCGACACTGCAATAGTGGATTTCAACAACCAACTGCTACTAAGCAGGATTATAAATACGAAACTGGCAGGATATCAAGTACCCAGATAAGTAAACAGAGGCACTCCATGGGGTGGAGTTCTCTCCCCATTGCTCTGGAATCTTACAGTAAACTCGCTATTAACGAAAACGGAATGGGTTGAAGGCAAAGCTATTGCCCTCGCCGATGATATCGCCATTACATACAGAGACATGTTTCCACAAACTCTCTGTAACTTGATGCAGGGAACCCTAAGAAAGGTATCGTCCTGGGCTACCCAATGTGGCCCTGTGTCAACTCAAACGAAGTAGAACTCGTGTAGAAGATCCCCGCTATCAACCCACCAGTACTAGACGGCATTCAACTTATCATGGGGTCAAAAGCCAAATTTTTAGGAGTCATCTTAGACAAGAAGTTTAACTGAAAGAGTCAAATCAATGGAGTACGCAACCATGGGACACTCGGCAATACTAGATAAATATGGCTTTATGCCAAGTTATGCAGATGGAGCTGGTCCAATAGTATTAACTGACAACCAGTTCAGAAGGGAAGTATTGGGAGATAATTACAATACTCCAAGGAACAGCCTGGTAATATACATAGACGGATCAAAGCTTGAGGGGAGAGTTGGCGGAGGTGTCGTCTCAAAACACCCTCCGATGGAACTCTTGTTCAAGCAGTGTTTTCCAGGCGGAGATATCTGCTAGCTAGCTAGATATCTGGAGGCTGCAAAGCAAATTGTAGCAAGCTTTAAATATAAGAACATCTTCATTTTCAGCGATAGTCAGGCAGCAATAAAAGCTCTAGGCTCTCTTATTCTAAACTTAGTGCTGAATGGTAGCCGGTCTCTGTGGGAGATATCCAAGCAGAACACATTGTCTCTCACGTGGGTCTCAGGTCACAGGAACATCTAGGGAATCTGTAAGACGGATGAACTTGCTAGAGAAGGTACAACCTAGAAAATTCTCTATAAAGAATGTATTGGTGTGCCTTTTGCTACCTGCTGACTGCTTTACGAGGAATGTATATATAAACGAGCCGGTGGAATGACATTGCAACCTTCCGCCAATGCAGACACACAGTGCCGAAATAGGATAAGAGGTGATCACGAAATGTGTACTCCTAAAAGAGGTGACATTTCCAAAGTAATAGGAGTTCTGCGTTTTTGTGGTATAACAATAGATCCACGTGTAGGCCTAAGGGAATCTGACTCGATAGATCGGTGGCCGTTACAACCTAACCCAACCTACTTCCATTTGAGTATCTAATATTATAGAAATATGTATGTTGTTTATTAATTTGAAACCGTACTAAAGTTGAAGTTGTGTCTGTAATTCATTGAATTTTCTGTGGTTACACATTTTGAAAAATGACCTTTGACACAATTTTTTTTTTTTATTTTACTCAATAGAATATAAAATTCATTGTTCAAGTTAAACAGTGCAGGAAAAGTAATTTATCATTGTTATAATTTGTTAAACACAAATAAATTTTCATGCAACCGCACTGATGAAAACTTGACCGGAGGGAATCAACGTGTTTAAAGCCCAGCGAGTGGTTGGTGAAAAAGTGGGCGGTAAGATTTTGAAAAATGAAAAGGGTAACATCATAAATCACGAAACGCATTTGGCTCAGCAAAAATCATAATTTTATATTTTTTTTTTTTTTTTTTGCTGGTTAAACTGGACACTTTGGCTTTCGTAGATAATTCATCATTTTTCTACTAAAAGTACATAATATATGTATTTGTTCAGTAAAGTAAAATGATAAATGTTAACAAAAAATACTAAAATAAAATATTGTTCTATTTTTTGAAAATGAAAAGTCAAAAGGTGTTGTGGTATTATTTATTTATGCTCGTGCACATTTGGAATTTTTCGTCTAATAATCGACTATGATCCCACAACGAAAATATATTGGAGTGAAAGAAAAATTAAACAAACAAATTAATTAATTTAAAAATTTTATAATTCAATACTTTTTTCTGTTTTTACACCATAAGTAAATAGATCCTTAGAAATCGGTGTTTGTAGTCATTTCATCAGTTTCTTTTTTTAGTATCGAATTTAAGCGAAGGCTAAATAAGTTTTCTAAATAAAAATAAGAATTAATGAAAATTAGGACTTTCTTTTCACTTATGACCTCTCTTTAAATTTTTAATTTTTTTTTACTGTTTTACATTTACTATCTAAAAGCGCTATCTTGATAAATTGGTAGCATCAGGGATGCTCAAGTAACGAAGCGATGCCATTTCGTTTTGTTAATATGATGAATAAACTTAACGAAATGATTTTGTTTCGTTTCGGCGCCATGTTAACGAAACGAAATGAATCTGTTTATATTGAAACCGTACAAACTCATAAATAATTTTAATTTTAAATTGTCTATCTGCTATAATATTAACAGCGCACTTCAATGTTAATGTTTAACATTATCTGTTATCGATTTAACATTACGACAGCACTTCGTTTCGGGTAAAAACAAAATAAAATTTTAATTGACAACTGCTTTAACTACAACATTTCCAAACGTTTCAACCGAATCGATTGGTTTCTTTGATTAAAGTGAAATTTATTGTTACGATGCAGTCTTGAATAGCATGAATCATGATACAATAATTTAAAGGTAGTTTCATTCTCTCTTCGCAGCCAGCTTCCTAGCTAACTGGCATTAAAAATGTTCTACTTTTAAATAAAAAATATATGGAAAATTTTAATATTTTTTAAATATTTAATTGTCAAAAAATCCAGAATTATGTTGTATTTTCCAATCATTGAGAGTGGATTTCATCGACTATATTCTTTTCATGATTGGTGTAGTGCAAATTCAAAAAATTGTACGAAAGTATCAGAAGTGAAGAGATTGTCTATTAGTTTTAGAGATATTTCAAGAAAATTTTGGAACCCGACAAGATATTGTTCCAATAATTGTTCGTTTTTGAGAGTAGTGCAAATAAATTAGTTTGAAAATTTCGTTAAAAGCCGTTTAAATTGATTAAATTTCTCTACACTTTTAAACTTAATCTAACAGCTCAATATATTGTGATTTGAAAATTTAGTTAGTTAGTTAGTCAAATAGGTTGCTCGATCACGGAACCCTTATCAAGCGCACTTACGCCTTCTGGCCCACTTGGTGCGTACAGAGGAAAGATCTGCAAGGCAATCGAAAAGGAAATTTCCCAGATAGCGATAACGGAACGCCCTGAGAGCCAGGCAGTGGCAGATGTAATCCTCCAGTCGTTTGCGAAACAGTCCATACATACATAGGTATACCATGAACTCCCACAGCACAGTCTCCGGTTATTATGTCGAAGAAGAAGTATAAACTTAGTTAGTTCTGTTCACTTCGATCAATGGCCCAACTGGGACAGCTGCTGTTGGCCCTTTTGGTAAAATCTAGCCTTAGCAGATACTTAGCGAACGTGGTTGGACGAAACTAAAATCGAGCGAAATGTTTGGAAATATTTTTTTATTCCTCGAGTTCGGTACTCTATATTGCAGAACACAATTACTAGTGATATGAATGAATGAATAAGGTTTCAAGACCATATTTAACCCCAAATGTGAATAGGGATAAATTAATTAATTTAGAATCCTTTGTGATACTCCAGTCAATAGCCTATTCAACGTTAAGGTTATTTGTTGTGTAAGTTACTGATTGTGAGGTTATTCACGAGAAGATTATAACTCTGCACTAATTTAGATCAATGGGTGCCCGAATTTATTTACGTCACTCAACTAATGTGGGGGTCTGGTGCGGCTGTGCAACTAGGTGATCGCGAAACTTAATTTAGATATTCTTCTTCTCTGGTACAATCAATTTGCGGACCATCGTGAAGTCACTGTCAAACCCAACCAATCGCGAGCATAGAGTGGAAAATTCATTCGTGACCTTGAACCACCACCATTCATTCAGCATTGAACAGATCTTCACTATGCGCTATGCCTCGAAAAAGACCAGTGAAAAGAGTATCGACACACTCCACTTTTTCATAGCTTTTGGTATCTCCGCGAAACCTATACGCCTGTGTAAACGGATGCTGGATCTCAGTCAGAATTGGAAACGACATTTTCGAGCCGTTAGATATCAAACTAGGTTTTAGGTAGGGTGATTCTTTATCATGTGAATTCTTTAATTTATTGCTAGAGAAAATAATACAGGCTGCAGAGCTCAATAGAGAAGGTACAATCTTCTACAAGAGTGTACAGCTACTGGCGTATGCCGATGACCGCGCTGTAAGTTCTGCTTTCTTGACAGTCATAACTTTGAGGTTTTAGATAATTTGTTCTATCTAGGTACCAGCATTAATACCACTAATGACGGTAGCCTTGAAAACCAACGCAGGATCACTGGGGCCAATAGGTGCTGCTTTGGACTGAGTCGGCAATTAAAAAATAAAGTCCTCTCTCGACGAACAAAAAACAAACTCTACAAGTCGCTCATCATACCCGTCTTACGGCGCAGAAGCGTCGTTGGTGTCAGCATCTAATGAGTCGGCCCTGGGAGTCTTCGAGAGAAAAGTTTTGCGAACCATTTGTGGTCTGCAGACCGTAGATTGCAGACCGCAGGCCAAGGAACGATGAGCTGTGCGAGTGATACGATGATATTGACATAGTTCAGCGGATAAAGAGGCAACTTTTACGTTGATTACCCAGTCGCCCGGATGGATGAAAGTAGTACAGCTTTTAAAGCATTCGATGTAATACCCGCTGGTGAAGCACAGGGAGAGTTTCACTACGTTGGATTTTCGATTTGGCTCGAAATCTATGAACTACAATTAAAAAATGATGTTTTTTTTCGGTCAAATGTTGACGGGGAAGAGTGAAATCAAATATCTGTAGCAGCTTAAAATTGGTTAAGAAATGTAATTTTAAATAATAAATTGTGAGTGTACAAACGAATGTGCATTTTTATGTAATTTCATATATGTATATACCATATATACTATAATATATTGTTGAATATACAGAAATTTCTACTCACCGGCTGTGGCGGCTGGCAATTGTATACGCTCCAGCAGACAGAAAGCGCAGCAAATCCAAATGCAAATAATCCGCAGAAATTTCAACATGTTGCTCATGTTTGGTGTACACTTAACGTCACAGGAAGAAGAGATACAACAAAAACAACTGCAGAAAAAGATTGTGATTTTTTCTATTTTATTATTATTATTATTTTATTGTTTTTTTTTTTCTCCAACACTTTTGTGTGTATTTCCTGCTTATTATTGCAGCTTCTGAATGTTTCCGCCTTTTTTTGGCGCCTGACTTCACACACTCGCTGTTTCACGGTTTACTCAGTGTCTCAGCTATTATTGTTGTTGTTTATTTAGCTGTTATTCTTTTGCGTATTTACACATGTATTTGGGTTTAAAAATGACAGCGCTTTGGAATCTGCTAACGTGTGAATGTGTGTTTTTCGTTTTGCTACTCGTTTTGTAGACGTTGTTATTGTTTTATTGTTATTGTTGCTGGCTTTAGTTGCCACTTTGTTAAGATGGCGAAGTAGGTGGTGACTGACTCTTTTACATGTAGTTAAAATGAATTTTCACACTCTTTTTTTACAGACAAACACAAACACACACACACACGCGCATACACACACGCTTTCAATGTCTACTTGCGTTTCACACTTTTCGTTAAATTTTTTTACGTTTACTTTTATTTGCATGTTATTGTGTTTATGTTGTTGTTGTTGTTGTTGTTTTCGTCAGTATTTACTTTTCCACTTTTTCTTGTTGTATGTTTTTCTTCTTTTGTTTTTTTTTTGCCACTTTTTGTTATCACATCTTCTTCAAAAATAGATTCTCTTTATTTCTGGTTCTTTTTAACCGTTCGTTTTATGTTTTAGACACTTTGTGTTGTTCCCACTGCGGCTTACATGTATTGTACGGCACCGACACATGCATAAAAATGACGCTTTTTATTCATACTCAGAGCAAATCACACAATCTCACGTTCTCTCGGCTGTTTGTCTATTCAAAACTTTTTCCATCCGTTTTTGTAAATAAACATTTGTGTTGGCGCTTTTTTGAAGTTCACTGACATTTCTTTGTGTAAATTCTTTTAAAGTAGCATCACTGTCAGTACTTGAATTACAAATACAAGAAAAACATACCATAAGCTCTGAGAAATTTGTTTGTAAAGTATTTTAGGTAAGGAAATGTTTATACTCGAGAATTAGAAAGGCTCTAAATACTTGGAAATTTTTAAATTTTTTTTTTAATTTTTCTAAAAAAGTCTCAATTCATGAAATAACGATATGTTTTCTTTCTAGAATTCTCATCAAAGTAGTTTGCGTAAAAAAATTGAACAACGTATAATGATACTTCAAAGAAGGTTGTTACATCTGGAAGGTTTTGTATTTGTTAACAATTCTGTGCGCATCTAAAATTCTTGATTGTACTTAATTGCGATAAATATTCAATGATTTCCGTAAACACACCAAATAAATAAATGAAAGCTGAAAAATGAAGCGAAAGTAGAATTAATGAGAAGTACTAAATATTGGTCCAGAAAACGACGGAAGGTCTTAGTCAAGGGGTCTAGCTTTGTACGATATATAAAAAAGTACAATTCTTTTTTGTTTGTTTAAAACTTTATTTTTCAAAGCAGTTAAACATTTTTTGCTAAGAAACTCTACAATGTATTTAACTAGGTGGCTACCTAAGCAAGTTTATAATTATTTTTTTCATATAAAATTAATAAAAAAATAATAGCAATTTAAGAAGCTTTCAATTTCTTTGAGGTGGAATGAATTTTTTTTTTTTTTTTTTTTTTTTTTTTTTTTTTGAGGAAAAGATATGATAAAACCTAAAGCTATGTTGTTTAATTTATAGATATTAAATTAATAAATATAACCAAAAATCGTAAAAAGGCGTTTTTTTTCTAAAAGTATACAATAAATTGCACAAAAGTTACGAAAGGCGACTTGATAGCAGTCAAGACATTATATTCGGCTCAAATGTAAACGGAAATAAAATTAAAAGCAATTGTTTTTGTTAATGTAGGACAAAGAATTTTAGATGAAATTGATGAAAACTTGTCTGATATTGAAGTTGAAAATGAGGTTTTATACATATGTTCTGGTATAGAAGAGCTGATTGGTGAACGGATGGTAGAATACCATGGTAAAGTGCTAAGCCCGTTTACTTGCCCTGATTATTCATTTAGCATTGGTGTCATCGTGAATTTTAAACAAAAAAGGATTGCAATAGAAATAAAACTATATCTATATATATCTATATTGAATTACCGCGTAGGGCCAGGCAGTAATGTAAGAAGATTTTTGTAAATTTTCTTTTATACTAAATTTATCGGAAAAAAAAGCTCAGGATGGCATAACAATTCAAATTTATAAAGGGCCTAAATATAATATATTTTTTTTGAATTTTTTTAATTTTTTCCTTACGATTTTTATTTTGCTGAAATAACGAAATTTTGTCTTCATAAAGTTCTCTCAAGTATTTTGCCCACAAAAATTGAGCAACGTAAACGAGACCTCAAAGAAAGTTAATACAATACATCGAAAAGGCTGAGTATGTGTTAAGAAATGATTGTATTGGGTTACAGTATATATTCAATGTGTAGCGTAAAAAATACCAAAATGAAAGAAAAAAAAAAAAAACAAGTGAGAAGAAAGATGATGCCGCTATGAAATAATGTTTTAATTGCGAAGGTAATAATATAACTAACTATAAGGGTTCTTCGATATACAAAGATCTGTTCGTTAACATCCATGGTTATTCGAGTGAAATGGTAAACAAACCTCGATACCAAATTATAGAAAAAGCTATGGTCAAAAGCGTACTAGATCTGCAAAAAATAAATTCAGATCAATTGTCTTTTGTGAACGCTTTATAGAACAATTGAGATCAGATCCATCAGAATCAATGTGATGAACGTATTGAGTCAATGATTTTAAGCCTTACCCAGTGCATAACAGATTTCATGATGAATATGCAAAACCTGATTTAATACTTAATTTTTACTCAGTACAATATATATTAATGGTCTTAGCGACCTTTCTTTTATTTTAATTTGAAAAAGTTGGCCTACTTGAGGTCAAGAAAAATAGTAAAAACACAATGTAAATGTTGTTTTTTCCGATATATTTCGATTACACATCGGTAATCGTCTTCAGGGGGCACTAATCAACAATATAAACGTTAAACAAAGTTAATAAGTTACAATATAATATTTAATAAATTTTGTATAAACATACATACATTTATTATTTACATCCTAACAGTGTGACGTGTTGTTTTGTACTGTCGAATCGTTTGTTAGCAAGTGTCTGTACAAGTGAGCGCAATTATCAGTGTCAGTTTTGAAGTTTAGTCTTATGTTTGTTGGTGTGTTTATAATGTGGAGCATTTCTAATGTGTATCGCTTGCTATAGTGTTGTTCTTGTTGAAGAATTTTTACATCGTCAAAGTTGGGAGAAAGGCCGCTGGCTGCACAGTGGGATAAATGTGCTGTTTTTTGTGTATTCGTTTGATGTCGTAGTTTGTAGCCGGATTTATGTTGTGCTATTCTCGTTTTTAGTTTTGATTTGGTTGTTCCTACATATCTATATAGTCAACGGAATTACTAACGATATTAGGAAAACATTCGAGTTCAAGGAGTATTGCAGTTTGGTCTGTTATACAAAATTTTTACCCATACAATTCTACAATACGTTTGAGTCATATCTGTCTAATAAGCGATTTACCGCAAAACAATAGGAATTTGTAACTGAGAAGTTTTCGATTGAAGCTAGTGTGGCTTAAAGTAGTTTTCTTGGGCCTCTATTATACATTATATGCACTGCATATCCCAGTAAAGCCGAAAATTACATACATCTACCGAGGATAAACTTATATTGGTATTTAATTAAGTAGTATAACTATTCCCCAGATACAAGGCTCATCTGGAAAAGATACTTAAATGGCAAAATAATATATATGAAACTAAAAGCGGCTAGCTTAAATTGGCAGAGAACTCTGGGTTAATACTAGATTACAAAGCATTTTTTTACAGTACCCTTTGGATGTATGTGGAGTATGACCTGTACAACTAATATTGAAAAAAGAATCATAGGTTCTAGGAAAAAATTCTAAGTTAGAAACGGGCGCATAGCAGTAAATTAAGATCAGAAAGTTTCCGGAAATTGTTTTGTTTTTTATATTTGTGGTTTGGTTCATTATGAATTCGTTCCAATGGGACAAACGGTCAATAAAGAGTAATATTTGAGCATGTTGAGGGGTTTGCGCGAAAACCTTCGTCGCAAGCGGCCGGAATTGTGGGCCAACAACTTCCGGAAACTTCCATGTAGTTGTGAATGATTTTAAAACCAAAAACTCGTTCAATACCATCAATCAACCATCGTATGTGCCTTACTTTTATTACCAAATCTCAAGTTAACACTCAGTGGAACCCGTTTCGACTCGATTGAGGTCGTAAAAGAAAATTCGCCGAGGGAACTGAGGTCGATTAATTTCAAAAGCTGCTGCAAACAAAGTGGTTGACAAATCGCGCACATTTTTAGCATAGTAATTAAGGACAGTGCTATCAACTTAACAAAAACAAAGTACTGAAAAATATTCAGCGCGGGCAGTTTAAATGACAATTTCCGGAAACTTTCTAGTCTTAACGGATGTTCATAACGTAAATATACACAAAACCTTGGTATCGTAGTAGTTAATGCTAAAGTTGAAATGATCAAAATTATGTACCCCACAAATCTATAAAATCGCCATAGATAGATTTTAGATAGCTTTATGCAACTTATACAAAAATTTCCAACTGTTAGACTTAATTAGATTTGAGCAATGAATGTACTATGTAAAAAGAAAAAATATCCAAAATTTTTAGACCATAAATCGTTCGCAAAATTTTATTGACAATATTGATATTGTCCAGACCTCTGCGCCATATAGTATGACAGGTATGCTGAGCGACTTGTAGAGTTTGGTTTTCGTTCGCCGAGAGAGGACTTTACTTTTCAATTGCCTACTTAGTCCAAAGTTGTAACGTTGGCAAGAGTGATTCTGCGTTGGATTTCCAGGCTGACATTGTTGTTGACGTTAAAACTGGTTCCAAGATAAGCAAAATTATCTATGACCTCGAAGTTATGACTGTCAGCAGTGACGTGGGAGTCGAGTCGCGACTGCGATGACTATTTGTTAGATGACAGGAAATATTTTGTCTTGCCCTCATTCACTACCAGACCCATTCGCTTCGCTTTTTTATCAAGTCTGGAGAAAGCAGAACTCACGGCGCGGTTGTTGAGGCCAATAATGTCGATATCATCGCCGTACGCCAGCAGCTGTACACTCTTGTAGAAGATTGTACCTTCTCTATTTAGCTCTATAGCTCGTATTATTTACTCCAGCATCAAATTATAAAAATCAGACAATAAGGAATCACCCTGTCTGAACCTCATTTTGTATCGAACGGCTCAAAGACGATTCTGACGGAGCTGTCAATTAATGATATATGTATATCGAACTTCGAAAAATTTCCAAATCCTTTGACAAACTTTACACTAGCAGCTCTTTCATATTCTCCTAGGCATCACTACACAGTGATGGCCAAATCAACAATAATCCGCACGTTTTTTTCGTTAGATGCCAAGTGTTGACACTAAGTGTGGTCATAATTCGCTTTATTTAATGGGTGGTATTGGTGAACCACGCCAAGTGTCATATACATAAATATATTATGCAGATATTCGTCTTTGCTTGTTCACAAAGGACCCTAAATCGTTCGCAAAACTGATGAAGAGCTTGTATTGTTTCATTTTTGTTCGTCTAGAGATGATATTTCTTTTCTAATGCTGTTGATGAAACTGTTCTGGGTTGGATTACAAATCAGACATGGTTGTTATTGTTGAGGCTGGTTGCTATATCGATGAAATTGTCCACAACTTCAGCAGTGATGTAGAATTCAATATTGAGATATGTGAGATTTTTCGTCTTGGCCTCGTTCATTACCAGAATTATTCGCTTTGCTTCTGTTTCGATTTTAGAGTAAGTAAAACTTATGGCGTGGTTGCTGAGGCCAACGCATTTCAATGATATCAATATCGTCGGCGCAAGCAGGGTACTTTATAGAAAATTGCATCTTCTTTATTTAATTCTGCATAATATTTCTTTGAGCATTAAATTGGAGCAGTTACACAAAAGAGGGTCAACTTGTCTAAAGAATAGTTTGGTACCGAATAGTTCTGAAAGGTCGTAATCAGTCACGACGGAGCTCCACGTTTTTGCCAACGTCGGTTTATACAGCGATTTACACATGTTTAGCGGTACTACCAGCTCAAATATGGTGGAACATAGGTAAGAAAGTCTAAAAATTAATGAAAAGGTGGTGTGTGTCAATCCTTTTCTCAAGGGTCTTTTACAGAATTTTTCACATGGTGAATATCATTGTGTCAGCTTCTCAATCACTTTGTGCTAATGCACTTCGGACTCTCTCTCTTTTTGTTTGTAAATACCTCGGACTTATTATTAGGGATAGTACTTATAGTTATTTATTATTTTTTGTTCACAGCAGTATGACAATCCTCACCATACTAGCTCATCTTTTGACTTTGCTCAAAACTAGTGAATTCATGGATGTTTGAACGTAGGTATCTTGAAATATCAACCCCTAATTCACTTTTAGCTGACTGCCAATTGTGATTGCAGGTTCTTAGCATTCAGTCTTCTTTGAATTTTTTTAAGCACGTTCTTAACTTCACACACTAGGATGCATATTTTGGTTGCAAAAGCATAGTGACCCGGTTCATTGAAAGGATATCGAAGTAGATGTACATGTAGATCACTGGAGATATACCATATCTTCCTTCTTTCCTAATATAATTGATTTGTTTAAAAAATTTTTGGTCTTGAGACAGCCATAAATTTGCTTGCACTGAGGGCCTAATAATGTAGGAAAAATCAATTCATATGAAGCTAGAATTTTCCAAGCACGATTTTGTATGGTGCCGAGGAAAGCACTCATTGGTGTGTTGAAGCCACACATAAAGGGCTTCTTTGTGTAAAATACTAGCTAAGAAACACTAAGCCTGTGTAAAATTTCAAATATTTAAGAACTATTTATAACCCAATATTCAATATGCTACAAAGTTCAACTATGCTTAGTTTTCAATGCTTATGTGCATATTAGTTTGGAATTATAAAAGGTTATAAGCAATATGGCGAGAAAATGCATATTAAATATATATGTATGTATCTAAATATAAACTCAGATTAGCTCAAAGCATTTCACCAAACTACAAAGCAGTAGTGAATAATGAACAATGGAATTTTGTTGAAGTAGTAAATTTTCAAACAAACTTTTCCAACATTTTACTATAATGAGCCGCAGATTGTTGTTGTTGCAAGTCATAAATATATACTAGTAGAAGTAATGAAAAATCAGTGAAGCATAGAACATCTTGTTTATAGTTCGATGGGTGTAGGGTGAGAGAAATAAAACAAAAATAAATTAAAAATATGATTATCAAATGTAATATACACCAAATTATTAATATAATTTAAAAATGTAAAAAAAATAAATTAAATTTTAACTGAATGTATTATATGCAATATAAAATCGTTAAAGATATTGAAAAGAAATATATTAATAATAATAACAAATTTTATGAAAAAAAAATATACATAACTACGCTCGCTGTTGAAGTAACGATGTATGTGGAACATAACAAGATCTTCAGTGAAGTGGGATGTCAGATACCTCCGATTTATCCATAATTGTAGCTCTTACAAACTTTGAAATACCTCAGATTCAATAATAATTGCAGTTGAATTTATTTATTATTATATAATCTTTAAAAGTTCAGGCGGATTTCCGCTCGCAACCATCATTAATTTTATAACAATTACCTTCATTCCTTTTCCATTACTTTTCCTACTATTATTATTATTATTATTATTATTATTTTGAAATTTCGTATCCGCCGATTGTTATGCATATTTCTGAGCGCTCTGTTATTGGCTGCGCTATTTGTAGTTAGCAGCTTAAGAGATTTGATATACGAGTATCTAAGCAACCAGAACGAAACTTTGTGGATGCAGCTTACTTCCTTCGCAACTACCATTCTTTGGATCTCCGCAATGCCGAGACTTAAAAACTTCTATACATACACTACATGTATACATACACACATACACATACATTCAGTTAGTTACATACAAAGCGAAAGTTACAAACTTCTAGGGGCATTGTGTCGACAATTGTCAGTAAGTGAGTTTGTAGTCAGGAGTGCTGAGGGAAATTGCTTGAAGTAGATAAATTTTCAGAACCAACGAAAAAGAAAAAGAAAACAAATTTGAGAGATATGGAAAGAAAACGGAAACTTTTCAAATTCGAGGCAATTTCAATTCACTGAATGAGTGCGTCGAAGAGAGAAATTGTAAGCATGCTCACATACACATACACATACACACACACGCACAGAGATAACAACAAAGGATTATAGTTATAGTAAGTCTTATGCAAGTACATTGATGCACTTTAGTTGCTGATTTCTCTTTCACCTCCACCAAGCAACGGCATATAGCCACCCACACATGGTTACATAAAGTTGCTGGTGAATTATGAGTTGAGTAGAAACTGGCCAAACTGCCAAAGGAGCAGCGTTTGTAGTAGACACATTCAAATAAATCTGTATGTAGATATACAAAGATAACTTGGCATATGTATTAGGGTGTGCTTTAGTTAGTAACAAACTCTTGTATCAGTAAACGTTAAGATTACATTAAGTAATACCATAATGAAAGCTCAACCGAATTAGATTTTTTTATTCTTCGGGGTAATAATAAATAGTTTGAATGATTTGAAAAAAATATAATAAAATTTTCATAACAACTTGACTGATTTTTTAGGTTTGTATATTGTTATATTGAAGACTCACATAAATGTGAAGGTTTAAATTTTTATGAGCATTTCAATACATGAGCACTCAAAAACATATATTTATATATTTCAAAGCAAAAAAAAACCAAGAAGTTTAATATTCTTATGGATTAAACTTTTAATTTTTCCATTAATGTAATGATATTTATTTAAAAAAATTATTTTTTAAGGGCTAAAAAAACGTATGCAAATAATTTTAATTTTCGATTATTCTCATTCAAATTATATTAGGGTTAAGGGTTTTTTTTATAAGTTTAAAAAGAGATTTATTGCTATACAAAGTTATATTCTCAACATTTTCCACAAAATCACATACCATTTACTTTATGCTGAAATTTAAAGTTACGTATACGCACTGCCGAACTAATCGCAATCATATTAGGGTTCAAATGATACTAATAAATGCAAGTGTACATATTCTTAATACTTTTATCTTGATTGATACCAAATACTTTTTCTCACGATAATTTTCGAGTATGTACATATATAACTGGAGCATTAAAAGCGCCAAAGCGATTTCGGGCAGAGCTCCTTCTTCAATTTGTAATGTGCGTCTTGATGTTTCTTCCATTAAATATGTTTAGGGGATGCGGCAATTTTTTTTCTAATATTTGATACTGACCGACTCTGGACTCTAACGCTATGCTTACATCACGGCTATTGCGGCCACAGCCACAAATAAGTATCGGAGAAAAGTAATTGCTATCGAAAGGTAGATTTGGTATTCCATCGGCCACTCTACAAGTGAAGAAGAAACTTAGCTTAATCAATACGTATCAATGGACTAATTTAAGGTTCAGTGCTTCTGATAAAATAATTTGCTTACTGATTGCCTCTGGCGATTTTTGAAGTGACTCGCATAATACATAAAAGGCAGCTATAGATAAAAAGCAGAAAAAAGAATAAGACAGCATTTATACTGCTTCTCAAACTCTTTAACTTTATTAAAAAGTGATCCAAATGAATTATTTTATATTTAGAGAGCTTTATAAGAAATCTGTTTCATATAGTAAGATGGTTAAAATAACAGAAAATGAGAAGGATATACATACATATATATTTTAACTCGTGGAATACCTGGAAAAATTCTCCGACCATGTACATGATAACTCAAATATAGATAAATATATATATATGTTGCTGATGGTGAATGTTTTCATATGAATATTTCTAGAGCATTTCCGAAACGAGTTTGTCATTTTATTGCCAGAAACTAAGACTCAGGGTATTTCGCAAGGTATTGTATCTGCCTCCGCCATGTACACTGAACAATAATTTGGTAGGTTCTCCCATCATCCAGAACTACCGCGAATGATGTGTGGTGCTTTGTCTTTGATCCCTCTGAGTCCTTTTATAAACCGTTTTAAAATCGTCCTTTGTATTTTTCAAACTGTCCCAAGTATTGAAAGACCGAAATGAAATGAAACGTAGCATAAGTGCTAAGTCAGATAATTGACGGCAGACAGCGCGGGGCTATTCTTAAGTGGTGTGGTATTCTACTCTCTCCTGTTAACTATTTATTTGCGTGATAGCTTAGTAAGACAAACTGAATGCTACATTATTACAAAATATGTCATTTATTTAGTAAACACCCTAACGTTTATGCATAACAACCACGCACACAAATTGCTCGATTCCAATTGCGCTTTTTCACTTTTTTTTATGCTGTGTTGCTGATGGATGCATAACGGCAGTGATTTTTGTTACTTTGCTGCCACTTTTGCGAATATTTCCGTATTGAGTTTGCATATGAGTGTGCGTGTGTGTGTGTGTGTGTGTGTGTGTGTGTGTGCTTTAGTTGCCATGACATTGCATTTGAATTTGATGTACTGCCAAGCGCAGTGACAGTGCAATTGTAGCTTCATTCAATATTCATATGCTAAAAGTGATAGTCACATGCAATATTTTTTCATAGCATAAAACTGGAGAGAGGGCGCGAAGAAGACTATGAAAGTAAGCTGGGTAGATACAATCAAAAAAGTTTCTTTACAAAATAAAAAAAAAAGTGGCGAAAAAGTGGCTTCATATTCATACCCAAAGCCATAGGGTTATACGGTTATGTGGCCATGCAGCTTACTTTTGACTACAAAGTTCGTTCGCAATTTGGCATTTGTGTTCATAATTCCGAATTCTTTTTCTTTCTTTTTTTTCAACCAAAATTGTATTCCTCATTCATTCATTCATTCATTCGCTCGCTCGTCCGCTAACTGACTTCTTTGCTCGAACGTTTATTCCCAACGGTCATTTATGAAAAGTTTGCATTTCTAATTTACTGGAAGAAAAGTGCACAAATCTTTTCAAATTATTTCCTTACTCCTTTCATTTTCCCTTTCATTTAAGTTTTCATTTTAATTTTAGAATTTTATTTCTATTTTTGTTTTTTTTTTTTTTTTTTGGCTTTGTTCTCCTCGTCTGTGCATCTCCACTGATCCTCTGACCCCTTTAGTTGCAATTTACACTCTAATTAATTCTCATTTGTGTACTTTGAGTTGTGGTGCATTGCTGATGAGGTGTCTCTAAGTGCTTTGTGCGTGGGCATTGCATGGTTGAAGTTTGTGATTTTTTCATGGTTTTTACATAAAATAAAAATTGTACGTGGTAAGCGAAGATATTTGAAATTGTGGGTCAACGAATTTAAACGAGGCCATGGCGATGGTCAAGCGAAGCCTTTGTTAATTCAAATTGGATAAAGGAAATTATTTAAGAATTTGGCTTTGTAATGATAGTGAAGCTCTCTTATTAGAGTTTCTCTTCCGTACTAATGTTTTTACTTCTTTCAAATTTAAGAGATTCTGCTTCGACTAAAATAGAAAAACTATTTCTTTTAAGTGGGGAATAAATCAATAGAGGAGGCCTCAAGCTCAGATTACTTCTTTGGTATTGCCCACACCACAAATACAGTAGATTCAATCAATATCGCAGCACAATGAAATAGATAATTAAATGACACAATTTCTATGTACCTAATGAATAGATATGTTCAACAGTGCGTATACGTAACCAAAGTAAATTTACTTGGAAATTTAACCAAAAATTATAAAAAATATATTATTCACTTTGTATCATCAAAGATGCCTTATTATATATTTTAGATTATTGTATAATTGTTCTAAATAAATATATTTTTTTTTTTCGTTTTGGTTGAAGAAATAAATATTTTTCTTTTAAAATATGTAATACAACAAAAGAGATTCATAAAAAATGCTTTCAAGATAAATCTTAATTCAATAATAATAAAATGTATTTAAATCAAAAAAGAGTTTTTTATTTAGAGCAACCTCAAGCCGGCATACGATTTGAATTAATTTTAATAATTATTTTTTCTGAATATTTGTTAGAAAAAAATTATGCAAATATTTAAAAAATAAGCAGGATAGATGAACTCGTGCATGTTTATAGAAGATCATATCGAAAAAAAAGTTACGTAGCCGAAATGCCTAATACCACCAAAGTAGCACAATGAGAAAGAAAAAGCTGTTATTACAACATGTATGTAGATATGTATATTTACTTTGTTTCCCACACTTATGCATAAGGCACTTTAAAACGTTTACATACTGTACTTTTTATGGAACAGATGACAAAGGTAGATTTTGTAGACATGACAAACTTTCCGTAGAAGATAAAAAGCAAAAAAAAAAGAAAAAAGAAATAATTAAAATAGAAAATTGTACTACAAAGCATAATAGGATGTAATGAGCTTTTAGCTATACTCGTATGAACACAAATGGGATACTACTAATGTTGAGCACACATACTTGCAAACGTATGTAGACATATTTTCTAAGAGACATGGATGAAACATTTAACGCATTCTCAACACTTATAGCACTATGTGTGGAAACTTGCACATTAATGACGCTCACAAGTGCATACATTTAAGCACTTAGTGACTGTGCTGGTCTTAAAAAGTTGCTGCAAGGATGTATTTGTTCCAATGTTGGCTAAGATCCTAGTCATTTAGGCATCAGCTGCATTTTAATTTTCTTCATGTTTACTCTTTTGCCATTTTGTTGCAAATAATAATCTTTGTTATATATGTAGATATAAAGGTGCAAGTATGGGTGCGCACTCAAATGTGTTTGCCACAGCGACCATGTTAAGGCATTTGTGAACTAAGCTTGTTTTTTTTTTCTGACTATGGTATGATGCAATATAATTTTTTTCTTTCATACGATTTTTAATTTTTTTCACTATGACGTCCCACTTTTGAAAATTTATGATAGAAAATTGAAATACGAGCTCAAGGAAAAAAAACTAAAATATTGTTCCGGAATCCTTACACTATTTAAGACCCAAATAACGAAATTTTGAAGGAAGCCTCCCTTTTTTTTTGGAGAACCTTATGAGCGGATAAAATTCTGATTTTTTTTTCTTTGAAGCAACTATTGTGACCTAGAACATATATTGAATTTAGAGCAATCGCTTCACAAGGCTGTGACAAAAGAAATTGTTTATAGAGATTGATAATCTTTTAATTTTTGAATAATAATTAGATCTTAATCTCATAGTATCTAAAAAAATGAGCCCGTTACTAGTCTGGGCCGATTCACTATGCTTATCGAACTATCGCCTTTGGTTCTTCTAACTGCTATGTATAACAATTAAATTACTCTGAAATTTTTGCCTCAAACCTGCACAAATGGTCGAGTTTTCTTTCAATTAAGATAATTTTTTGAGTATAAGGGAAAATAAGAATTTCAGTTTTGTATTCAATGTAATATTTATAGATGTTTGAATTTGATCGCTATTCAATATTAAAGTTTGCCTATATGCATACTTTCGATATGATTTTGATTTTCTTTTAAATCTGCATCGTTCATTTGGAGATTGTTGTAATAAAATTGTAACCAATCAGCTGGATTAGTAAAATCTCTCTTAACTGGTTTCTTAGTGTTATCGACTGATAATTCTACATTGGTTTAAGGTTTATAGAACCCTAGAACATTAAATTTTTTACATACTTGTGTAAAACTAAAAAAATAGTACATTTTACGTAATGATTGCAATCCACCTAAAACACATAAAAAAACTTGTTTTTATTTTATTTTTATTCTAGATAGAAAAAATGATTATTCTTACTGAACTTTTGGATCTTAATATAATACGTTGCATTCTGAGAAATATATGGCATACATATTTTCACCTTTTAAGAGAAATTTGCTTCAAAAAGTACGGATTATTTTAATTTAAATTTTCAGTCATTATGATTATTTAGTTTTCAAATTTATCATTTCCCTCCAAAAGTAATGATTCAAGTTATTTATATTTTTTCGACATAACTTTCGGTTTTTCTTCATTGAGCTTTGATTTAAGTCTGAGCTTTAAATTTTTCTTTTCAAAAATATACGAAATTTTGATTTTGATCTAAAAAACAGTTTATATTTTTTTAAATCAAGTTTACTTGAGTTTACAATTTTCTGCATTCTATTCATTTTTTCTGAAAGAGAATAAACATTTTTTCTGAGAAAAATTTTTCTTTTCTTTTTTTCCTTTCAAGAATTATTTATTATAGGAAAATTATTTTTTATTTTTATTTTTTTAATTACAGCGAAAAATCTCTGAAAATGTCACAGCGCTTTTGTTATAAATGGTAGATGGCTAAAAGCTTTTGTTCTAAGTTAAGTAATACATAAACTTTAAATCAACAACAAATTTAAATACATATTTTTGATTACTTCCATAGGGAACTTCATAGAATTTGAAAAAATATTATATAACATTTTTTTGTATGAAACTATGAGAATGTGAAGTTAACTCCTCAGCTTTTGCGTTCGCTGTTATGTATCTAAATTATTGGGGTTACAAATCAATTCAATCCGTTTCCAATCGAATTATTGTCGAAGTTTGTGAAGAATCTGTGCCGACCGATAGGTCAGGCGGAGAGTGGTTTCGAAGTGGTGAGTTTGGCGTAGTAGAAAAAGTGCATCCAGATAAATGCAAAAAGTTTGAAGATGAGGAATTTTGCTATTGCTTGAAAAACGTTCAGAAACGACCAAAAGGTATGACACATGCAATTTGCAACATACCAACGCACGGCCCTACGTGGCTATAATGGTCAAAATCTACCTGGATAGGCTAAAATGAGAGGTCTTACACCACCTGCTGCATTCTACAGACCTTGTCCCTTCCTTGTATTGGCTTTTTCGGTGAATGCAAAACGATTAGGGGATCACCGGTTCAAGTCCTTTGAAGCAATTGAGAGGAGTAATTTTTAGACATGGTGTTCAAGGGGATGGGAAAAAGTAGTCGCTTCCGATGGTCAATACTAATGTTTTACTTTTTTCAATATAAAACTTATCGAATTAATTAGATGTATCAATTATAAATATTTCAAACTAATGCTGGAACATAAGGCTATATTTTATTCAAAGATTTGAAGAAAAATGCTTCTTGAAGGCATTACAAGTTCATATCCTCTGAGATGTTTATCTTAAATGAATCCATCCGTTTTACCAGCAAAAACTATTGCTCAAAAGATAGTTTCCTCGGGTAGTGGTAACTAAATACTTTTCTACGGAGCTTTGATATGGTGGAAAGCTATGAACAAGATAAGATATCTGGATAGGGTGGAAAAGGGATTCAGATTTTCAATGATCAGCATTACTGTGGCACTCAAAACAACAAAATCTGCAGCACTAAATATGATTTTGAGCATTCCTCCAGCAATTATATTAGCTGAAAAAGCAGCATTCTAAATTGCCGCAAGGCTGTAGCTTCCAGGCAGTTGAAAATCAGGACTTACGGGCACAGTGAGTGCGAATGGACTACGCCGATTGACTTTCAGGAAGCTGTTGTCAGCTGTAATATAGGCAAATGGTTAGAGCAAAGTTCTGAAATATGCAGACAAAGCTCTTCAAGTTTTTATGGATGGTTCTAGAATGAACGAAGGAGTGGGTGCCTCAGTTTATTATGCCTGACTAGACACAAGAAAGTCGTATAAACTACAAAACTATTGCAATAACTTCCAAGCCGAAGCATTCGCTATATAAATGGCAGCAGAGCTACTACAATGTGTTGACTTTCAAATGGGAAGAATACACATCTATGTGGATAGCCAGGCAGCCATAAAGGTCTTAATTTTATATAGCAATAAGTCAGCTAATCCCGAACTATGTAGAAAGGCGATTCAAGTACCGTCTGTAAACAGAAGAGTTTACATTTCTTGGGAGCTCGGTCACATCGGCATTGAACGTAACGAGATAGCTGACGAACTGACTAAGGTGTAAGGTGTGGACGTAGTAATGAAGCTTTCAGTTCCATTTGGGGAAGTGAAGAAAATGCAAGAAGTAATACCACATCGTCAGACGAATAGACTTTGGGGAAAAATTAAGACCTGAAGAGTCGCAAAACGGTGTGATGTTAATCTTATAAAGCTTGTACTATCTGCAAAGTGGCCGGACTCCAGACTGTTGATAGGACTGCAGAATTTGTTGTTTTGAGTGCCACAGTGATGCTGATCAGCATTTTGGCGTCGCATGCTCTTAATATAGGTCTGACTAGGAACAACAAGAACAGATAATTCAAGGAATATGTAGAAACAGTAGAGTACGTGTGAGTGTACAGTATTTGGCTACAGGCTTCAATCGGCAATGACCAAGGAACCAGAACTATATTTTCAATTTACGAAAAGAGAAGCAACACTATGAATGTATTCTCGGCTATGTGGGACCCAATGATCAGCCAGTTCAATTATTCCTGTGGTAACCAAACGGATCATTAAAGAGAGATCTTTTCATTCCAGTTGATACGCCTTAGATATTGTGGTCCGATTTCATAGTAATTGAGTTTCCTGCTGTGCTTGCGCAAACTCCACTAATGACGAGTTTTTAATAGACTCCTTCACGTTCCTATGCATGCTAACATAATCAAAGGAATTTTCTATGGCCGGAAAATAATATAGATTCCCTGCAAGCGTTGACTGATATATATGGATATTAATTTATTGTTACAAAACTGCTCTCTTTGTGCAATGTTGAAAATAATTTTTGTAACAGCCCAAATTGTTCATAGTCGCAAGAGTTATACTAAGAAAGCATAGACATGAAGTTAAATGTTTATGCCAAAGATTGGAATTAGTTTTCTTTTGTAATCCGATGGATAGTTTTAACTCTCCAAATGATCCTTAAAAACATTAATAGATTTTAAAATATTTACTTAGTTGATGTGAGTTCACTGTTTGGTGATTAATGGTAAGCGGCCATGGTTAAAGTCCCTCGAAAAGAGCGTTTTTCATTCAACTGTTGCAAGGTATTCCATCCCTTTTCCAACAAGAGTCTCTTTGCATATCAATTAAACTTCTTCTGCATACATTAGCCGATCTAAAATTGACCTCAACCTCTACCTACCGCAACAATTTATTATTAATTAATCTAGATTCCGAAATGCTGTGCAACATTAATGTACAACAACACAACGTAAGCCGCCAACAATGTTTTTGTCATTGTCTGTGTGGCTTTTTATGCAGAAAATTCATCGTTTTTGCTGTCTCCAACAAAGAGAGGCATTAAAAAAGACAAGTCAGTTTCATTGTATGCCATCTTATTGCTTGTCTAACAACGGTTATTATAGATGCTCTACCGCTGAGTGTCTGTGCGACGTTTGCTGTGTAGTGGTGAGAGCGTTGAAGCGTATTGAATATTTATTGTTGTTATTGTTATATATGCTTGTATTCATATACAATTTGAATGACTGCAGACTATTGATCTAACAACACAGATAGAATAAATAGTTGAGTAAGGAGATTGCTTATACTTATATGTATGTATATATATAATATTTCTTATTGCGATTTGTCTGTTGTGGCCACTAAATCATTTTTCATACATCGAGTCGTTGACTGGAGTTGAGTATATTATAAATCCAAAACATTTATTTGTTTCAGCATTCGACACATAAATCAAAATGGATCAGCGCCTTCAAGTCTTCCAGCCGCCTTAGCTCAACCCATTCGCAGTCAGATTTTATAGTTTGTTTTCTGCTGTAAAGTAGAATGAAACAAAAGCGGCAAGAATGAATTGGCAATTCATCTTGTTAAGGCATCTTTGTTGTTGCTTTTTCTATTTGTTTCTTTTTCGCTGCAAAGCGCACGTAGTGTTGTTGTTGTTTCTGTTACAATTTTATGCTTTTACCACAACTAACTCGCTGTTGTCTCATCATGCTCATCCACTAACCCCTGCCGCCTGCCGTCTGCCGTCTGCCGTTTGCCGCCTTTAACTATAGCTCGTTGCCGATGTTTATCCATTTGGCTGACTTTTAGCGACAACGACAATGGCAAGTTGTTTCCTTTACTATGTTGCTATGTTGCTTCTCTATTGCTTTGCTGCTGTCCACCAGTTTTCGTCTGTAATTTTCGTTCATTGTTTCCTGCTTCAACTCAAACAGCAACGAAACACTTTAACTACTTGCTTAACTCAGATATATACATACCTATGTATGTATGTATGTATGTAGGCATGTAAAAATGTGTATAGTGCAGAGTAGTTGTACAGATTGCTCACCGTTCGTTTTTAGCTAACTTTAATGGATTTTCATCATCAGACCGCTCAGTTGGTGGGTGTTGTATGCCTTCTGGGCATACAGTGGTGCTCGAGAGAAATAAAATGTAATATTTTTTTATTCTCTAGAAATTGTATGCCAACAAAGAAACGATTTGACAGCTTAAATGTCTGTATTATTTTAGTTGGGCACAGTAACCAGAAGCCTCCATACCTTCGTTTATTTTAGAGCCTTCATTAAAAACATGAGGAGCTTTTTCTGTGTATCTCAGACCTTTACTACAACAGTCCGTCTCTATTGTTTTGGATAACGAGATCTGATTGTGCACTTAAGGTTAACGTTCAGCTACCCATATCTGTTGCGTCAGCTGTCTAAAAGCGTATAGCTTCGCTGCAGATGATTTTGTTTTGAGTACCCCATTGATGCTGATAATTGAAAGTTAGAGGACCCTATCCAGTCTAACCATATATGTTACTATGTCCATAGCCTTCCACCATACCCATGGACAGCAGAAAAGTTTTGGCTTAACAATTACAACGAATATCCAGGGTTAGAGAATATGATAGAGATCCCAAGTACAGCTAAACATCCCTTTACTTGTACATAGGGCCGCTGTCACTCTTTCTTCTATATTGAGCCTCCATATCGACTTGCTATCCAATACAATTCTCAGGTACTTATCACTTAGTTGCAGCTGTAGAGTAGCCTCTCCCAACTTTGATTTGATTTAAAGTGCAATTTTGTACTTCTTTTTGATTGAAAGGAATGCTAAAGTTAACCGAAATACTGTTTTCCGTTTTTTTTTTTTAATTTTAGCGTAGATCGTAACTAAGGCACGGTAAGAAAACAAGGCTGCGGTGACCAAAAAAAGGATGAGATGGTAGTGGCCATGCTAAAGGGAAATTCTAACCGTTCGGGAGGGAAAAGAAGCAAAAATTTTGCCACTCCTGGTACAATTAATAATGATATTTACGTGAAAGAATGCTTGCAAAGGAGACTAAACCCATTTTTAGCCAACCATCAGGCTTCTCCCTTCTTTTGGCCTGATCTTGCATTATGGCATCACAGCAAGGCGGCTCTTAAGTGGTATCGGTAAAATTATGTAACGTCCTAACCTTCGGCCAATCGAAATATATTGGAACTTGCAAGGACATAACAGACTTTCGACGCAAGTGGTGTACACCGTGTAGAAAGATCGCAGAAAGTACCGTGGTCTCATTAATGAGAGGTGTTTAAATAAAAGTTACAATAAAAATTTTGTAAAATAAAAAAAATAATATTTTTAAATAAATAATTTTTTGTTTGATTTATATTTATGTTAATAAATCATGAAATATTTGAAAATATTATTTTTGAATACTGAGATATGCCTATAATACATTTTTAAATTTATTTTATTTTACTTTATTTTATTTTATTTTATTTATTTTCTTTTTATTTTATTTTATTTTATTTTGTGTTGTTTTATTTTTTTAGTTTGTTTTATTTTATTTTATTTTATTTTATTTTATTTTATTTTATTTTATTTTATTTTATTTTATTTTATTTTATTTTATTTTATTTTATTTTATTTTATTTTATTTTATTTTATTTTATTTAATTTTTTTTTTGTATTTTATTTTATTTTATTTTATTTTATTTTATTTTATTTTATTTTATTTTATTTCATTTTATTTTATTTTATTTTATTTTATTTTATTTTATTTTATTTTATTTTATTTTATTTTATTTTAATTTATTTTATTTTATTTTATTTTATTTTATTTTATTTTATTTCATTTTATTTTGTTTTACTTTTTTATTTTATTTTATTTTATTTTATTTTATTTTATTTTATTTTATTTTATTTTATTTTATTTTATTTTATTTTATTTTATTTTATTTTATTTTATTTTATTTTATTTTATTTTATTTTATTTTATTTTATTTTATTTTATTTTATTTTATTTTCTTGTTATTTTCTTGTTATTTTATTTGATTTTATCTTATTTTATTTTATTTTATTTTATTTTATATAATTTTATTTTATTTTATCTTATTTTATTTTATTTTATTTTATTATATTTTATTTTATTTATTTTATTTTATTTTATTTTATTTCATTGTATTTAATTTATTTATTTTATTTAGTTAGTTTAATTTAATATAATTTAATTTAATTTTAAATAAACGTATTTAATATCCAGCATATTATAATTTTTTTTTTTTGAAATTTGGGAGGATAAAATAGGAGTAGGTGATTCAATGAAGTATTTATTCATGTAGGCGTTTGGGAGTAAATTAAGAATTAGTTTTTAGAGTCATAAATTCACAAAAACTATGCGGCTTGCATTTGAAATAAATACTTAATTTTTTTATCAAAAAAATGTGAAGAAGCGTACCACTGTGCGGCGTTCAAAATACCTGCTGATAAAAAATTGGCCTTTATTGTTCCATTGGTATTTCATTTCGCTAACAATTCTTGTATTGGTGTGTTTGTGTTTTTTCTTTTTGCGCGGACTTGTTTGCTGAGCTTTGTCACAGTATCGCCCATTCTCTCTTTTTTGAGTCCCACTATCATTTTAACGTAGAAACCATTAATAGCTTGTCGAGTACAACGTTTTTTGAATTGCCTGCCTATTTCGCTGATTGCTTTGTCTAGAAAAAGAGCACCTGTGCTACCAACTGAAAGAACTAGCTTTCGGTAGGTACATACATATGTATGTACATACTTGTATCTTTCTTGTTAGATTGGTTTTATTCTTCCTGGTTTATTTAATTTTTTCTTTTGTTCCTATATATATATGTTGCTTCTACTGTGCTTATCATAGTCGCAGCTCAAAGTAATTGCGAAACTATAGTTTTTGCACTTTATATATGTATGTATATACCATATATGTATATTTGTTATTGTAAAGATTTCCTCACAGTGTTATGAAAAGTTTTGCGCATCTCTATGGACAGCAAACTAAGAATAAGAAAAAGAAAGAATAAAATGCAAAAATAAATAACTACAACTATAACTAATAAGAAAAGCAAGCACAAAAATGTCAACACAAATACAAATAACAACACACACTACAGCAGCAGCAGCGAATAGAACAACAACAACAAGAGAAAGCGTCATTCTTTGTCACCACAGCAACTTATCAAGTTTAATTTCATTTTAAGTCTGCTTTTATTGCATTCTTCCCTCTTTTGTTATTATTGTTTTAGTTTATCATTTCAGCTGTCGAGTGCGGCTGATTGTCTTGCTACTGCTGCAGTCCTTCGCAATATTTTACTTCCTCATTTTATATATCTCTCTTTTATTGCTTACTTTAGTAGTTAGCGCGTGTTGATTAAAATAAAGCGAACAAAGCCAAATTACGAAAGTCTATAAAATTTTTGTTGAGATATAAAAAAAAATAGCAATTTCAATCAAAATATTTGTGTGTGAGTATCGTGACTTGGCTGTTTAACTGACAAACAGTGGCGGCAATTAAGCTAATGAAGTGCCAATAAAAGCTGCAGGTGAAAATTAAGTTATCCACCATTCGTATTAAGTGCGTTTATTGGAGTTGGAATTGTAAAGTGTGAAATATGGTATTGGGCATATGTATACCAGGTGTACAAGTATGAAATGTCGGTTCGAACATATAGATGTCTCGCAAACGTAAATATTTATCGATTGTCATAAAACTTTGACCTTGTGAAGTGTCAACCTTGACTGTCGAACCACCATAGTTTTGCACGAATCGAGCGTCATTATCGTTTACTCTCAGTGCAGTCAACATGTCGAGTTTCGTGCCGAATAAAGAGCAAGCGCGGACAGTGTTAATTTTCTGTTTTCATTTGAAGAAAACAGCTGCGGAATCGCACCGAATGCTTGTTGAAGCCTTTGGCGAACAAGTACCAACTGTGAAAACGTGTGAACGGTGGTTTCAACGCTTCAAAAGTGGTGATTTTGACGTCGACGACAAAGAGCACGGAAAACCACCAAAAAGGTTCGAAGACGCCGAACTGCAAGCATTATTGGATGAAGACGATGCTCAAACGCAAATACGGCAAGCTACCAACAACAATTGATCAATTTGAACCGTGCGCTTCAGAGAAAACGACCGGAATATCAAAAAAGACAACACAAGGTCATTTTTCTCCATGACAACGCTCCATCACATACGGCAAGAGCGGTTCGCGACACGTTGGAAACACTCAATTGGGAAGTGCTTCCGCATGCGGCTTACTCACCAGACCTGGCCCCATCCGATTACCACCTATTCGCTTCGATGGGACACGCACTCGCTGAGCAGCGCTTCGATTCTTACGAAAGTGTGAAAAAATGGCTCGATGAATGGTTCGCCGCAAAAGACGATGAGTTCTACTGGCGTGGAATCCACAAATTGCCCGAGAGATGGGAAAAATGTGTAGCTAGCGACGGCAAATACTTTGAATAAATGATTTTTTCTTTTTCCACAAAATTTAACGTGTTTTTTGATTTAAAAAAACGACATTTCATACTTGTACACCTGGTAAGTATATGAAGTACATATGTATATAAACTGTTGTTCCAAATAATAGGTGTATATACTAAAAAAAAAAAAAATCAAAATGAAATTATATTTTTGGGTTTTCGTTTAAATGGAACTGTTTCAGACCTTATATTTTTTTGGAAATAGTGAAAAAATTACAACAATAGTTATGGACGGTAGAAGTTATAGCTGCTATTTCGGAAACCACCACGTTTCTTTCTTCTTTACTAATGATGCTTGAGACCAGCCTAACGTCAATAACCATACAATAAGTTGGAGCATTAACTCGGTCTTAAATTGTTCAAGTATTATAAATTCATTATAAACAACGGAGACTAACAAGGACATATAAGACATTTTATTGTTCACGAAAATAAATCGTTAAACACACCAAGAGTTAACGTCAGGGCCACTCTTAAAGGTCTGTGTTAAGAGTCAAGATTGTTCCGGCATATCAATAGTTATAGTAAACAATTCCAGGCCTTATTTAAGAAAATTAATTAACCAAAGAAATTTTACATTTTCTCTATTAAAAGAAAGTTATCTTTGCCAAAAAAATATTTGTTTTCTTATTTTTGATTTGTTTATTTGAACAGTATTCGTTTTTTGGTGAATATACCTAACCTCATTTAGATTTTGAATTAATTTGTGCGACTTAATCAGCTGATTTGTAAATTATTTGAATCGTTTTATTTCGGTTCGTTTACTTTATTTTTTTTATTTCGGCTATTCAAAAGGTAAATTGAAATTTGTTCATTGAAAACTTTATGTGTGTTTCATGCAAAGTGATTAATTACAGATTTAAATTTGTTGAGATGCCACAAAGAGGTCGCGCTAATATCGTTAGGTAATTAATGATGGAACCCGACTGATTCTGACGCAGCTATCGAATAATGTGATAGTTGCAAGAATTCTGAAAGTGACTTAGATTCCATCAATGTTTGATTTCACGAATTCCTTTAAATTCCAAAGAGATTTTTAATAATAATTTTAACAACATCACTATTTGCTGATTGATCAGCTGCTCATCAAACTAATTATATTTATTAGCGTCATCGACAAAATAAAAATAATATAAGTGACTTTTGAATGTTTGGCAAACATTTTATCCCACTATAAGAGGGGATATAAGGGCACATTCTCTTCATTAGTGGATAGAAGTTTTTCTTTTGAAGTTTCTTTTGAATGAAACAGACTTAACTTTCAAGGATTTTACAATTTTTTATTAACATTGCATTGCGAATCGTCAAAACTCGATGCTATGAATGTCATAAAAAGAAATGGCGTATATCCAGTTGCTCTTAAGCCGTTCCATCCATCGCACAACAGAACCAGTCAACCATTCTATGTGGTTTATTAAATTTCTCATAACCCAAATAGAGCTGCAAAGGAGACTTTTACTTCATGCTTATCACTATTTGTGCTGTTGCGGCTGTCGATTGCACTCATGTGTCAATTATGAGTATCTTCACAGTAATATCTTGTTGATATACATACATACAACTCATTAGTAGCATCAATCATGAGTTTCTAACTAACAGATGCAATGTATTTGCAATCTTCTCTAAGTTCTTCAACTCAATTTCCTGCAAAATGTCATTTACACCACATTCTAGACAATTTCATAGTTTTCTATATGGCCAAAATTGTTTTTTGTTCATTGAAAAGTCTGCTATACTATATGTAGTTTTAAAATAAAAGTCATCCGAATATTCGTAAAATTATTTTCTATGCTTCTTTTTATTTGCCTCTTGGAACTGCCTGCCATAGCTGCATCAATTATCAGTTAATGGTGTTAAAAGGAGTACCGAATTAAAGAGCGAATTCACGATTAGATGAATGGGAAAAATATTCTAATTTTTGCTATGCCGTAAAAGATATTGCAAACGACTTTAAATTACTAAAATTAAATTGTTAAATCAAATTTAACTAAATGCAAACGTGAGTAAGAGAGAAATTTAGCCAAATATTCAACTAGAGATTGAATTTGCTGCCAGTGAAGGATGTGAAGTGACCATGAATTTTTTCAATGTTGGTAGAAAAGTAGTTACAACGGACACTGTTCGGTGATGCTCAGAAGAAAAAAGGACATACCGTTTATTGAACGGATATGTAAGCTGAAAAGATAAACTTTCGCTTGATAGCATCAAATTAAGTTAGACAAGTTTTGAAGAAGCATTCCTTGAATAGATCACTCTTTCTTTGTGTACGACTAACCGATAAATAAGCCTTTAGGGAAGTTTCCACGAGCTCAAAGACAAAAAATATTTATAATTGTCAGTTGCTTTTGAAGGTGAAGTCAATAGCTAAGAGCCCTTATTAAAACCTCTTGTCCTTTAGAAAAGCTAGGTTATTGCTGAACACTGTAGTTTGCTTCATGTAATGAAAGTGAGACGATGACTGGTTTTTGGAAAATGTTGGTCCCATTGCTAGCTGAAAGTCACGACTTAAAAGCAATTGAAAAGGGCGCACTATATTAGTTATATTAACTTTCATCAAATTAATTAATTTTTTTTCCATTAAATAAGTTTTATACCAACTAATGGAAATAATTTTTTATTCATATCTTCGTACATTTTTCTGAATTAATTTTTTTTTATAATCAAAATGCAAAGAATGGCCATTTTTATGTGTTAATTAATTAGTAAAGTGGTTACTAGTGTTGATTACCATGTGGTATGTAGATGTGTGGAAAGTTCAATTCCTGGCCAAGCCAACACCGAAAATTATTGAAAGTAAATTTAATTGAAAGCATTAAAGACTATATCAAACTTTCTTAGATTTTGAATTTCATATTTACAAAATCGTTTGTAGCACAGCTAAATGTTACAGTCTTCCAATTTTAGAATATGAAATTTTACGTTTTCAGACGATTTTATAATTTTTTTACTCAAAAAAAGATCCGTTATCTAAGGTCCAATTTAGTAGGTGCCGACAAGTGACAAATGTATACAAATACCTAGATTTGTTGAAAAATCTTAAGAACTCCGAGACTAGCTTGTGTTCAATCAGACAGACGGACAGACAGATACACAGACAGATTGAGAGATGGTTTATATTCCTTCTATTCGGATCCGATCGTCATACGTTTTGACCGTCTTCATTTTTCTAATTGCGGAAAAGTCCCCGCACCGGTTGTACTTCTAACCTAAAGTTGAAGGTTCTCATAAAAATCCATCAGCCGTTTCAACGTAAAAAACTGACTGTCTCTTCCGAAAATCGCTTTGGCGGCTATATAGTGCCAATGGTGTAAATAATTATATTTTAATTATTAATGGAGTTTTGTAACCGAAAAAACCATTTTCAGTCGAGCTCTTCCGAGCACTTAATCTCTCATTTTGGCGACGTCAATAGGTTATCAGGATCATGAAATTTGACACCGTTGGAGTTTTTTTGTGGGGCTTGCGAAAAACCGTATTTATGCGGATATAACTTTAACTTTTGAGTTCTTGAAAACCAACATTCGCAAAATTATAGCTGAGATACCGTCCAATATGTGCCAAAAGGTGGGCGAAAATTATCTCAAATCGTTCAAAGTTTCTAAGAATTCGCGAGCCGGTCATCTGAATGATGGAGTTTTTCACATACGTGTATAGTGCCAATGTTCATATGAAAAGGGAATTTCATAAAAAAAATTATATTAAATGTATTTTATTTACGAAACCACAAAACGTATAACCTTATGTGTACTGCAGATATGCCAACCCAATATATCAATTATTTTCATTTCAAATGGAATCGACTTGACATTTATTCAAATTTGAGAAAATGGTTTTTCAGGATTACCAAGATTCCATACAACAGATTTATAATATTTAGATATGTGCGTGTGTCTGTGTGTTAGCTCAAGTGTATAGAATAAAAGGAGAGTCAACAAGTCCAATACAAAAAATATGTTGTTAATATGTATATATGTTTTTATATGTGTGCACCACTTAAAAAATTACAATAAACTTCTTAAAACTACAAACTTTTTTCCGGGATGCTTTTGCTTTGTTAAAATTAAAGGACCCAAAAAACTTATTCAAACTTACTTACATCAAAATAAGAACATCTAAAAGTATTTAATTAATCTTCTTTTTCACTTTCCCTCATTAATTTGAAATGACACAGTTATTTTTAATCAACAAACAAATATAAAACTGTTTACATTTTCTTGAGTAAACCAACTTGTCAAGTGTCAAATAAATTTGTCCGCGCACAAAAAAAAAACAATGAAACAAACAAATTAAGAAAATCAGAAAAAAGTGAAAATATGCAATAGAAGAAGACATACAGAAAAACGCTCAGCATTCCAATGTTACTTTTGTGACATTTTTCCTTCTTCGCTACCACACTTCACAGGTTATTTCGATTTCTACATTCAATCTCGTTGAAATATTTTTATTTTTGTATTTGTTTTAAGCTACAAGAACTTTATACGTATTTATATGTATAAGTTCTATATATATACATCTAAGTATGCAATGTCATGTCAACTCGGTTGAAATTATTTGCATTTTAGCATAGGAAATGGTCACAATAAGTTTTTAAAAGTCGCGCGGCGGGGCGTATGAGCAACATTCAGAAATTTCACATTGCGACCACACAACAGCCGGTCTAGCTTTCGCTTCTGCACGGATATTTTTTCATTTCCCCCATTGTCAGCTGCTCATAGACATCTACACACACACAAACACAGAATCAGACCTACTTTTGTGTATGCAAATGTGTGTCGGTGTAGGCGAACATAATGAGCAAGCAAGCACAACGTGGGGTAAATGCTGTGGCAGGAAACGGGCTTTGCTAGTTGATGCCAGCTGTTGTTCTGCATTATTTTGATGTGGTTTAAAGCCTTCATTTTTTGCTTACTGTATTTAATAGTCAAATATATGTTATTTAATTTTTAAATCATTATTTTCCTTTGGTGCTGTGCGTTTTCTGATTATCCTGAGTTTTGTTATTAACTTCCGCCATATGCAACCAGAACTTAAAGCTTTGTTTTGCTGTCACTTTATTATTACTCGATTTTTAATTAATATTTAATTTTACCTTTAATTTATTTCTTTCTTTTAACACTTAATGTATTTTATATCTACACACACTTATGTTTAGATTCTCTACACCGAAATCAAGCGTTGTCTGCGTTTCCTTTGTTCTTTTTTTTAACTTACACTAATTATATGCACTTGAGTGTACATAAAACTCTTTTTTTATTTTATATTTATACAAGCCGTTTTAATTTTTTTTGATTCAACTCCCTTTCACATTTTTTCTTCACTAAAAATCAATGCTTGCCTGTCAAATTTTCTTTTAATAATTTTCATTTATTCACTTGTACACTTTTTCAGCATCCGTTGCTGACGTCCAGCGCCGTTGACAGTTGCACGTTCACTGATAACACACAGCATCCTTAACACATAGCTGAACTCTGAGCTCACGGCTGGCTGGAGCGGCTAAATGCTGGCAATGCTTTTGTGCTATTTTGTGGCAGCAACAGTCGTTTGCCGAATGACCGGTGAATATTTGAGCAGTGTCTCGCCAAAGTGTTGATGTACCATATTTTCCGTTCAGTTATGGTAGTGTGTGTGTGTATGCGTGTGCTTATGCTTTTGTGTAGGTTTTTGTACTTGTATATGTTATCTTCGTGGTTCTCATGAGATGCAACGCGTGGTTATTGCCGACAGCACTAATGAGTATAACGAATTGCGCTCCGTTACCGCCTGGTTATGTTGACAGTACACTCTCTCTCAAACGCTGTGTTTAGTAAGCAAATGAGAAAACTTGTCGCAATCAACGGTTGAAGGATGCTGCGCGTATTTGAAGAACAAATATGTTGAGAAAAACGAATAGGCGGATACTGGGTAAGCTGTGGAGAAAAATGAGAGAGAGTCCTACGCTGGAGAATTTTTGGGCAACATGTTGCTAGAAAGAAAGAAGAAAAAAATTTTCTAAATTCTAAAACAGGTGATTATCAAATATCGACGCAAAAGAATCACAGCTCAAAGCTGCATAAAATTTTAATCCTATGTCTCAGGGCAACCGCAAAGCCATTTTGGTAAGCAGTAATTTTTACACAGATATCAATAGCATATGGAAAGTCCTGAATTCAAGTCCAGGCCGGAGCAACATTCACAATTGTAGAGAATAAATTTAAATATAAAATTTAAATATAAACTAAATAAATTCCGGTCACTACTCTTCAGGGAATATCAAGCTATCCGAGTGTTTTTCTGATATGAAATAAAAGTTGCTCAGAAGAAAAACATTAGCAGGTTGGAGGTTATAATAAACCGTGGGTCCCTCCATTTGTAGAAAAAACATGATGACGGTAACAAAAGGCAACCGATATTTTGCTCTGATAGAAAAAAATTCTAGTGCTCGGATGTTGCTCGCCCTTATTTTTTGTTAGCAATACTATGCTTTGGGGTGCCTTATTCTTCTCCTTCTATATTGATGCAGACGATTATATCCAAGTCGATAATAACACGTAAGTATTTTTTTTTCTAGTTAGGAATGGTTTGGTACTGATTTAAGTTGCAGAGTGAAGCCATCCGGTTAACATAACTAAGCCAGCGATGCCCCTGTCTACTGGAGTGCTCTGGTATGTCAATATCCTCATAAAACCTCCTTACATCATTACGGTTGTAAACTCTTATAAAAGATTTCTGTTCGTATGATTTTATTCTTAATATTGAAAAAATCAGTCGATAAAGAGTAAGGTTTTTTTTTACTATCCAACGGCTTGTAGAGCTTTTTTTCACCGATAAATAAAAAAAAAACTGTGCGAACTGTGTGACGTATCTTATACATACATATATTCATAAGTGCTTCGCTCTCACACTTAAGTACGCATCGTAACAAATGTTTGTTCTCCAACGAGATCATACTTCATTTTAATCCGGAAGATGCGTGCTGCTTCAGCAATATATTAAGGAATCCTTTGTGTCCACTCCCATGTGAATGGCAGCCAAAAACCTACCACATTCGTGTGGGTATTTCTTGTTAGATGTCGAAAAAACTAACAATATTCGAACCCACAAAGCATTGCTTTTCCTTTCTTTTGGTTTATAATATTTTTGTTAAGTCTCCACTGTATGATAAATATATTCTCGTGGTGACTTTAATCAATCTATGAAAGGCTTCACACTAGAATAAATCTAGAAAAAGCCTAGAACTGTAGTGTTTTGGACCAAAAGCATCCGTTAACTTTCATATGTATGTATGTATGTATATACATACGTATATGTCCTTTCACATTTTATACGCTCACACATTTGTGCATGCAAAACTGCAACGCCGCTGTTTCCACGTTGCTTTATTTTATTTGAAATTTTAATTAGCATAAAATGCTTGTGAACATCATTGGCCATGCAAATACCCCAGTGACTGACCCACTTCCGTTTAATGTAAATATTATGAGGTCGGTATTAAATGTACTACGAGTATATTTCGTTGATGTTGCATATGAAAGTGTGAATATTTACAAATTGAGGCAGCGCAGCATAAAATGCGTGAATAAATTTAAAGTTTTGTATTATGTCTTTGGAAAAGTATTACCACAAAAGTCACACACTTAAATGCAATTTTTATTCAGATTCAAAATTTAAGTAATATTGTTTGATTAAGCAATAAAAAACATGTATAAATATAAAAATGATACATAAATATTAATAAGTAAATAAATCTATAAATAAATATATAAATAAATAGAAACATCTAATCACACATTTTTAATTTCTGTTAAGTTTAATATTTGTTATTTTTTTTAATATTTTATAGGTTAGGTTGTGGTGATTGCCGATCTACCGCATCTATTACACTTGGTATGATCTGTTTAAGATCTCTTGACAATTATTCCAGTAGGAAACTAAGCACTGCACAAAATAGGACAGTCGCATAGGAAATGGGTAATCGTTATCTCCTCCTCACATATTTCGTGTTGTCTTCTTATCCCATTTCGGCTAGATGTGCCTGGATTTGCGGCTGATTATAGCTTCATTCCATCTTGATGCAGCTTGCTCTTGTGTTAGTGTCAAAGGGATACCAATGCGTTCTTTATAGTTGTGCCTTGCTTAGGAAGTTCATTTATCTTACAGTGGCTGAAAATGAATACATTCTTATATCTAGGTAAAGCTTCAGGTGTTGTAAAAGAGAGTTCCATAGGGGGGCTCTTTGAGCTTGATAGAACCTTATATGCGATGTTAAGAAGACATATATCACAGTAATTTGCACAGACTGAGGGATCGCCTTTTTTGTGGATTGAGCTTTAGAGCTGAGATTAGGTTCCAATCGTCGGGCATGTTTTGTAAAGAAGCTGATGCAAGCACTTGATCAGTTCTTCATCGCCATATTTGAATAGTTCGTCCGGTAATCTATCGATCTCCACCGCTATGTTTTCTTCCTCTCATGGTTACTTAACTTCAATACAGTATCTCAGACTATCGCAGTATATTCTGACAGCCATTAAATCTCTTCCTCGAAATCACACCACCTCAAAGGTGGCAATAAGACGTAAGTGAAATCTTAAACAAACGGCTGTATGAATGATGGGCGTGGTTTGGGTCCCCGCACGTAGTGATATCCAAGGAAATTGCTATACCGACGAACTAGCAAAAAATGGTAAAATCTGCACCCGTTGGGGGTAAAACGTTCGCTTAGATTGGCGTACATTAACAAGGCCAATAGCAGATGGCAGGGCGAAACTACATGCAATGTGACTAAACAGATCTGCCCAATCTACGAAAAAGGCCACAGTCTGCGCCAATTATCGTCGAAGAAGTCTCCTCAATATCGAATATAAAGTCCAATCGAGCGTATTTTGTGAAAGGCTAAAGCCGTCAACAATACAATTGGACCTTATCAGTGTGGTTTTAGACCTCGAGACAAGACGAAATATATTCTGTCATGAAAAAAGTAAACATCGCGTTCGCGAATCGGCTCCCACGTCACTGTTGACAATCATAACTTTGCAGTCGGAGAGAATTCCATCTATCTAGGAACCAGTACTGACACCAACGACATTATGTATTGTGTATTGAAATTCAGCGCAGATTTACTCTTGCCAACAGGTACTATTGACTTTGGACTGAAAGTAAAGTCCTCTCTCGACGAACGAAAGCCAAGCTCTACAAGTCGCTCAACATCCTGCTGTATGGTAGGCATTAAGAGTTTTCGAGAGAAAGATTTAAAAAAGAATAATTCAAATGGAAGTGCTAGTGCTGAGACGTACTAAAATTATTTATTATCAAAACTTAAATACAATTTTAAATTAAAATGAAAAACAGTGAACACCATCAACACTGCTAGGTATCTATCGAATTCACATCGCAAATTGTTTACACAGATAAAGGAATTTTTGGCTTATCCGATGCATATCAATAAGGACATCGTTATTTCAAACACGTTTTGGATATCATTGAAGGCAATTGTCAAAATATTGCAATTTATAAATTTATCTATCAATTTCGAGTGTCTCAATTGTTTGTCAAACAATACAAATACACTTAGATAATAGACAAGCGCTCAGTTATACTTGCAATGAAATCCTATATATACATATAATATACGTGTATGTATAGCACGTGTGTGTAAAAGACTTTCCTGCTGCAACTACTTTGTATGCCAATGCAATGACGGATCGCTTCCAGCAACTACAAACTACAGTGGCAGCATGACTTAGTGACATAGCCTCACCGCTGAGGGAATGAATAAATTCAACTAACATTACAACAACACTTTCCAATGCAATTGTTTCCGTTACTCACTATCCTTAGAATGGCTCAATGCCGACGAAATGTCCTTTGTAGCAATTTGTATTCGTTGCATTTTCTTAATCAAATATTTTGATAGCAATTTCCGGAGTAAGAGCTCAAATACTGTATTGTAGCAGCATCAGCAGCACCAGCAGCAGCAGCAGCAACGTGCACAACAGACACTGTCATTGTCAATGACAGGATAACTGCAACTGTTTTCGCGCTTGTTGCCACAATTTTGACGTCTGCTGCTGGCACTGCACGCAAAACCACCGTCAGGCAAAGCTGATCTTTGACGATGTGCTGCCTTATCATTCGCTGCAGCAGTTTCATCACCGAAGGGTTGTTGCAGCATGCGACTGAGTCGCCTTCGGGACAGTGGTTGAGGTTATGTTTCACTTCCTTCACGCTGCTGTTGTTGTAGCCGCTTGCTTGCTTGCTTGACTGCCAGTAAAACTGCCATTTTTTCTCACTAAAGATTTTTTCTTCCTTATCTCATTTGTTTTTTGTTTTTTTGTTTTGTCTAAAATCTTTATCTTGAACGCTGTCGCCATTGAGTCCTTGGCAAGTTGCCGTGTCGTGCGGTGTCATGCCGAGCTGTGTCGCGCCGTGCCGTGTCGTAACGTTGCGCACGTGACGGAAAGTGTTGTTGACATTTGCACTTTTCACTTGGCAAATGTGCAACGCTAAGCATGGTGGCTGCGGCGGCAACAAAATCGAGTGCTATAGCTAAAATGACATTATATTTCAGTTAAATCTCACAGCTCAGTCACTTGCCAGTTTCACAACATTTGATATTTTGATTTGCTACAGAGTTTTTCCCCTCCTTACATTCGCAAATTTTTCCTTCCGCTTGCAGGCAGCACGGAATATCATATCAAGTCAAGTCGGCGAATAAACTGACGTATTAGCTGTTGTTGCTTATTTAATGTAATACGTCCGATTTCGCATACCAAATTGGTGAGTTGAGTTAATATTCATGACGTCAGTTGTTTTTTTTTTCATTAGTTGAATGGAAAATTGCTCACTTTTAGCTGCAATTCGTTACATAGAAGTAAAGGAGAGAGTTTTAGTAAATTATTATTAACTTTTTGTCATATTTAAAGACTGTTTTAAAACTTTTGCAGGATTAAAAATTTTATACCAAAAATAATTAAGAAGAACACTGTTATATTTAAAATTAGACAAGGCTATTTATTGTTTAAAGAATATCAGGATTTTTTGTATTTGCTCTAGAGGTTCCCTACTTTTTTTAAAGAACGCGGCTACGTCTCAGATGGTTCATCAGTTGAGTCCAATTTTCAATGGCTCGGTCGAGCATTTTGGCAGCTCTTGAATATCTTCAGATTGCTCTTCGTCCCAAATGTGGTAATTTTGCTTGTTTACATACCCATTGAGCCAAAAATGAGCCTCCTCGCTGAACAAAATTTGGCTCAAAAACGTCGGATTTTCTTGAAACTTTTCAAGAACCCATAGAGCGAGGTGATGTCGCTTGGAAAGGTCGACCACAAGCTGTATTTGGTATGCTTTCAATTTAAGATCTCGAAGTCAAATGGTCCAGATTATTCCATACGACAGTCTGAGTTGCTGCGAATGGTCTTCGTGTACGGCCGATATGTTTTGGTACCTGCATGCTGAACGCTGGATCTCAAGAACGAGAATTTTCGTAATAAAGTTGAACGATTTGTAAACGTTGTTTAAGCGTAACACATAACACGAAATGTAAATTTACTTGGATCACCCGTTAAATGAAACGTGTTGTCCTCAAAAATAATGTAGGAAAGATAACTAGAGATATTGTGTATGTGTGAACGACTTGCTATCCTGCTCTCTGAGAGCACTGCTTTTTTCTCACCAAAGTTTTTTCTTTCCTTGATTCGTTGAACTGTGGGAGTTGAAAAGGAAAGCGGCCGACAGAGGTCGAGGTGCGTGAGTATGAAGAACTTAAGGCCACCCCTACGCCACTATGTTTGAATTTCTTTTCTCTTATCATTGTAAACTGATATTAAGCACCAACAAATGTTCCGACAAAATCGGGAAGGAACCGTTCGATACCAAGCAAGGTTTCAGACAACGAGATTCCTAATCGTGTACTTTTAATAATTGGATGCTGGAGACAAATATAGGAGCTGCAGAGCTGAATAGAGAAGGTAAAATCTTTTATAAGATTGTACAGCTGGCGTCCACCGATGATATTGACATTAGCAACCCCTGCAACCGTGCCGTAAGTTCTGCCTTCCGCAGACAGTATAAGTAAGCGGAGCGACTAGGTCTGATACTGAACGAGGGTGAGACGAAATATTTTCGAATATCAAACAAATAGTCATCGCATTCCCGACTCGGCTCACTGTTGACAGTCTTAAATTTGTAGCTGTAGGTAACTTCGTCAATCTTGGAACCAGTATTAATAACAACGAAAATGTCAGCATTGAAATTCAGCGCAGTTTCACTCTTGACAACAGATTTTATTTTGGACTAGACAGGCAATTGGAAAGTAAAGTCCTCTCTCGATGAACATCAACCAGACTCTGCAAGTCACTCATTATTCCCGTCCTACTATATGGTGCAGAAGATCATACGATGTCGACATCTGACGAGTCGGACTCTTTTGAGGTGATAGTTTTGCGAAAGATCTATTGTCCTTAGCACATTGGTAACGGTGAGCTCCGCAGGCAATGGAACAAGGAACTGTACGATTTATTTGGTCGGTGACATTAACATACATCAGCGACTGAAGAGACAGGGGTAACGCTTGCTAGATCATGCAGCCCGAATGGATGAAATTAGAGGAAGGGGAAAGCCCTCAGTACTTTGGAAGAATCAGATGAACAGTGACCTGGTTGCACTTGTTATTTCCGATTGGCGCCAAACAGCGAAATTAGGGAACGACGCGGCATTGCTGATTTGGCTATAATCGCGCTAGTGCTTTTCACGCCAGTGAAGAAGAGGAAGAAGAATGCTTAATTTTATTCTTGCATATTTGCTCCTATGGATATGGATGAGTGTGTATTTGTGTAGGTCCATGCCAAAGGGCCTACAATTTTTTATATAATTTTTTTCCCCCCAAACGGTGAGCCGCAGAAATCCCCTTCAAGTACTAACTCGCGGTGACAGTTTTACATAGAAAAACTTATTAGATATAGGTTTCTTCAAGATTGGAGTCCTCGATCTTAATATGCACCTCTAGCCACTAGGCGATTTTGATTGCAACAAACACATATCTTATTTGATCTAAAAATACCATTTATGTAAATGAGTACAAGTCCTTATTTTAAATGGACTTTTCGCCACTATTCATACGCCACTACATTACCGTTATAATGAAATTGATTTCATCTTTTTGACACATACATTTAAATAAAGAAAGGTAAAAAAATAGACCGAAACAAATTGCGACGGAAATTTTTAGAACAACACAAACAAAAACATTGAAGTGTTTGAAATTATGCCTTAAGGTTCAAGTACCGTAATCAACAAACATTCACAGTCCATCAAAGAAATTAAAATGAAAGCGCCTACGATTTGCCAACAAAAGTAAATCTAAATAATAAAAGAAAATAAAAGTTTTTGCACAGGCCCGCTGCGTAAAATAGTAATCAGCGACTTATACATACATATATAGGGTGGCCCTCAAACGTTCGATTTTTTGCCTTACTTGAGCTTCGATATCTCGCTGACACTGCCGATATGTCAAATATTCAGTACAAAGGTTTGCGGTTTATGAAATGACTATCTTTGACTTCTTCTTCTTCTTTCCTGGCGAAGACACCGCTTACGCGAGCTTAGCCGAGCTAAAAAGATTGCGCCATTCATTTCTTCTCTTCGCTGCTTGGTGCCAATTTGAAATACCAAGCAGGGGACCATTAATCTTGAGAAAAACCTCGTAATGCCGTCCCATCAGATGATAACATCGCCTATGCCCCCCTTGTTCGTCGAAAGAGAATTTTATTTTCAATTTCTTGCTGAGTTCAAAGTAGGACCTGTTGCCAAGCTGATTCCAAAATAGACGAAGTTATCTGCGACTTCAAAGTTATGACCGTCAACAGTGACGTGGGTGCCGAATCGCGAGTGCGATGGATGTTTGTTTGATGGCAAGAGATATTTCGTCTTGCCCTCGTTCACTACCAGACCCATATCTTTTGCTCCTTAATCAGTCTGGAGAACGCAGAACTCACGGCGCGGTTGTTGGGGCCAATAATGCCAATATCATCGGCCAACGCCAGGAGCTATACACTTTTATATAAGATTGTACCTTCTCTGTTTAACTCTGCAACTATTATTATTTTCTCCAGCAGTAAATTAAAGAAGTCGCTCGATAAGGAATCACCCTCTCAGAAACCTCGTTTGGTATCGAACTGCTCGGAGATGTCCTTCCCGATACTGACAGAGCTGTTGGTGTTGCTTAACTTTAGTTTACATTGCCGTATAACTTTTGCAGGAATACTAAGTTCAGACATAGCGGGTTAAAGTCGACGCAGAGGTGACGTGTGTCAATCCCCTTTCAAGGGTCTTTCCCAAGATTTGGCTCATATTTGGATTTATCAGGTCTAAAGTCACACTGATAAGGTGCAATCAGATTATTGGGTGGGCTTTAGTCTTTCACACAAATCGCTCGATAGGATCTTATATGCCTTATTACTATGGGATCTGCAAGGTTGCGATGTAGACAGCCTGTTTTCTCATTGTGACACTGAAGTCCTTACCGTATCAGCTGTTTTTGTGCCTTTTTTGAAAACCAATAATTTTATTTTGAGTTGTTTATAGGAAGCTTTGAAATGTCGTTCAACAGTTCTCTTATACAAAGTTGCTGAACAGCGCTCTCAGAGAGAAAGAGTGCGAGTCGAGTAGAAATTCGTTCAGCGTTCTGTTGGAATTGGAGCTTTGTAACATCAAGCATTCCTTGGGCTTTTTGACGGCTGTTCTGTGGTACACAAGGGTGGGGGAGTATTCTTGCTGCTACAAGACATTTTTCGGGAAATTCAAATAGATGCCTAGGAATTATGTTGTTTTCATGGAGAAAAGGAGACATTTTTGACAGCAACACTTTTTCCAAAAGTTTGGGTAGGCAAGGCAATAGGCTGATTGTGTCTTTATGTGGTTTATCTATCTGCGACTTTTTCCATATTTGAAGATATTCGTTAGCTCTGCGAGAAAAACGAGAACAATGCTTGGCGATTATTTTAGTTTTTTGGTGAGATATGAGCGTCTCTTGGGGATTTTTTGGATTCTTTGACGGTAATAATAATTGTCAGTTCAGACAGCGTATATGAGAACATTATCGCATAAAAAGGTCAACAAAATCGAAAATGTGGCAGTCATATGAATAAAGCGAAATGTTGCAGCATTTTAATAATGTGAAATCATTGAAAATAATTTAAACGTTTGTTTTTATCACAATTTTAGAACGCAACTTCTTCTAAATCCACCCGTTATATATATATTTGAGTATGTGGTTTTAAATTCATTTGCATGTGTTTGCGTATGTATGTGTGTATGTAGGTTTCTATTCAGAGTAATCACAGCAAAGTTTTGCTGTCGTTCAATTTGCATGAAATCAAGCATTTCCGTTACTTTAAAGAATTACAACAACACTGTAAACTTTCCATAAGCAGATGACAACAACAACAATATCTCTAACTACGACACAAAGCCTCTACACATACACATACTATATAACAGAAGTTTGACACACCAATATCTTTATAAGCGCTACACACACTTACGCATGGCTTTCACTTACACACGCATATGAGTACATATATATGTATTATACATATATTTATAATATGAAGAAAGCTGTTATATCTGCCGTTGAGTAAAAAACAAACAAATGCAAATTTTACAGTTAACTTAGGGTAATCAAACGAATTTAGATTTTCGAATTTTTTGTTATTGGCAAAATGTATGTACGTGTATGTTTGAGTATGTATTAGAATGATGCACACATGCGTACATGTGGTTGGCTGGTGGTAAACAAGTGCGAGAGCACGTACGAATTTGCATAAATTGTGCTAATGGTGAGTAAACAAAGTGTGCACAGGTAAACCAATGAGATGAGGGAGGTGGGAAGCCATCACTCTCTCGCTCTCTCTCCCCACACTTCCTTGCCCACATGAAAGCAGCTTTCCGTATGTGAATTTGTATTTCATAGATTGGAATATTTGTTTGATTGGAAATTTTGTTGTTGGTGGGTTTTTATTTAATTTTTTGTTTTTTTTTTTGTAATGGATATGTGTGCTTAGGTGATCGGGTTACCGAGCTCATAGCAAAAGGGTGTGTTGACTTTGTGGTTGTTGATGTGATCTGAATGCAAAACTGTGCAACATTAACTCGCTTGAGTGGCTGAGTCAAAAGGTGTTGAGTATGTGCGGCTTGCAGCCTCTCTTGACCATGCGTCGGAATTTGGGTTGCTTTATTAATAGTCACTTCATGTTGTTAATTTTTCACTTCACAGTCAGGGTAAAATATTTATTTTTTTTATATTTAGTTAAGCTAAAAAATAAATTGAATTAAAATAAAATGAAATAAAATAAAATAAAAAGTAAAATAAATAATATTATATATTCTTTGGGATGCAAATACTTTTACAAATGAGTGCCATAATGGCATGCATAAATTATTTTAGCTCTCGTTTTGACCTCAACCGAAGTTGTATTTAATTAAATCAAATTGTATTTCATGAAGCTCTTATTATTTTCTCCGACATCAAATTGAAGAAATCAAGCGATAGAGAGTCATTCTGTCTGAAACCTTGCTTGGTATCGAACGACTCGGAGAGGTTCATTGCAATTCGAAATGCGCTTTTGCTGTGGTCCAGCGTCAATTTGTACAATCGTAAAAGAGTACCGGTATACCCAATTAAGACAAAGTGACCTAGAGGAAACTCCTTACTGTGCTGTCGAAAGCAGCTATAAATCGATGAAATGCCGATGTTGTGTATGGATATTTTTCTTATTAGTTTTTTACAAGATTTGACGCATGGTTGATTTACCAGGTCTAAGACCACACTGGTTCAATCCGTTTTTGGCTTGGCGCTCGCCAGGACCTTTAATGCTATATTAAGAAGGCTTTTCCTACGGTATTTGGCGCAGACCGTAGTAGTTCTCCTTTTCATGAATTGGGCAGGGCATACTTAAATTTCAATAGTCGGGCATGCTTTCGTCTGACAATATTCTGCAAACAAGCTGATGCAGGCCCCTCTTTACGACCATGTTTGAATAGCTTTGCCGGTAGGCCGTCAGCGTTCTTTGATACACAGAGTCGCGTGCGTATCTTCGATGCGAAAAAATAGTATTCCGGGTCGATTTTATAACTTCGGAACGTACGCACATTTAGAACAGTGGATACTTGTCGTCCGTGGATCCGACAGTTGTGCGGAAAATACTTGTTTTACCTTCTTCGCCGTTGAAGTCGCCGGTCAAATTTTTGAGATCTTTCTGTTCCGTTCATCCACCGGAGTGAATGCCACTACCTGACGACGAAGTTTCTCTCCCACCATGAATTTGACATATAATTCAAAAGAACCCTCCTTTTTTCGTCCTTGTCCCGTCTGTCGCACTTCTAGCATGGCGGTGTAACCAATATTTATTATTTCGATGAAATTTACAAGCTAGGGGGTGGCACCTTCCCTAATGAGGGACTGAACATTCCAGCTGCATGCCCTCACATCGTGATCCTTACATAAGACATTTGCGGGGAACATCTTCAAAAGCGGAATCCATCGTCCGAGGTTCATTTGATTTTTGCAGTGGAGTCTACTTTTCTTATGTTATTGGAACCTACCTATGTACAACTGCATGAGAAATCACCTACTCACCTTAGTTCGCCTCCAAACGGATATTTGTGTCTTCACAGATGATACGTGGTATAAAATCGGAAGTCGTGAGCAGCTTGAACCATATGCAATAGAATCATTTTTGGACACCACCAGGTGAATGACAGTCAAAAGCTTTCCTTATTCGCGAGTGATATGTTTTACTTTTACTTTTGAGTGAAAATAGATAGGAAATATATTAGACCGACTTTTTGTGTTCCACATCGAAAATCCCTTCCACACAAAAATAGGTATTAATGTGCTTTCAATCCAGTTCAAAAATGGTTTGTGAATTTTTCGAACAAGCACTCAAAGAGTTAACCACAATAATTCTTTTTATAAATATTATGAACTTGCTATGTATGCAGTAAAGTTCCCGTTCGTTAAGCATCTTCTCTGCCGCCTTAAACTTCACATCTAACATCTCTTTTCCTCTGGTTTGAATAACGAAAAAGCCAATTTCGTTAGGTAAATATCTATAAAAAGTTACCGTCATTATATGGGTGGCTTTTTGTTTCAGACATCAGGACCACTACTCTACTCTCCAGGAAGAGGATTAGAGACAGACCTACTACAAAAAGGTCGTATTTATGGTTCGATTTAAACAAAATTCGATACCCCGGTGACTTTTTACTTAGGCTAGCAGGGACTCTTTCGAAAAATAGATTATAAACAAGTTAATTTAAAACCCATTTTATTTGAATGCCTGAGGAATACTTTTGATTCTTGGAAATGAACCAGGGACCTGGATCCAAGTTCGATTGCTCGACTGACAAAAACTAGTGCGTTTTGGATAGAGCTTAGGTATTTTCAGGTTACAAACAATTCTTATACAGTCAACTTGAGTTTGAATAGGCATAGATCAGAAAGGAGCGTGTGGCTTACTTCGAGGAATTAAAATTGATATATTCCTGAAAAATTTTGAACAGCGAAAGAAGTGACATACACATATAAATAAGTAGTCAAATCAATAATAAAATAAAATAAAAACTTAACACTTTCAATTATATGATGCTTTGTTAGGCCTTTTTGTCATTCTTAGCAATAGCAACTTGCATAAAAATGGAGAAAAATACAGAAATCCACAGCTTGTTTAAGATATACTCGTATATCTCGTCTTTTATGGTATATCCCAGAAAATGAAAATATTAAGCCTTGAATCGCAACTTTCGTAGAACATCAAAAATACAAAGTTTATTTTTTGATTTTCATTTCCTTTTTATTCCACTCTTTTCTAGAGCATGGGGGATTAATCTTAATAAATAATAGTTTGATATTTTTCGGCTAAGCAGTTCAAGAGACTAGTACGTTTTCTGACCAATTTGAAACTTTTCTACCGTGTGGTTTTACTGCCTGTTAGTATTGTAGGTATAGTAGGATCGTAAACTGCAATATATGTATATATATAAATATATTTATTCATAGGCAAGCTTTTGTATGCAGTATACTGTATTATTATGTCTGTTGTTTGCTTAAAGTTTTTGCGAAAAGTTAATGTAAAGTAAAAAGTCAACAATTGAATTGTTCGTCGGTACGAAAATGTTTGTAAAAATCGTTTAGTGGTTTGTGCCATGGCGTATACGTAACACAAAATTAAATTAAACGATTTTTTTTTATGCATTTATGTACAATTTTATAACAATTTATTACAATTCATATTTTCAGAAAAATTTACCTTTCCACCCACAAAGTATTGAGTTTCTCAGAAAATCTAATTTCTGCCACAAATAATTTTTTTCCTTCTTTTTTTTGGAAAATAATTTACCACAATTCATTCTGCACACACAAATTTCTCACAAATCACTACCGTATACGTATTGTTGCTGTGCGCCCAATTTCACTGTTAAAAGCAACAAGTTCAAACAAATTTTTGCATTCAACATGCAATGTTAATAAGGTCGACAACGTTGTGGGTCAAGAGTTCATTTTATTTCGTAAAATTATGCATTATTTTGACCTTTCCGGCCTTTGTGTCCACCTCACGGTACTAACAGTTAGCTAGAATTGTGTGTTAATTTTCGCACCTCGTTATGTTTGTTGATGGGAAAGTGTATGCTTCACTACATATGAGTTTATTGTTCGGAGCATACGTTTTTGCGTAAACAATCTTGTCATGTGCCTGCCAAGTAGGTACTTTATGGTAATGTGACAGCACACCTGTTTTAGCTCGACAGTGTTGTGTGAATAAATATTTATGCAAATTTCTTCAAAACGGTTGCGGTTACGATGGACGGGGGAGAAGGAGGAGTTTTTATGAAGGAAATTTTTGTAATCATGTTTGGGTCGTAATAATAAAAGAGGAATTAATTTTTGTTTTATTTAATTAATTAGAGCAGAAGTACATTAATTTAGTTCAACAAAATAAATAATAGTATAATTTTTTTTTGTGCAATTACATTTAAAATGGTAGTAGGTATTAGCTTACAGAAAATCAAAGGTTCGAAACCCGCTTAAGCCAAAATTGTGGAAAATTAATTAAAACCAAATTGAAGATAGCCACACCTTATTCCTAATATCTTTCATATCAAGTTTATGGGTTGTTAAATTTACAAGCGCTATTTTTGTTGTTTACAGTAACTTCATGTGTATTCTTGGTCAAAAAACTAGATTAAATTGCAATTATTTGTTTACAATTTTCGACGTGGATTAACTCAATTTAAATCTTGATGGAGCGGCCAGTGTTTACCGATGGTAAGGAGAATTCACTCGAGGTCATAAATCACTCCAATATGAATTTCGTGAAGGTCGTCCAAAAATGGTTGCTGTTCTAGAAACTATTGACGATGGGCGCAAACTGATATTGCAAGATCGTCATGTGACCCATCGTGCGATTGAGACAACTATAGGTATTAATGAGATCAGAATACATTCAATATTTCAATATTGCATAAACATTTGAATTTAGAAATAAATTGTTTATGTTGAATCCCATACAATTCGTCAATTGTTAAAAAAAAGTTCGTGCCGAGTGATCGCAAGAAATGCTAAAAAGCGATAGCCGTGTTTTGGAATATGTCGAAGACGTCGTGGCAGGGGTGATAAATCGTGGATTTGCTCGTATGAGCCCGAAGCAAAGCAGCCGTAAACTAAATGAAGCGGTTCTAAGCAAATTGTATCCTGTTTGGAAAAAGTAGACGTTTCGCAACCGCACCACTAGAACAACCTGGACCAGTAAACTCTGAGTGGTATACAACTATTTGTTTGGCAGTTATATTTCAAAAAATCAGAAAACCAACCGATGAATTCCAATCACGCATATCAGCAAAACTCACTTCGAATTGGGACAGGATGAGTTGGTACTTTGAACATATGCGCGTAATGGAACGTCTTTTCCATCATTTTTGGTTGAGGTTTCGGGTTAGCCATCTCCGTGTTTTGCATTTTCAATGCTGCCGAACAGACAGGAGCAGTGATCAGTCCAAGTATGCTCTGGATATCGATCACCAGATTTCCACATTGATTCCTCACTACTGATAAAGAATATCACCTTTTATCGCACCTCGACCTCAACGGATCTGTACCCTTTAGTAGCTAGGGTAGAGAAGTTTGTATACATTTTATTATTTTTACGCTGCTGCCCAAATACACGTATAACAGCAGCATTATTCACTTCCTAGGCGTGGCTGGAAAATACTTCCAGTCAAGCTTTAGCCTGCCATCAGAATTTAACTTTCCCAACTTCGCAAAGACGCGCCTATACAGTGTCACCGATCTGGAAATTTGGCATTTTGACGCCTTCCTGATATAAGCCAGTTTTCTCACAAGCTGGATTGGTTCCGGGATTCTCAAGCAAAGCGTAAATAATGAAGTGTCCTAAGGCAGTCTTCATTTAAATTGTATTTAAGTGTTTTCAACACAGAATTAATTAAATTGCGTGTAACAAAACACAACTTAAACATACCAAATATTCATACACACGTGTGTACATACATACTTTTGCACAAAATTCCCATTCACTTCGAAATGATTAGCAACGTAGAAATGTCGCATTAAACAAATTAAGTCATGGTAAGCATTATTCGGTAGCTTAACGGATATCAATACGCTTTTAAACACACACACACACATATATATATATATATATACACATTTCCACCTTCATACATATATGCATACGTATACATATTTATTTTCTGCATCAACAATGAGTTAAATTAACTGCTTGTCATACATAATTTATGCAAATGAAGTGAAACGAAATGAAATGAAATGAATTGAGGAGAGCAATGACAGGAAGTGCCAGATAAAGGCGATGCGATGAGATTGAAGAGAGAATATTAAATTGAAACTTTCAGGTGAATAAAGGCACTTCACAGCTGTTTTTCGATAATTGAATTTAATTTATGCAAACTGAGCAGAAATGATTGAAGATAGCGGGGAAGCGATGTACATCTTTTATGCTCAAACAAAAGACACGTTGCGGCAGCAGCGACTAAGTGGCGCCTAAAGTTAGCTGAAATAATATTTATGCATCAAGCCATACATACACACACACACACACACACACACACTTACCTTTTAAGCAAGAACTTTCAGAAATTCGTATTTTCTTGGCGCGCTTTCGATCGATTTTAATCAATTTTAAGTTGTGCAAAAGTCTCCATATAGCCGTATATACTACAATATATGTATATTGCACCTATGTATGTATGCATGTGTTATCGTGTGATTGTGCCTTGTTTTGTTGTGAATTTTTTGGCGCTGGCATATATTTGTTTGGCACTTTTGTATACCTCCAAGCACAATGAAACGCCTCATCACTCAGCGAACAATCGGCTCGTAGTGTGAACTTCAGCACCTCACCAAATTTATCTCGAACACCAACACACAAATACACTCATACATACGTCACTTTTGTGTGTTTGTGTGTTACTTTACGAACACACTTGTGAGCTGTGACTGAAACGCTTAGAGTTGAGGTCGTTAGCTGATTTGGTAAAATGTGACTTTGGCAGGGTTTACCTTACAAAGCTGCCAAAATATTGTAGATTACTTAAAAGGCTATTACGCGAAGGAGGATTGTGCAATGTGTTTTTTTACCGCTCATAACTATGTGAAGTGAGAGAAATTAGAAATGAAGATCTGATTGTTTTGTTTTAGCCTATATATGTATATATAAATCTACTGAGGCGATGCCGCTTGGAAATCTATTTCTATTGGATTCTATTGGGTGTTCCCACCGATTTTAGTAGTCTGGCTGATCTATCTGATTCCTAATAGGGAATATATTTTAGGGAACAGCCAAATTATGAAGAGATATTGGAAAAGCTTTTGTTATCATTTTAATTTCATAATAGGGGAATCTTAAAAGTGTTAAAACTAGGAATTCAATTTCGAACTGAAATACTTTAGAATGTGTATTGGAAAACTAAATGTTCAAAGAACTTTATGATCTCATATCTACCTTCTGCTCAAATATAAACGAGACTGGCTCAATAAAACAAAAACGGTTAATTATTCTTCAATATTTATTTTATCCCCTTCAAAATAGTCACCATTAGAGGCGATACACATATGCCACCTTATTTTCCAATCTTCATAACACTGCTGGTAGGCCGCTTTAGGTATGGCTTTCAGTTCCTTCTTCGAATTCTCTTTTATGACTTCAATCGACTGAAAATGCTTTCCAAGAACGTATGAGCAACAATTTTGGAACAAGTCGAGCAGACACACGTCTCATGCCCAAAACATCGTGAATAATGCTATGAGCGGATCCATTTGATATGTTGAGCTCAATAGCTATCTCTCTTTCAGTCACACGACGATTTTCCAACACAATTTTCTTTACTTTTTCGACGTTTTCTTCGTTTATTGACGTTGCTGGACGACGATCATGGGGCAAGTTCTCCAGCGATGTACGGCCGTCCTTGAACGACTTATACCAATCAAAAATATGTACGTGCACGTGATTGGCAAGACTCCCCATATGCCTTCTGCAACATTTTCATTGCGTCCGTTGCACTTATTCCATTGGAATAACAAAATTTCAAACAAACATCTTTGCTCAACGTTAATTTCCATAGTAAAATTCGAAAAACACACTCGAGGTTGACTTGTTTATAGTGCCGTAAAAAGAAAAACTATGTGACAGATCGCGCTCAAATTTGACATGTAAACATATAACAGTTCTGGCAACCTAAGCAAAGAAAAAGTATGGCCATATGTCTTGTCCTTGTCGAGTTATGGATAACGGCTCGTTTATATTTGAGTAGAAGGTATAACAATGCTCCTGAAGCCCACGTAAAGCAATGATCCAACTGCTCTCTGTTTATAAGATTATTGTGAATAATATTCGCTAATAAATTTTGTCTTCATTTGTCCCATTTGTCCAACAGTTTAAAACAAAACCCCAACTTGATCGTATATTGTGTCAGCTAAGGCTTAGGGCCCAGTACAATAACTAGTCATCTGATCATTTCTCCATTATTGTCACTCCATACATAAACATTTTGCTGACTTGCCTCATCAATACAGCTATCCGAAGTATCAATTTTAGATAACTTTGACGTCCGATAACGAAATCAATGCAGCAGTTTAATATTTCACTTTTTGTGTCAAACAAGCCACCTGGAACTCGATCTTTTACTCGGGAGTCGAAAAAAAGTAAACGTCTTCTTTTGTTATCGAAATAAAACTTAAATCGAAATCGAATGATAAAAAAAAGTTTAAAAGATATGGGGCAGCTGAATGCATTCACGAAACAACTTAAAACATATCTTAAGCAGCGAGCTTAATACAGAAATCCAGCGCAATGAGAGCAATATCTACTCGACTTCAGCCACTGATTACTTTTTTTAGAAAGCTACAAGTAAGCCTAAATGGTCGATACCACCCGCTTTTGTAATGGAGAGCAATAAGTAGGCTAAAAATGATATTCAAAAGGCGAATATGTCTGCACACCAACTGAAAAATTTGCTCACCCTACAAATTAAAGAACCCCTGGCACTAAGCCACCCTCAGCGGATAAAACCACCCACGAAAACAATTTATGACTGAACTTATGAATAATTGTTCAATTCAATACTTAAAAAAGGGCCTCTTTAATCTTCAATGGAAAGTATAACTATTTATTCTATCTTATTTAAAAAAATACTGTCTTTTCTGTGTTAAGCCTGGAGTGGAACAGCCTGAACTCTTCGAAAATTCAGAAAGGTAATGGAACCGTACTACATTTTCCCTACATAAATGAATTGCCTAAAGCGGACGGAATCACCATTTCAGTAATTTCAGTAATAGACGCTCTGCAAAGTTTAGCTTCTGACAAATTCCAAAGAGCCCTTAATGAAAAAACTGTAATAAATGGTTACAAAGTGGCTAATCTAGGCTAATAAAACTAGGCCTGTTCAAACTACATTTACGTTAAATACCATACCTGAGTTCGAGTTCTGGTTCGATCAACATCCATAAATAATATAATTAATTTTAATAATAATTTTTTTAACAGTAATCCTCAAAAATTATACGAAAAAATACGGCGACTGACGGAAGGTTTCAAGACCAGAGAAAACTCTTGTAGGAAAAAGAGGGGAGATCTACTAACGGATGCTCAGAGTATACTGAATTTATGGAGGAAACACTTCTCCAGGAGAAGGTGAACTCGAAACCCCAAATTGGTGACGATGGAAAAGACGGCCCACTACCCGCCTATGTAGAGGTTGAAATAGCGATTGCCCACTTAAAGGACAACAAAGCGGCTGGACCTGACGGCTTACTGATAGAGCTATTCAAACATGGCGGTTAAGTGCTGACAAGGTGCATGCCTCAGTTCCTTTGTAAAATATGGTCGGATGAAAGCATTCCCAACGGATTGGAACCTAAGTGTGCTTTGCTAAATCCACTAAAAGAGGTGGTTTGTCCTACCGAGTGTTTTGTGTGAAAGACTAAAGCTCACCATCAACAAATTGATTGGACCTCATCAGTGTGGTTTAAGACCTGGTACATCAACCATTGACCAGATATTCACCATGTGCTAAATCTTTAAATAGGCCCGTAAAAAGAAAATCGACACACATCACCTTTTCGTCGTATTTAAATCAGTCTTGGACAGAAAAGGAGCTACCTCTATGCTGCTATGTCTGATTTAAGTATTTCTGCGAACCTATACGGCTGTGTAAACTGAATCTAGACTACGCCAGAAGCGCAGACTTGATAAAGATGTGAAGCGAATGGGTCTAGTAGTGAACGAGGACAAGACGAAATATCTTCTGTCATCAAACAAACACCCCACGTCACTGTTGACAGTCATAACTTTGAAATTTTCGCCGACTTCTTCGCCTATCTTTGCACCAGCATTAACACCAACAACAATGTCAGCCTGGAAATCCAACGAAGAATCACTCTTGCCAATAGGTGCTACTTTGGACAGAGTAGGCAGTTGAAAAGTAAACTCCTCTATCGACGAACGAAAACCAAACTCCACAAGTCGCTCATCATACACGTCCTGCTATATAGCGCAGAAGCGTGGACGATGTCAACATCTGAAGAGTCAGCTCTTAGAGTCTTCGAGAAAAGTTTTGCGAACGGCAACGGCGAATACCGCAAACGATGGAACGATGAGTTACACAAGCTATACGATGATATTGATATAGCTCAGCAAATGAAGAGACAGCGGCTACGCTGGCTTGGTTATGTCGTGCGAATGGGTAAAAGAAAAGGAAGAGGAAGACCTCCACTCGGTTGGAAGAATCAGGTTGGGAGTGACCAGTTTTCACTTGGTATTTCAAACTGGCGCCAAACAGCGAAAGAAAGAATGAAAGGCGCGTTAAGATTGATTCGCCTAGAATCTCGTAAACGATGCCAACGCCCGTAAAGAAGGACTAATATATTTCCGTCATGAAATAAAAAGCACCTCATAAGTATCCATCGGTCATTTGAAGGTGGTTTTGGTCCTCATTCTCAAAATCGTCGTTGAATTAATGAGTCCCTTACTTTGGGGATAAAATTACTTTTTTTTATTATACCTTTTGAAAACAAATTACCCTTCCCAGTTCTATTTTATATGTTTTGAAATTCGTGTATTTTAATTATTTGATGTAATTTGTTCGTAATTATTTGCATTTAATATTAAGTCTATGTATAATTGAATTTGCTTTAAATATTTTTTTATTTTTTATACCGCATTTTGTATGCTCATATTATATTAAACTGGCAACTAATTAAGTGAAACAAAATTATTAAATTAGGTCAATGGTCATCTATATATTGTTGTGGTGCTTTTAGCTGATTACACTATTGAAACTAAGTAATATTGCAATGGGATTATTTTACATACGTGTACATATGTATGTTCATGTGCGCATACTTAAATACCGCAATCAATTTCATCCCATTATGTTAGCGACAAATTAAATTTGTTAAATATTGCAAAGAACTTGATAAACGTTATGAAACTTTTTGACGATTTAATTAATTATGCGCTACTGTTGTGATCGCTACGGAAATAATTACAGGAAATATCATTCACTCATAAACTCTAAAGTGGTTTAGGAAAGGGATTTTTTTATAAAACGAATTCGATTTTCATTTGTGTGCTTTTGACAGTTATTTGAAATCAGTTGTCAAAGGTTTGAGAGAGAGCTTTATTCACAAATTCGTTTCTCTCAGTTTTTCCAATGAACTTACGAATGGTTTTGCGAACTTATTCGACAGGCATTCAGGCTGTCTTAGCGAGAAGAGCCCGGCAAATAATTTCTCGAATACATTATTTTATATATATATAATATGCGCTTTGTAACCGCTGAAGCGATTTTCGGCCGAGCTCCTCCTCCAATTTGTGGTTTTGCGTCTTGATGTTTTTCCAACAAATGGAGGGACCTACAATTTATACTAAGCCGCCTCCGAACGGCTGATGGTTTTTTTTACGAGGAGCCTTTTATTTCATGTCCGAAATACACTCGGAGGGGTGGACATTCCCTGCCGAGGGGCGACCGTAATTAGAAAATTTAACTTAATTTTTTATTTAAATTAATTTTCCATAACTTTTAGATGTTGCTGGCACTGGGATATGAACCCGAACCTTCCGAATGTCAGTACGCAATGCTAACCACTCGGCTATCGAGGCCGAAAAAAATTATTATAGATCGATGACAACTTATTTCCGAAATGCTCGAAAGATTATTTGAGAGCCTTTGATTTTATTGTTTTATTGACTTATTGACTTACTTGTCATATTTGACTTAAAAAATTGTTTATATGGTTAGGTTTCTACGCCTCCGGAGAAATAGAAACTTAACCATCGACAACTGATTTGAAATGATTAATGTATAATTGTCTTTATCCAAAAAAAATCGTTTTAAGTGGTTAGGGGTAGTCAGAATTTTCCAAAAATCAAATTTTCTTTTTTTGCATTTTCGTTAAGTATAATATCTTAATTAATCTCTGAAAATTTCAAGTTAATCCGATAATTCGTTTTTAAGTTATTCGACAAATAACAAAGAGAGCTCGGGCCTTTCAAAGCGCTGGTGTGAAACTTTAAACGCGTTTTTCTCAAAATTATGTTTTTTGAACTGGTGACGACTGTAACTCGAAAACCGCTCAGTTGATTTTAATGAAATTTATACAGCTTTTAGAATACATAATAAAATCGGAAAAAAATGGAAGGATTTTTTTTTTTGAAAAATTTCGATTTTTTAAGACCAATTAACTGTTGATTTTTTCCCAAAAATCTAGACAAAAATTTCCTGAGACCGCCATTTTTTTAAATTTTGAAAAAAAAATCCTTCGATCAGGCCCAGGATTATTTATTTATAAAACTAATTTTTTTTATCCGATTGATTTCAGATGAATCTCCAAGGACTTATAATTGTCACCGCAAGGACCTTTTTTTGGAACTGGGTTAACACAGACAGCTGTAACTTCGGAAATAAATTTTTTTTTTTTGAAATTTTCGTGACTTCAAGTCAAAACATTGTTTAATAATACCATATCACTACTTTTGTAAAATAAAATTATTTAATAGCAAAAAAAAATACTGAAAATTCTCATTTTTTCGTGCCTTTGACTACCCCTAACCCCTTAAAAGAGTTAAATTTTGTAGATAACCAAACTTCGCAGGAATACCCTGAAGATATTTATAAAGCTATCCCGAGAACTCGAAGAAAGTGGTGGTGTGATTTCGGAGTCTAAATTCATACTTTTGTGCAGGCATAGATTGAACGATTACATTGTTTTTCCTTTCGCTTTCTTAATTTTTATATTTAGTCAACATCATATCTATATAAATGTTGGGTTGCCCAAAAAGTAATTGCGGATTTTTTAAAAGAAAGTAAATGCATTTTTAATAAAACTTAGAATGAACTTTAATCAAATATATAATTGCCATTTTGTTCGATATCCTTTTGCCATCTTCCCGGCAAATTTAGTATTCTACGCTCATAGAACTTCTGGCCTTTATCTGCAAAAAACTGAACCAAGTGCGATTTTATACCCTCATCATTGCCGAAAGTTTTACCATTTAAGGAGTTCTGCAAAGATCGAAATAAATGGTAGTCTGATGGTGCAAGGTCAGGGCTATATGGTGGATGCATCAAAAGTTCCCAGCCAAGCTTACTCAGGTTATGGCGAGTGACCAAAGATGTGTGTGGTCAGGCGTTGTCATGATGGAATACGACACCTTTACGATTGACCAATTCTGGTCGCTTCTCCTTGATGGCTGTATTCAATTTGTCCAATTGTTGACAGTAAACATCCGAATTAATCGTTTGGTTCCTTGGAAGCAGCTCAAAATATACCACACCCTTCCAATGCCACCAAACAGACAGCATAACCTTCTTTTGGTGGATATCAGCTTTTGAAGTAGTTTGAGCTGGTTCACCATGCTTGGACCATGATCGTTTTCGATTGACGTTATTGTAAACAATCCATTTTTCATCTCCAGTTATGATTCGTTTTAAAAACGGATCGAATTCATTGCGTTTAAGGTGCATATCACAAGCGTTGATTCGGTTTGTTAAATGAAATTCTTTCAATTCATGTGGTACCCAAATATCAAGAGTCCAAGACTTTTTATGTGATAATGAACGGTTGACTTTGGTATATTTAATTTCTCTCCTATCTCACGCTCAGTTACATGACGATCCGATTCGATTAAAGCCTTGATATCGTCATCGTCAACTTCACTTGGCCGACCTGAACGTGGCTCATCTTTAAGTGAAAAATCTCCAGAACGGAATTTGCGAAACCAATTCTGACACTGTCTTTCTTTTAAGGCTTTATCACCATACACATCTTGTAACTTTTTAGCAACCTGCTCCGCGTTTTTTCCTTTACGGAAATAATAAAGTAAAATATGACGAAAATGCTCTTTTGTGGGCTCCATATTAAAATTGACGCCAAACAAACAAATGTAAACAAAATTTCGCGCACTTTTTTTCTAAAGCAAGCAAAAAGTGACAGCTAATAACTGACAAAAGAAAGAATGCAATTACAGAGTCACCGCCGTTCAAAAAAATTGTCAAAGCCGACTATATGAAAAATCCGCAATTACTTTTTGGGCAACCCAATATATCGCAAACTTTTATGTATACATATGAACAACCACATTAAACTTATGCATTATAAAACTAGTACAAATGCTGTAATTGTTTAACTTTATTGAAATCAGTGGATTATTCCAACTAACTAATTTTAATAAATTACTTCACCAGAACCACTTTTCACTATATTATGCTGTCTCTTTCCCTTTCTACTCACCTTGTTTTCAACACTGTTGTGGCAACCGCATAATCGTGGCTATTTTGCTTTTGATTCCAGATCGTTGTTGGTATAATGAAAAGCACTGCTTTTCTGCTTTTAAGGCAGCGAAACCGCAACATATAAAACCAAACTCGTTAAAGTTAATATTAATCAAAATGTCTGAAATTGCCATATGCCATTAACGGTATTGGTAATCAAAATGAACGTTTGGTAAATGGCAGTAAATTGTAATACGAGAAAATTAATTGGCATCGAAATTAAAATATTATGTGTGTGAAAATAAATTATTTCAAATAAAATACAAATATACTCGTATATGTACATGCAGCTTATATATGTATGTATGTACATTTGTACATATATTTATTCAAGCGAAATTAATACTTTTGATCTGTAGTAAATACAAAATTATAATATTAATAAACTTAATAATATGAGCCAGATCAACAGTCAATTCTGTTCTCAGCATCTTTCTCGAGAGAGGTACAAATGTATATGCGACCAATCGCCACATTTAGGACGAAGAGCAACCTGAAGAGATTCCGGAGCTGCCATTTCATCCAGAAAAACAACGTTTTGATTGGATTTGTGGGCCGGTGGAAACATTGGTCTCTATTTCTTTAAAAATGATGCCGGGGAGAATGTAACCGACTATTTGATGCCTGAAATTGAAGCTCTTGTTCTCGGCGATATTTGGTTTCAACAAGACGGCGTCACTTCCCACAATGAATTTATTGAGAGGAAACTTCGGTGAGCAGTAAATTTCACGTTTTGGGCCGGTCGATTGACTACTAAGATCACACAGTTACACTTTTTATGAATTTTTTAAGTCTTGAGTCTATGCGGACAATTCCGCTTCGATTCAGGCCTTGGAGAAAAATATTACGCGGCCGTTCGCCAAATACGCGAACGAGTCATCGAAAATTGGACTCTGAGACGTAGCCGCGGCCAATATTTGAAAGAGATAATCTTCAAAAAATAAATGGCAGAGAATGTTCTTTCGTATGATAAAAACGTTCCTCATTAAATTTGAATTTTTTTTGTTTTTTTTTACTTAAAAAAATAGGTAACTTTGAAATGGATCACCCTTTATAAATGAAGAGCATGTAATTTTTACGGTGTTTATATAATTTGTCACTGTTCGCAAACACACACATTATAGATAATATTTCGAATGTTGCGAATGTTGAAATTATCTAACATTTGCTTTACAAGTTGTTGCTGCCACGTCTTCTTCATCTCCCAATAGAGAGAGACCGAAAATTCAAAGATTTATTGACATTTTATTGGCATTCTGTCCTGACTGTTTATTTGATTTTGTCTTTTGTTTTTGTCTTTTCGCTGTTGTAAATTTGGGGTGTGCTTGAACTTTTTTCCAATTTCTGTGGCCAATTTTTGGCATTTTTGTAAGGGTGACATAAACGGAAACACTTTCTTAAATTTCATTTGGACGCTTATGACGGCACAATAGATGAGTGGTTACCTGTGCGTATTATCATTCTTAGCAACTTACGTTCGAATCTTGAGCAACCCGTCATTTAAATATATAGAAAAATAATTTCTGGAAGTAATTTTACTTTCCTCATTGGGTTCCGAGACGGCATAGAATAAATTTTTGGTCCCTCCATTTGTTGGAAAATTACCGCAGAGTATTACCGTGAAAAAGATTATATTTTAACTGAATATCGAATGTAGTTCATAACGAAAAAAAACATGAAGTTAAGCAAGGCATTCATGGCTAACTTGATCGGAAAGGCAGATGGGTTGAAATATTTTTTTCTATTGCTCCAGTCCACAAAAATAATCACGTGACTAGCAGGTTCAGTCCCAGAGTGTTTGTAGTTGTAGTACATCACAGATTTGAGCAGGAGCTGTGCTAAAAATCGCTTTGGCAGATACATGGCGTGGAGTCAGTGTGACATATCCGGTGAAAAGTTTTTTACAGCGTACATGCTGCAAGCGGTTGCCGGTATTGAGGAGAGCGACTCGTTATATAATTGTCTCCTATTAACTAATCGCACAGCAGGCTTGGAAGCCGCCACGGAGAAAGCAGCTCTAAAAAGTTGCCGGTGCCTAGGTGCTTTATATATTCGTAAGACTCAAGCCCCAGATCATAGTCTTCCTACGGATAGGAAAACCAACATGGCTAAAGATGCCTTAAACGAGTGCCTGCTGCTCCCGCCGCTTGGTGCTTTACTTACTTATAAAATGATTTCAAAGTTCCCGTCGATTAATTTATAAATTTATTTGCAATGAAATGCTATTACCCAAGGAAAGCTTTCAGAGGGTTTCGGCCTACCTATAAATCTTTCAGAAAACCTTTCCCTCGACAACTCCTAACGCCGACTCATCAGATGTTTTTATCGTTCATGCCACTGCACCATATAGTTTGACGGGAATGATGAGTAACTTACAGAGTTTGATCTTTGACTGTCGGGTGAGGACGTAACTTCTCGATCGCCTTTGCCTTTGGCAAGAATGATTCTTTGTTGGATTTTAATGCTGATCGTATTATTTTTTCAAGGAAAAGATTAGAGAAATCACATGATAAGCTGTTACCTCGCCTCAAACCTCGCTTGAAGGAATGCTTATCAGTTCTGGAGATGTTATTGTTATTGTTTAGCGTCAACATATATAGCCGAATAAGATTTGAGTGGATGGTATAAAGGAAGCTCTTTTTTGTGCTATCAAAGGCTGCTCTGAAAATAAAGAAAACGTCGAGTGTGTTTGTCCCCTTTTCACGGGTAGTTTCCAAAATTTGTCACATGGTAGATATCTGGTCAATAGAGGATTAACCAGCTTACTAACCAGTATTTGGTGCAGACTGTGGGGTCTCCCTAGTTGTGGAATAAGCAGAGCACATTCAAGTTCCAAATGTCAGGCACGTTGATTTTCATAGTCACGCGTCTCGGTCTTTTTATTTTCTGTGTGCACATGGGTTTACTTTCCTTTTCAATTCTAGATTTCTATCCCACCACGGACGAAGTTGTGTTCGTTCACGCGAGTTGCTACATTTGCAGCTGTATTTAGAGAAGCTTGAAATTCCGTCCCATACTTCTCTCAAACCGAGTTGCTGTTGAGTGCTCTCTGAGAGCAGGAGTGCAAGACAAGTAGAAGAGCATTCGGCTGGTCTGTTATGATTGCAGACTTTCAACTACGATCTTAGCTGATAAAATATAGTGCTTCGAGTCGATGTTGGGTTCTTGGAGTGTACGCAACTAAATAATACTGGAAGCATATTGTTCGTCCATCAAAACATGATTGATCTGGTTGTGAATTTTTATTCTGAAGGCAGCCAAACAGGTTGATGATACGGAAATCTAGAACTACAGAAAACCATATTTCCGGCAAAGTCGATCAGCCTTTATCCATTTTACGATGTATCGTCGTGGTGAATATAATTTCCGGGTTGTGCCGAAGGTATCTTTTTAGCAAAACCCGAGATTAAAGTCGCACAATTTTGATATCGTGGCAGAGGTCTCATAAATACCCTCCAGGCGCTCACAAGAGACATTCTTGGCCGCATCATAATGATCTTCCGTCATGATGTATTCGCTAATCAGTAAGATATTGAAAATTCGTTTTTATGCGGTTCGTTTAGAGGTTCAGGTGTGAATGATACCACTCGATAACTGAGTCTTTTTCCTCTTGGGCGGCGACGACATCAACCCACTGGGCAGAAACACTTTCCCAATTAATAAATCGGACATTCTAGGAGTGTGTCTTATAGTGCAGAGGTCGTCGTAAAAAGTGGAGTGTCTCAGCCGAGGCGTTGTAAACCTCTTCATTGAAGCTGGGGGAACTTTAAATTTCTTTAGTGATTCTTTAAATATTTTTACGTAAAAAAAATATAAAATCTGTGACTAAAAAAATATTATTTATAAAGACCACGTACCGCTCTGTACAGTGGTCATATAGATTTCGTTTGATGAAAAATTCCATTGAATATTTGCTTACTTGCATATTGCATACATACACCAAAGTACATATGCAGAAAAGGATTTAAATTCCGCTTGATTCATTAGCTTCTTTTGCGCCTAAAGACAAATTCTTTACACCCTAATTTATATTATTTAGCCTGCAGACGATTAAAAATTCCAAGCGCCGAACCCATTCATTTGTTTGACAAACAGAAAAGGACTTTAAATCAAATACTTTTACAATAGCTGACTATGGCAGTCTAACCTAAAATCTGCATGTAAGCGTAAGAAAAAGTATGCGCTCAAAATCCCAATGAAAACCGTGCCAAAAAGGGCTTAACGAAATTCGGCTAACAAGTGCCTAGGTCACCGGAAATAATTTTATGCTCGTCGCCGCGGCGTATTGTAAATGAGCCACCGCACGTCGTACCGCCTGCTCTTCCTAAAAGCCAGAACACATCCAATTTGGCCGCTGGCTTGAGCGCTGACCTTAGGGAGCACCGAGAGAGGCGTTTTAAAGCGTGTCCTCTGTGTGGTATACCCACAACAGCTGTTGATAAAATATGTATGTATGTATGTAAGTATGTATGTATGTACTGGTATGGTTTGCTGATTTATTTACATCAACTTTGCTACACCCACTGGCCATTCGCCAGTCGCCATTCGCCATACGCCTTTCATTGTTTGTCCTTCGGCACTCGCCGCTTATTTCTCGCTGACTGTTGTTGTTGCTTGCCATTTGCCCTAATGTTGGCAATAAAAGGCGTTAAGCGTACATTTTAAGCCAGAAAACATGAGGTGGCATGTAAATACACAAACACACATACATCTACATCTATAAACATATTCATAGAATGGAATTACCGAAATGCCAACAATAGTAATGCCGGAGTTTATTTGCTCGCTGCCAAATCCCGCTCGGCACAATAGTGGGCCACTAACGGCGATTGTCACCTACCACTGCACTGGGAGTTTATTTAATTCTTCTGTTTGTTTATTTTATTTTTGCCCGCCTCATGAGATTTGTATCTGAGCGTTTGAGCTGTATTTAAACAAGTGTCGTTCCCGCGCTCTCCGAGGCAGCTCATCCTCAGCTCCGCTAATCTATGGTGTGTTTGTGCTTTGTCGACTTAATGACGGCTCTACTTGTTGGAAATTTTTGAGTACTCAAATAGTGAAAGGCAACACCGAGCAGCCTCAACGCCTGCATCATTATCATCATCGCAAGCTTTTGGGTGGATGTTGGCAAAGCAGCGAGGCGTGTGAGAAAGCTTGTTGGCAGTGTGGTCACTGGATTGTTGAATTAGGCATTAGACGCGCAATCTTAATTGTCTATCTTAATAGTTGCTCGGCCGCACAACAATGTTGACAGTTTTATTGCTGGCGAACCTTCGCTGAATTGAGTTTTGTTGGCGTGTGTTGTTGTTGTTGGTTTTGTTTTAAATTTCAGTTTTAATTATTTTCACACATTTGTCAGCAAGAATCGTAATAAAACAGGTGTACTTATCGTAGCCTTCAAGAGGATATGTATACATATAAATTATTTGTTTAATTTCCTGGCGCGTGTACCACAATCATTAGTGGTGATTACTAAACGACTAAACGATATGATTGTAATTTTTTTTTTAATAATTAATAATTATACATACATTTAAAGCTGACGTATGATGAAAAGTTTACGATAAGCAATTGTATATAATTTTATTATTCAATTCTTCGGCATAGCTTTTTTTCTGCATAACTCAACAGTCTTGTCAAAATAATAGTACCAACAATAGAAATTAAAATAAAGATCACAAATATGACAAATATCTTTCTAAAACAATTCAAAAAGATAATTTGCTATTAGCATACGTTTTATTCACATAATTACTTTAAGAATTTTGTAGCTCTAGTGTTCGCAATAGGTCGCGCTACAGGTGAGAAACGTGAGTTAATAAAGAAAAACTGATTGCGGAGGTGAAAACGCACTCCGAAGTTCGAAAAATTTCTGATTGCTCAAATAAAATGCTACGAAATGCAATTACTGGACGAAACACAGCAACAGCACCCGCAATGGTCAGTCGAAAGGCACGGGAAACAAAAAGCTCTCGGTTCATGTCAGCTGGAGAAGTGGAAAAGGAAATAGAACTGCCGATATGTACTGAAACAATGTGCAGAAAACTTAGAGAACATAATCTGAAAGCCCACAGTCCATGAGAAGTCCCTCTTTAGGCAAATTCAGTACTCGCTGGTGGAAGCAGAGGAAGAGGAAGACCTCCACTCGGTTGGAAGGATCAGGTGGAGAGCGATCTGGTTTCATTTGGTATTTCCAACTGGCCCCTAACAGTGAAAAGAAGAGATGAATGGCGCGCTATAATTGATTCATCTATAATCTTTGAAAGATAGAAAAACAAGGCTCTGTAGTCAGATGAGTCTAAAGTAGTTTTTTTTGTGGATAGGTTCTTGAAGACAACCAAATTCGGAATACAACAGAAAATTTACCGCCAAGACTGTATAACCTCCGTGTTTCCAATACCATGATATGGCGATGTTTTGGAATAGCCTGCACAGACTTAAACCCATCGAAATGTTATGGGCTGGATGCTAAGAAAAATGTATTCCACTGTTATTATTATGATCTTTGGTGGAGGGTGAAAGTGGCCTGGCACTCCATTTCCTCATAGAAGTGTCAGTACTTGGTCAATTCTATGGGAAGACGTTTCAACAAGAATAACTAAGCAAAATATTTAAACCAATTTGAAGGACAGCTGTTCATATTACAACCGCAGTAAATGATATTATTGCAATTTTGATATGTACTACGTATTATTTTGACAGATTATTTTTTCAGATTTTTGGAAAAAATTTAATTTTTGGTACTAATTTCAATTTTTGGTACTAATTTCAATTTAAACCTATTTTTTGTACTTTGAACAAAATAGTTAGTCTGGGTGCTCTATTGTGATTTTAACTGCATCCCGCCAGTCATTTATTCACTTGATACAGCTGATGCATTTTTAATTGCTGAAATATGTTAATATCACGGCTTATCTCGTACATATTCTGCAATATTTGTTGTTTTCAAAGCGCAAACGACTCTAAATCTTCCATAAAATTTTCCACACGGTAACTCCTAATGACGATTTGTTAGATGTTGCCATCAACCATGCCTCTTCACCATGAATAAATACGCAAGTGATGAGCAATTTTTGGAGTTTTTTCGTTGTTTGTCAAAAAAAAAAATACTTTATTTCTCAATTTTCTACTCATTCCAAGAAATAAATGTTGTCAAAAGTGATTCTGTGATGAATTCCGAGGCTGACGTTGTATATTCCAGAAAACCAAATCTTTTATAACTTCAGAGGACTAACTGTCAAAATCCTTTTGTTCACGGATGGCTTTAATTCGTCATACAAATGTTCGTTAGAACCATATACGTGTACACGATTTTGAGAAAGCTTATCTGGTAATTGGCGTAGACTGTCATTATCTTGTACAGAGCACATTTTGGATCCAATCGTGATCCGTACATCATATTATGCAGAGAAGCTGAGGCGTGCACTTGTTAGGTCTTCTCCACCTCGTTTAAATAACTCTGAAGGTATGTCATCGGCTCCAGCCACTTTTTTGTTCTTTAAGAAGACATCACTAATCGTTTTAGTCATAGTCGTGCAATGAAACATCTTGTATGCCTTTATTGATTCGTTAATCTGGTTCGCCATCTCCTGGTGCTTCATTTTAACTATCTTTCAGCAGGCTGGTGCGTCGATCTCTCCATATCGCAATATCCTGGGCATCAATATCTCTTTCTCTTTGGATACTGTAGTTCGACAGTTCTCTTCTAGCACTTACTAATGAGCGTTACCATAGCATAACAACAAGTCGAGTAGAAAAATGTATAATTGGATATATTTCTTCACTGTGTGTGACAAAACAGTGGTTCAACTCATCATTAGGATTTCCAAGCGTACGCATAACTAGAGCAGTTAAGATATGCCAGGACTTGACGACTGAGTCTCTCTCCTACGACTCATTTGATAAAAAACTTGCACTCTTACATACGTGTATATGGTCGATGTAGTAAATGTCGAAAGGACCCACTACCTTCCGTCCTTGCCTCGTCCATCGCCCTGTTTGGACGGCGGTTATGTTAGCCTGTAGTTGTACTATTTTGTTGGTGTTAATGTTGGTCTCTAAATAGATGAAATTATTTACGACCTCGTAGTTATAACCATCAACAGTGATATGAGAGTGAAGACGCAAGTACGCTGAGTGTTCCTTTGATGACAGTTTCGCTTGTTTGTCCAACCTGGAGAAAGCAGAACTAAAACGCGGTTGTTAAGACCTATGATATGGATGCTAGTTGAACACTCTTATGGAGATTGGACCTTATTACGTCATTCAAATTGAGAAATCATTTCTCATTTTTAGTTAGATTTGTTCATAAAACGTCTATTTTTATTTTCTTTAAATTAATATTTATTTATCATATCTTTCTTCGACAATATTTTTTTAATTCCTGCATTTTTCTCGAATTGGCTGATTGATAAACACGCATTCATGACAAAACATATGTTCGTATGTGTGGATATTCAATCCAACTACACAGCGCTTGTGTACAGCTTTATGTCAGAAGCAAAGTGTTTTGAAAATCTCATTTCCTTTCTGCTGCAAAAATCACTGCAAATCACTCCTTTTTATTACTTCCTTCTCTTTTGTGATACACGTATGCACAAATACAGGCTCATAATTACCATATATAAAGTTTATGGCTATGTGTCGTCATTTTTTCATTGCGTTCCCTGGTTTTTATGCGCTGTGGATTATAAACTCGCGAAATTTATTATTTTTTATTGCACATTGTGCTCCTGCAGACGTACGAGTATGTTTCGCGTAAGATTTTGATGAAGTGCAGGTGTGCAAATCGCGAATTAACCCAAAGGCGAGAGCAACACATAAAAGTCATCATTCCCAGTTACTTCTCTCTATAAAAACTTTCAGTGTTTTGTTCGTGAACAGCAAAGTGTTTATCGACATGCCGAGTTGCGATTTGCTTATTGAATCATAAATTCCCTCATATATGCGTATACGCTTTAAAGGAAATGAATAAAAGTGGAGGAAATTTCATAAAAACTCTTAAAAGTACATAGATATGTATGTATGAGCGTTCATCATTTTAATAAATTCTAAGCACTTACGGAGATTCTGAAGGAGTAATGTTCAATTAAAGCCTCAGTGCTGAGTCTTCATTCTAACATAAGTAAATTATTACTTGTAAGGAAAGTGTTATCTGGTTTGCCAACCCTAGAACATTCAACAACACACACAACAAAAAGACCACATAATTCCATAGATAAGACCTGAGCTTTGTCAATTTGCCAAATTAATTGCGAAATAGAGATTCGTTATCGCAAAATTTAGAAAAATAAAAATATACAGCTTTTGTTTTATTAGAATATAGAATATATAGAGATGAAGGAAATATCACTCTTTTGAAATGATTTTGTTATTACAGCAAAGTTGGTTTACTTTTTGTGGTTAAATAGTTAAAATTAATAAAAAAAAAAGCTTAAATTGTTCGTATTAAGTTTTCTGCAACTTGTTTACTTGTTTTTCCTACATCAGTGTGAAAACGACTGATGCCTTCATGATATGGGAATTTTTCAATTAAATTTTGGAATTCTCCTTTCCTCAACGCGGTTGATAATTTCAGCTCAACAGCTATGACCGTTGCCTTCATTAGGGCCCTTATATCGGTAATAATATTTGCAAATGCATCTTATTTATGTTGTTGAACGAAATGAATCCCTAAATAATCAAATGCTGTAGGTTAGTATTGGGCACACAGGTTTATGAGTATGTACACGTATATACACCTACACTGCCTCTGGAATATCTAAAGGATTGGAGGGATCTCTTAAAATGTGTCGGGTAACTTTCTAATATTCTTTCCAACTATTTCGGTTTATTGATTACGCAGGAACAGCTTCAACGCCCATTATAAAAAAATATATTTTCCACAAGATTGTTTTTATTTCGAATTTATGTTCGAACCTGTATAAAATCGATTGAATTTCATCACTCCTCAAATCACTCCGGACGATTAGCGATTTCGGGATCAAAATGAAATCGTACGAGCCAGTACGCCTTTTTATATTCAAGTTGAACGTATAAGCTCATAACAGATCCACTGCCTGAAAAGAAATTCAAATAAAAAGAACTATCAGTCAATCAGTCCATAAATCAATCCATAAATCGAACCATAAATACTTTTTTGTCGTAGCAACCTTCCCAAGAACCATAGTCACTAGCCATTAAAATTCAAACACATTTGATCAAGTTAGACGTAAATTCTCATAAGAGAAATATGATACCTCCTACAAGAAGAGACAAAGTGCTACCGATTTGTGGCTAGTTGGTGAATTTTCTGCGGGAGCCTTAGAGCTTGCCATCTTCACTACATATGGAAAAGAGGTTTCAAGTCCCAATAAAATATGGCAGATGACACAGGGACGTGGGATCCATCTGTGAAAGTTGGAAAATCTACACGGAATATCTGGCGTCGGGATTTAATGCGCTCTGCTCAGACAACAATTCAAACTTAAAGAATTTTCAAGTATCTTCTAGTACAAGATCTTAAAGGAAAGCCGATAAAATCGCAGGGCGCGACATTTGCGCTATAAGCTCTCATATCGTATCTGGCATCCGAACCAGGACACTAAAATCATACACATATCGCAGTCTAAATGACACTAGTTACAGCCCTAATGACATACCACAACTTACTGCATTCGCATGAGTCTCCTCTAACTTTCATCTTTTTTTTCAAAAAGTTTATCCTAAGACTTTACTTTTTAGTTGGTTATTCAGGCCAAAGTAGCACTTATTGGCAAGAGTGATTCCGCGTTGGACTTAAAGGCAGGAGATTTATTCGTATTGTCCTTGTTAACTACCAGATCCATACGATTCACTTCATTATCCAATTTGGAGAGAGTAGAACTCACCGTACGGTTGTTCAAACCTTTGATATCATTGTCCTCGGCATACGCCAGCAGTGTACACTCCTATAGAAAATTGTATCTTGCATATTTATTTCTGCTTTTATTTTCTCAAGTAATAAGTTAAAAGAGTCAGACGTTAAATAATTTCTTATATTTTTTTTTTGGATATCGAACTACTCGGAGACGCTCTCTCCGATCCCGAATGAGCTTTTCGCATTGCTTAACATCAGCTTTCATAAAATCGTAGAGGCAGCTTTTTCGTGGTATTAAAAGCTGCTTTAAAATCAGTGTAACCCAATCCGGCTTTCCATAAAAATTTATAATGTTTTTGATATGTACAGTATGTAGAAGGTATGAAATGAATAGAAAATAGCCGAAAATCAAACCCACAAAATATGCAACAATTTGTATTTTACAACTTTCTGCTTCGTCACAACCATCCAAATGCAAAACATTCGCCAACTCGATGCAGCCATTGCTTTCTAGACTATTTATTACGGCTGTCTGGGGAAATTAGAATGTCGTATTGCCATATCAAATTGATATTTTGACAAAGTAGTTTGATTGGAAGCAAGCAAAGAGTCACTTGGGTTGATTGATTTTTTTTTAGTTGAATTTATTGTTCGCCAATTCAATGTTGGCTTGTGGTATTGTGTTGGTCTGCAAGTGCATTGTATGGCGTTAGTCTATATGTTTACTAAGTATTGAAAAAATTTGCTGGAAGTTAAGGAACTATAATCCGTTGTATTTCTTATTATTAATTAGATTGTTTTATAAACTTTTTGAAATTTTTTCCATCTAATATCTTTGTGTATTTTCGTATAAGAATCTATCAGATAGGGCATGACGTATGAGTAATATTTTTTTAATACATTCTCTTGAAGATTATGACAGGTATTTAACGTGGTTGGCGGTGGCAATAGCCTAGTGATTATCATTGCCTACTAACATTCGCAAGGCCAGGGTTCGATAATATCCAAAGTTTTAGAAAATAAATTTTTCTGATTGAGTTCGCCACTCGGCAGGTAATGTCAACGCCACCGCGTGTATTTCTGACATGTATAATAATAAATGCTCCTCATAAAAAAAAACCATCAGAAGTTCGGAGGCGGCTTAGAATAAACTGTAGGTCCCTCCACTTTTTGGTTAAATGTCACGACGCACGCTACAAATTTAAGGAGGAGCTTGGCGTCATTTATATATATTATATATTTAACGTTTTTTTTATAGACCGGTTGATTCAATCGAAATTATTTTCTTTGAGTTATTTCAATCGAATAATAAGTAGAAAACGGAAATCTTCCTGCCATCTGCCATCTACTACGTTGTACTACTCTCCTAGTGCTTGCTTCTTTTGCTAAAAATTTGTTTCTTTCCTATGCTTCGACTTTTCTTTCGCTTTCTCGCTGTCAGCTTGAATTCAACAAGTGCAAGGCCTTTTGTTTAGGCAACAGTTTCTACACTGCAACAACAACAAACATTTAAATATTTATATATATGGCTTACACATATTTAGAGCCATGTTTAAGCATTTGTTTCGCCACATAAATCAATCTCACATGTCAGTTGTCAACATTTGGTTAGTAATTTATTGCGCATCATCTTTCATTAACTACTACTTGTCATGTGGCTGTGGCACATATGTATGTATGCAAAACTACTCAAACACCCACATATATATGCTTACATATATGAACGTATGAATATGCAATAGGACAAGCATATGAATATGCTCATGAATACTTTGTGTGCACGAAACTGATAAGGAATGTCAGTATGGAGATGGATACGTTCGAGAAGACTTCACTTTTGACAGTTCCAAGTGACTGCGTGAGGAGGAAACAATTAAGTCGACCATTACTTTGTGGGCATATGCAAAAAAATATTAAAATGTAGTGATTTTTTACCAACTCAAAAAACAAAAAATATCTACTATACAGCCCATAATCCCCTCATTGATTTTTAATGCCGTGCATAAATTTTATCAGATATATGTACATACGTGTGTACATTGATAGAGAGATTCTTGGATTTCATTATATGAGCCGTTTATTTTGAAAGTGGTTCAACCACATTTTTTTTTAAATTTAGTTAATGATAACAATAATGGCAATCCTAGTGTATATAGTCTTTTTTATAAAAAATTTAAGTCTAGTATCATTAAAATCGCTATGCTTTGGGGTACTAAAAAATTAGCTAGTTAACAAAATGGAAAAAAATTTATTTTTAAACTGGCTTAAGTCCACATAAAGAAATAATTTTGATATGGAGTACCTTATGTTACAAAACACCGATAGAGAAAGCTTGCGATGAAACTGTGGCTGTAGTATCTTGTGCATCGAAACACTTCAAAAATCTTAGAAATCAAAAATACATCATAGCTTACAGCGAAATGTGCACTGGACAGAACAGGAATATAAAAGTGGAATACTTTAACATATGGAAAAATCTTTTATATTATACCTAATAAATTAATGTATGAATGTATGTGTATTTTAAAACTATTCCATTCATATACATCAAAAATAAAATATTTACAATTTTTGTTATATAATTTCTTTAAAATAATAATAATTTCAAGAACTTACCTTAAAAATATAACTATTTAGAGAAATCACTAGGCATACAATTCTTTGGGATAATTTGTTCAATTTTTGGTCGAGCTTGTTTCGCGCCATGATGTTTTTCTAACAAATGTAGGGACCTACTATTTATACTAAATCGCCTCTGAACGGTTGATAGTTTTTTAAGAGGAGCCTTTATTTCATGTCCGAAATACGCTCAGTACGCAATGCTAACCACTCGGCTACCGCGGCCGCCATTAATCTGGATTCCGAGAAAAATTATACTTTAGGGGTGTTAAGATGGCAACAGATAATAGTAAATGAATGGCTGCATGGTCGAAACTGTATTCGAAGCATAACTACGATGCTATAATAATCTGTGAAAATGTCATCATTAACTCTCATAGATGTAATTTTGAATTTTCGTTGTATACTTTTGAAGTACGATTTATTCTAAATTGTATACTGATTGAAAGTAAAACATTCTCACAAAATATTCAAATGATTCTTTAAAATTAAAAATATCACCACTTATTGATAAACCCTTTTTTATGAATAAAGAAAAATTCCAAAATATTAAAAAAAAATTAAATATTAAAGACTGAGATATTTGCAGCGGAATTTATGTTACTATAAAATTCTCCAAAAAATAGGAAAATATGTAACATTTTAGCGATAATTTACTGATTTTTTTTTTTATCACGTCAGTGATTTTGTGTTTTATTTAGTGAAATTCAATTAAAATTTAAACCATGCCCCGCACATAGAATACAAAATTTGTAAAGACAACTGAACATATTTGACAACACGTAAATACAAACATAAATGTATACCAGTTAGTACTTGTACATATATAATTATATGTATTATACTCATACCTACATATGTGCAATATTGGGCAATATATTTTGAGTCCATTATGATATTTTATATTTTACATTCCCTCTCTCGCCTTAATTTGTTTGATGCATTATATAACTGATTTGCTTATATTTAAGTGTGCTTAATTGAAATTTATTAATTAAGTACTCGCTTAAGTAACTTTAAGGGATTACGCAATAACTTGTTATAAATCAATGTAATTTGAATGCTTGTGGGTTAATTTACACATTTATGAAAATGAAGTGAATATTTGAGATGGAAGAGTGGTAAAGTGGTGCTTGATGGTCTCAAAATATGCGAATTAAATAAATCATAAATAAGTATAAGTATTAAATTCATTTTGGCTACAATTGGCCACATATAAGTGGCTGAAGTGATTAATAATTAATGAGTAAATGCATATACTAAGAATGATTACAAAATGAATGTATAAGGTTATCCATTTAATGGTTTCAAATGCACAGGGTTACATTTTGACATCTGTCGTACTCAACTGTCAAATAAAACCTGTTTTGTTTTGGTAAAGATTCAGGCGTTTGTGAAAATTGATCACTTGAGGATCGCACGACTCCTTAAAAATGTTAAGACTTTCTACAAAAATGTCTCGTGCTTTAAGAGGGGACTATGGAGCCTATAATTGTTCAACTACTCAAGCAATTGGTAAAATTTTAAAGAATTTCGGAGGGATTGGATCGGTTACACATATTGTAAGACCTCTGCATCATAGTTTTGGATTTTCGATCTCAAATATCGCTACTACAAGTGGAAGTGTATCCGAAGACACAAACGTGCCTACTTATCGACGTTCCCAAGAGTTAGTACTTTCTTACGCCATATCATGGCTAGACCTCAAAGTTTTTCGCGAGACATTGAAGCTTATCTGTTCAAGAAGTTCTGGGCAATCAATAGAACCAGAGATGAGGTCAAAAATAAATATTATAGACTGTAAAGTGTGTCTATAGGTAAGAGATTTTATTGATATAAGCCTACACCGAGTTGAGTAGTTGAAGGATAAAACAGATAAAATATCTTTGCTGCCATTCCAGTCTATTGGAATATGTTGAGCATACTGAATTTCGAATTATTGAGCAATTTTCCTGCTATGAACGAAGTAAAGAGTTGAACAAAATTTTTCAATTATAAGGACCTCTAAAGCCCTTAGTATAATGCCGTAAAAATGTAAAATTTGACGTTGACGTAAATGTTGCTAACAAATTATAACACATAACCCTATTGACATGTTGGCGGTAGTCCCCGAGTGGGCATCATGTAGTATTTCCAACATTTGCCGCGATGAAAGTACGAGTGTGTGTGAATGCGACTCATGTAGTGGTATCCATCAGCTACATTGCGGAGTCTTTGAGTTTCGTTATGGACCAAACAACACCTATATAAGTTTTGTGGTACCGATAGCCAAAATAAAAAGTGTAAGTGAAATAAAGGTGTGGATATTTTTTATTAAAAAAAAATGTGATGATAATAAGAAATTAACAAAAAACCAAAAAAAAAAAAAAATTTATGAGCAGGCTCCCAAGTAGCCAGGAATTGAATAAATAAATAACAGCGAAAATAAACTGGAATTGGGGGTAAGCAGATAAATCCCAATGCAATAATTAAATGTTGATTTTTTATTATAATATACATATGTATAATTGTATACACATACATATGTTTAAGTTTGAAATAACCTAGTTAATGACAAAAATCTTCCATTTGCCGGTCGCCAGAAAACACAAATAAAAAAAAAATAAGGACCTCCACAATTTTTTATGCATCAGCCACCGCCATCACAGCAACAACAAAAACTGAATAAAAGGACCAGAGGAACCACTACCACGTCAGGACCGCCTACAAACGAACGAGGATTCCAACACAGGACGTAATCCAGAAACACAAAATCGTTACCTTTTTTATTATTTTCGACAGTTTTTTTTACACTTACCAATTTCTAGTGAGCTTCCTTCCAATTTTTTTTCGTAAGCAAAATAATGTTTGATTAAATTATATTTGTAGGAAGATAGAGAATATTATTTACAATAAGTTCATGAGACATTTCATAAACAATTTTTTTATATTTTCAAAAAAACAAAAGGAAGCAAGAAATATTTCCTTTCTTTGCTTTTTTGTTAACGTAACAAGTTGCTTTTTTTACATCGTTTTAGTACTGCAGATATTATCTGATTATTATCTTATTCTCTCTTACTCACAGTACTTTTTGAATTCAAACCTAATTTTTCTATCACACATAACCTTCCTTTATTTCGTCATTTGAACACATGGTAACCAAAAAAAAAAAAGGAGGAATAATCTATGCTTAGTAAATTAATGTAATTTTAAAACACATTTTTTTATTTATTTTAATTTTCATTTTTTTTATAAGAATTTTTATGAATAGTTATCGAATTTCATATAGAAAACTTTTGGTTAAGTCACATCGAACATGGCACTATATAAGCGATCCGCGACCCGCCAGCTATATTCACAACTAATCCGTAGAATAATAAATAATATACGTGTAGGTATACCTATATGTACGTACACTTTGGAGAATTTAAATAGAAGAGTAGCGAACTAGTGAGACAGGCTCATACGCGTATATATCCTTTGTTGTAAGCTTCTCTTCTCCCACACAGGTTCTTCTCCAGTATGTTAGCACCATCATCGCGGATCAGACCAGGTGAGTGACTACTATACTCTTATACACACAAGAATACACACATGTACATACATATATAGGGACACGTAGTTTTTATTTTTTATTGTGCATTACCATTCTTCCTTTTTTTTGCTTTTTTTGATTTGTTTTTAAATTTTTATTGGAATTCGATAAAGCTTTTATTATATTTTTTTTTACCTGAGAATAAGATAGTAAAGGCAGAGTAGGAATTTTAAGTAAGATAATATTGTATTTCATTTAACGATGTCATTAGTCTAATTTGTAATTTAACAGATCAAGAACAAAAAATGAATTATGTGAATAAATGAAGATAGTGTACATCATTCTATAATAATATGAAGCAATAAATTAATTTATAGTGTAGGTGTTGCGGGGACATGAGAGTGATGACTAACTCAGGGACTGATTAAGACCGACGGACTAGAGAATTGACAGATGGACCTTTTCAGGAAAGGGGGTCGTTGTAAGATGAGAGGAGTCAACACAACGGCCATGGCTTCGCATTCACATGTCGAAGGGGCGGGTAGACTACACCTGATTGACGGACAGCGACGAACTGACGGGACTGAACATATATTTTACACTTTAAATTTTTTGTTGGTTCCTAGACAGCTCACACATTCGGCATGATAATTTTGTTACTCTAGCGTAGGCAGATCGAGTGGCCAACAACCCATCCCAACCGATGAGCTAGTCCAGGGACCGCAAGCATGCCGAAGCGACACTCGACCTTGCCACATAAAAAAGCATATGATTTAATACCTACAATCTTAGCAAACGAAACTCTATTGGACAGATAAAATCAGACAGATAAAAAAATGAGACAAAAATTGAATGAAAACCTAAGCACTTAGCAGAATATTTTGCGAGACACAGATATTTATCCAATATCAACTGACCGAGAGATGCCAGAGTTAAAAGACGAATCAGCAACATCAGAAACAACATAGAATTTTAAAAATTCAGTAAATAGAGTTACAGACTCGGATAAAGTTTTCGAGCAGACATCATTGAACATTATACATGTTGGAATATTAGAGCTCCTTTTTTTAGATCTGATGTATTTCGAGAAATCTTTAGGATTTGCTTTCAATTCATCCTCAAAACGAGTTATATACCGATGATATAAAAATTTAACAAGAAACCACAAAATGTATAGCCCTGAATATATATACCTATATACAAATATATACCTACATTAAGACCAGAAAGTTTTCGGAAATGAAAGTGAAAAGGAAGTGCCCTTCCTTGCAAGCTCGTTCGCCATATCATTACCCGGTATGTTACTGTGACCCGAAACCCATACCAGATTCAGAGAAAACTACTTAGTCATCACGTTAAGTGATTTGCGGCAGTTATTCACGGTTTTCGACGGGCTCGTAATGCGGCCTGGCTATCCGAGAAGATATGGATACGATCATCCGAAAGTACCGCTGATCAGAGACAGTTGACAGCCTCATGTATGGCCACCAATTCTGCCTGAAAAACGCTACAATGATCCGGTAAGCGAAAGGATTTACAGATGCCAAGTTCCTTCGAGTAAACCTTACTTGTAATTCGGTGGCTTTTTGCTTTCATAAGCAGGAAAGCTACTCTTCCCTCCGGTACATAGACTAAAGTCAATAGTAAAACCAAACATGTTTTTGACATTCCCTGTAGTGGAGCGACCGCAATTAGAAAATGTAACTTAATTTTTTATTTAAATTAATTTTCTATTACTTTTGGATGTTGGTCGTACTGGGACTTGAACTCGGACCTTCCGAATTTCATACTTTTAAAAATTACCATTATGTGAGGGGTGAATGTGAACTTGTTATTAGTTTTAGCTCAAGGCTTGTCTGAACCAAGTTTTATAAAAATATCTCAACCTTGACTAAAGTTATCGTAGACGCAGGCAAACGGACTGATGGAGAAACAGACGTAAAGCCAGACAGACAAGAAATAGATATCCCACCACTACATTACTAACCAATATTTTCAAAAGTCATTTGGTTGTGTTTTAAGATTAAAATTGATTTACTTTCTAAATTTTAATCAACACTTTAATATTGCAGAATTCGCAAATTTTATAAAAAAAGAAATTAATATTATGAAACATATGTAAAGGTGTCCTTAAAACTTGTTTCATCAACTTGTTGCATTTTCTTCTTTAACGACCGCACACATCAGCAAATTTGCTAGGGAACTTCCACGCACGCTTACTCGAGTGAAGCGTAACAGCTGCAAGAGCGTTTGCCGGCGGTTAAGTGGATTTTCTTTTTTCTCTGATTTCTCTGCAAACCAAAAGTCACGTGCATCGCAGACACGTTTATAAAATAAAATAGAAATTTATTACTTTTACAATAGTGAAACTGGTTAAATTCGAGCAGTTCGCATGTAGTTGCTGCGCGTGTGTGCGTTAATGTGTATGTGTGCATAATATTTTTCCTGTTGCCTGCCTTTTTAACAATACTCGTATAAAACATACCGCTGACGAATGCAATGACGATAAACATGTATGTATGTTTGTATGTATTGTATGATCCTGCTCATTGTTGTGTACGAACGTGCTTTTATTTGTTGTATAAAATAATTTTGTTCACAATCTCTTGTACATACGAGTACTTACATACCTATGTACATATATGTGAGTATGTATTGTTTGCTTGAAATTGCCACAAAGCACGTCGAAGCAATTGTATGGGAATAAAAATTATTTATGTCAACTTCTCACAGTGTTGTAACTCCGGTACACACAACAAGTACAACAGTTTTACAATAAATTACGAAAACAATTTATTTTTAGTGATGTGAGGTAAAGTTTGTAATGCCAATAACCGATGGAATATTAATATGTTCAATAGAAAGTTTAAGATTTTAGCTTTGGCAGAGATATATATATATTTATATATGTACATAGTAATACATGTAAGGTCAACACCAACAATAATGTCAGCATTGAAATCGAAATCAGCATTCCAGTCATACTAAATGATGTAGAACCTTAGGTTATATCAGTATTCGAGTAGAGAAAAATCTTTTGCCAAATATTGCAAGTTGTAGTTGGGAAGCTGTGTGAGACATACGAAGTGTGACAATTAAGTAATGAGACTTATTCTGGAACGCTGTCCGCGAGTACCCTCGTCACGGTCGCCTGGATCTCCTCAATCGACTCAAAATGGGTTCCTTTGACCACCGATTTCGTTTTAGGGAATAAAAAAAGTCAAAGGGTGACATATCGGGTTGCAACACGGCGATAACTTTAGAGACCAAATACTGGCACACGCTGAGGGCGGTGTGGCACGGCAGGATGTCGTGATAAAGGACCCAGTTACGTGCGATGTCTAGGCGCACCCTACTGACTCGTTTTTGCAAACTTTCGAATACTTCGCGATAGTAGACTTGATTTACGGTTTGCCCCGGTGGAAGAAATTCTTTGTGAACGATTCCACGGCTATCTAAAAAGGCAATAATCATCATTTTCACTTTCGGCTTGCTCATGCGAGCTTTACTTAAACTAAAACTCTTTATGCCATCGAAACACCTGAGCACGACTAAGAGCACTATCATCATGCACTTTTACAATTTTAGCGTTCGTTTCCGAAGCTGTTTCGCCAAAATTGGCGCAAAATGTTATCGCCACGCATTGCTCTTGATTTCGTTTCTCCATATTCGTGACGAGCACCACGAACACACGTTTACTCAACACGACACAGCAGGCGAACTAAGCAAGCTAGAGCGATGGAGAGGAGAGGGATGCCGAGAGAAGAGAAAGGGAATTTAAAGATCGCAGGGTTACCACAATCGCGGCAATACAATCACCTCGTATTGGTACTGTGGACACCTACGCTCTCTAGACGTAAGCACATTAGCTTTAAAAGATTTTGCTGGTCTCAATGGAGGAGGAGAGAGATTCGCGCTTCGTTGAAAGAATGTAGTTAGGGGAAAATTCATTTGACTAGGATACTAATAAGGATTGCATTTTGCATTGCAATTTAATTGACGCTGTGTAAATGCTCATCTTCATATCAATAACACAGTCTACAAAGCTAAAAATTATTCTTGCTTCTCTTAACAATTAAATTTCAAAATTCTTCAATTACTAAATTTCAGCTATTGAATAATTTTTTTTTCTGTAGCTGAACAATTTTAAATCTCGACACTTAACAAACGCTTGCCAATCAAGACTCGGCATATTCCGTACCTTATGCTGATATCATCTCTAGTGTCGGTAGGGTGGGTAGAGGGTATTTTTTGGGCTTATTATTAATATTAATTTGTTAATTTGTGGTCTTTGATGTTCTTCCAACGAATGAAGGGACTTACAGTTCATACTGAGGCGCCTCCGAACGGTCGATGGATTTTTATGAGGAGCTTTTGTTTCATTTCTATTAACTATACTCAATCTTCTGCCAAGTAAATAATGTGCCAAATGTAAGGATCTTTTTCAACTGAGATAGTACCCAGGTGGTGGCGATTTGGTCACTCACTTAGCGTCCAAGCATGTCGATACCCTCGAACTTGACCTTTTAAAAGTTTGTCCGATATTTGCAAATGCCGCATATTAAATCCATATATATTTTTCACGAAATCTTCTTATATCTTTGATTAGATCTACCATGTTTTATTTCAAACTCTTGTCATAATAGGCAGGCATGGGCATGGGTTACATCTATCGGTATGCAGCGGTATCTTTAATACTAAATGAATGGAGGCAGGGTCGCACTCGGTATGTACTTGCCAATTGTGCGGTTCTGCAAATCCCGATGACTCAAAGTAGTTTCTCCTATAATACGAGTTGAAGGGAATACTCTGAGCAGCTTGTAGCAGATGTAGAGACGTTGTTAAGTCCTTGCCTATAGATAAGCATAAAGTGCCCCTGTAGAAGTTGTCTACAGACGTTTTCAATCGAAAAGTTGCAGCATATTCGACACAACGAAGTCCTAAACCAGCTCCCAGCACCTCTAAATGAATTACAGGTGAGCATGTCCTTAAGAACTTAGTGGATAATAGGTATAGTAGGGGAGGAAGATTCCATCTAAATATACATCAACGGATCCAAGCTGAACTGCGCAGTGGGGGCGGGTGTACACTTCAAAGATATAGACATCTCTCGTTATCCTTTTACCAAACTTATCTAGCATCCTTCTAGCAAAGCACTAGGCATAGAAAAGGATTGTAGAACTTTAGTGAATGACAGCTGGAGTATATAGAAATCGAACATATATGCGAATGCAAAATCCGAAGCTAAGTTAATACTTTGTCTGCGAGAAATAACGAGGACAGTTCTGATCTGGCCCCTGAATGACAGGTAAGGAATTATTAAGTAAGAAAAATATAAATAGACCTGCAGCTTGCGAATTATAAAGTTTGACCTTCTTTCGTTAAAAATGTGTTATTTATACTAATAATGAGTCCTACAATTAGTATTATCAGTATGGAGATGATGTGCAATTTCTAGCCACCTTAGGTCGTGACATTATTAGCCGCTCCTCGTACAAATGGATATTAACACCTAAAATCATCGAAACCGGAGGACAATGCCATATATCCTCCATTCAACCGATTCGCTCATGATATGAGAGTTAATTTTTAACCCTAAGGTCAGAAATGCTATAAATTTTAATTGTTATAAAGAATTCGGCAAGGCAAGAATATACCTCATTTTATTGTTTTTCTTAAAAAACATTTAAAAAAAAAATTTATTATTTTTAAAATCTACCTAAGCGAATATTTTAGATATTATATTTATATTTATTTTATATTTATTCTTTTTTTACAATTTCTCCACTTAATTAAACAATATTCATGTATTTATACCATATAAGTTTGCATGTATGCCATCATCTATGTATAAACCCAATTTTTTATATAAAAGAAATATCTTTTTGTGGTAAAACTTTTGTGTGCTCATAATTTTGCACACTTCAAAAACACAACGAAAATATGTTGGCCCTTGAAAAAAAATTTGTTTTATTTGATAAAAGCTTTGGATCTATGCGAAATAACTGAATTTAAAATACCATCAGCCATTACTTTCTGTACCACTTTCGTTCATACATATTATATGTATATTTCTCTTCACTTTACATCTTACTCTCCTTCGTGTGCATAGCAAAGTGTTGATTTTTAAATTCCATTTACACCAATGACCGAGAAAAAGTGAAAACTGAAAACACTGACAAACTCACCAAACAAAAGTTTTGCCAGAAATTTCATAAACAGTTTAGAAATCATCGTTAAATATATATGTAGGTATATACGGGTTGATGTGTGTGTATACGTGTAAGCATTTGTGTATGTGTATGTGTATGTGTGTGTGCATTTGGTGAGACATATTGTGTAATGTGTAACTGAGGATACAGACTAAAAACTTATGCAAATGCGTTCCAATGGCTTTTAAATTTGCTTTTACGTGTCATTTGACAAAAAGTTCTTCCAAGCAGAGTCAGAAGGTCGTAGTAGAGTATTGTGGGCGTGAAAGAAATTCATGTGCATGATGGTATTTTTTTGGTGAAAATACTGCAGTCCGTGTGTTGGAGCTGAGAGCTACGAAACAAAACGTGTGGTTGCTTTAAAAATAAAATAAAATAAAAATTGTCTCTGCTTCATTGGTTAACCCCTTTTAAATAATTTCCAACACGTGCACGATATTTTGCTGAATATATGAAAGAATTTGACAATGAAATTTCTTTGAACACTTTTTGCACATTTTCGCTACGATACACTTTACCCAAAACTTCTTCTTTCTCTTACGCGATAATAGCTGAATGAACAAAAGCTTCTCTTCGCTGTTGGTCTTTCCAACGGATTGGAGGTCTCTCTTCCTCTGCTTTCACCGGCGGGTACTGCGTCGAAAACTTTCAAACTTTTTTATCCATCTGGATCACATAATCTAATCAGCGTAGTCGTTGTTTCTTGATTCTCTGAATTTTATCACGTCTCGTATCTCTTACTCGTACTGCTCATCGGACCATAAATCGTTAACAAAACTTTTCTCTGGACGACTCCCAGGAACCGACTTATCGGATGTCTACAGCGTCGTTTAACGCAGGCTACCATACAGCTACCCCATTCAAAGGTATTTGCTCATAACAGGTGCAAATATCCAGTGACAGACATATATATAAGGCGATGAAAGCCTTCTAAAATCTGCTTAAAATGCTGGCTTTCTAGTTTAAATTCTTGTCCAGAACTGCAGCCTGAAATTTTGCCTTGGTTCCGAGACTTTATATGTCAAAGTTCACAGCGGTTAGACCAATTGATACTCTCCGAAGAGTACCCCGCATCAAGTCGTATTGGGATTGTGGAAACTTACTCCTGGAAGCTATGGCAATAACATCAGCATATGCAATGGTTCTAGCTCTTCTCCAGTCAGTTCATTTCAAAACCGAGTTAATTGAAAGATTTTGGAACAAGGGAGATATGGCGCCCACGTAAGTGGATAGCTGACATCCTTCCAGGCTAGTTAAAACTAGTGTTATACACAAGGCATATAAGATGTTCTTGTACTCTATGTCCAGGAAGGCAACTAAGCAGAATTCCTTTTCGTTGAGACGTTTTTCAATTAATGAATTCATGCTAAGCAACGCGGTTTTCGTTGATTCTCTTGTACAGACTGAAAGTTTTAATTGCGAATTCTAGTAGTATCCTCACGTGACTACAACGTTGTCATCCGCTGCGAATGCTTGATTATGGTATAGCAACTCCTCTTCAACATGCAACCTCTGACTCTATGAATTTTGGTTTGCAGAAAGTGCTGCTATCAGACTGGGAGAGCTCCAGCTCCTGCTCGAATACCTTTATAGCTATATCTACGTCCATCAGAGGTTCGAGCAGTAGGCACGCCATGCGTCACTGAGTCAGATATGGATGGTTATTTTGTCCAATTCATATTGCTCTCGCCCTGCTTTTTCTCTTGTTTAAGGACAGAACCACATGCCTTCTTGGTCCATCTGTTCCTTCCAAGAAAAAAATTATTTATTTGCTACGCTAAGGGGAAGGTTTCGATTTAAGAAAAACATATTAATTTATTTACTCTTCGATTAACCTCAGACCACTTGAAGCGGTTGGCCTTGGAGACTGAGTTATATAACGGTTGAGCTCGTTTTAAATTTGCCAGACACTATTCGGACATCGTGGGGGCGCTCCTCCTAAGCCTATGGCAAGCGATTATTGAAATTGGGCACTTTATCTTTCTCAGCTCTCTATGAGTACGCACTTATTATGCAAGATTAGACAGGAAAGGCTTAGACCCAAAACAAAGCAAAACCTCTAAATCCATTTGCGTTGTGAAGACAATCTTATCAGTTATGGCGGTATACAGTAAAAAAATAATTTTAGTACGTCTCATAAAATTTCATAAAAATCATTTTGTTTTTAGACTTTTCACGAAAGGGCAACACTGGCTAACGAAAAGAAGCAAGAGATGTGCGGAACAATCACATCAGCACATTTAAAATTTCGGATAATACAAATCCCTAAACCAGAACGAAATAAATCATGTGTGTAAGGCTATAAGTACAGAAAAATTTAAAACGGTCCATAGGTTAAGAAACTGGTGAAAGATCCTCATTTTTTCAAATCAAAGACTGAAGTCGAATCGAAAGCTAAGAGCTTTTTTATTTAAGTTTTGAGTAACTTCCTAGGCAAAAAGCTAGTGTGAAACATGAATGAATTTTCCACTTCCTGCATTGGTATTTAAACCAATTTCCACAAAATCTGGATGCTCTTTGTAACGATTGTGAAAGATGTCACCAGAATCTGCAATGAGTTCTACATTATGTCGTTCATTTAAGAAAATCTTCTAAAAGATCATTTGAGAGTGTTCAAAATAAATTTTCTTAAAAAATTTTTAAAGTTTTGTAATTTTATCAGAAAATGCTCGACGTTTATATATGCCAAGTAATACCTCTATATAGCCCACGGGGAAACCAGCCCGCCTGCTAGGCTAATCTCTAGATATATCGCGATATTGTCATGAGGCCTTCAAGGGGCATATACTGGGCGTACTTCTCGACCTTCAATAATGGTCACTTAGTAAACAGATCAATTTTCGCTTATTCTTCTCCCGGCAGAATTATACTCAAAATTTCATGCGAGCTGCAACGCTATAGGATTAAATTAAACCCAACCATGGAGGAACTGCATAGAACACCCCTAAATACTAAACTCCACATTATTCTCGGAAGAGGTGAGCTGCCTATTTTTGTCTTCTGTTTCGACAACACTTTTCAACAAAAATCAAAGAGAGAAGCGAATGGGAAAAAGCAGCAGTTCTTTAACGTAGATCCAGCAGCGTCTTTCAAGCGGAACTAACCGCGATAATGGAATCCGCTTCATATTTGCTCACTTCTAATACGTTAACCCGACCTATGACAATATGGTATATTCTGACAGCCTGGCTGCCATTAAGACTCTACCATTCAATCATATGACCTCAAAAGTGGGAATAAAATTCATCAGAGAGATCTTAAGCAAACTCTCGACTGTATGCGAAAGGACCGTGTTTTGGGTTCCTGGTCAAAGGGACATACCATGGAACTGCATAACCTACGAATTGGCATGAAAGGGAACATACTGTTTTCTTCAGTAAAGTGTCTGCTAAAGTTGGTCTTACCAGAACCACACAGAACCAAGAACCTTCACAAGCATAACAATCGGCGTAATAAGCGCACGCTAACTTATGGGGACTCATGGTAGAAGAATGGGTTGCTACTCAAACGACTTCGGCCGCAGCTACAAAGACATATATAAGAAGGAATCGGTCTGTTCCAAGCTATCAGTACGGTCCGTCATCGTTTTCGCGATAAATTTCTTTTTCGATTGCCTTGCAGAGCTTACAGCGGCTTGGATCTCCTTAATAGGATGAACATAAATATCACAACGGGCCAGTAGGCCAAAGTTCCCAGTAAAATTTATTCTCTAATACAAATGGGGAGTGGACAAAATGGTAATTTTTCAAGTCGAACAAAATACTATTCCAACTTTTCTCAGGCTACCAAATTAGCGGTAGTAGTACCAAATACTGCTTTTCGAAAATTCCAAATGCACTCGCGCCCACAACCATGCTATTACTCATTATAATTGAATTCTCATGGCTTTGTTTCTCTTTTGTTTTCCTTATGCTTCGTGAGTATTTCAAGTTCAGGCAGTATTTTGTTTTCCAAATAAATTTGCTCATTTGATGAATGTTGAGGCGAAGTGTCATTGGAAATTGCTAACAAGATTTATGGACTATACACGCCATTTATTTATGTAATTATATATGTAAACAACGTTGAGAATGTTTTGTTTTGCTTTTTGTTTTTAAGCTGTGAGCTTATGTAAAGCTCATATCAGCATATGGAATGTAAAAGTATTCACCCATATGGATATGCGTGCCGACATATGTACACGTATGTTTGTGTTGGTAAAAAAGCGTGAAATTTGTTTCTCTTTTATTGGCATCGCCTTGTTTTTGTTACTGAAATGTAGAAAATGAATGTGCAAACAAATTACTGGCATATGTTTTCGCATTTCCCTGCCATTCTCATTACCACTGTTGTTGCGGAATTTTGTTTTTATCAACAAAAAAATTTGCGAAATTTAATGCTTTGCCATTTATTAAGCGGATATTGCGACTTCATTAAGATTATCCAAAATGTGAGTCTGCAAGCGAAGGTGAAGCTGAGTAATGTGCGGATATTTTAATGAACTTTGAAGGGAATTATTTTCCACATGATTTTCATTAAAAATGCTCATGCTCTGAATGAATAATGTGGTAGCAGATATTTAATCATATTCTGAAAAATTATGAAAACATAATTCCGAAATGTGATTGTCCTCAATAATACATTAAGCTTTTCCGGAATTTTATATTTAAGTATGATCGATGAAGATTAAGTACCTATATATTTATAAAAACCATATACCAGGGTTGATAAGTATGTGATACACAATGTGCTTCAATCTTGAGTTGAGTTGTGTTGATGCGGTCGGTGACCAACGCACTTAGGCCAATAGACACGTTGAGGCTTCTATCTTCACATTGTCAGAAGGTGAAGGCAACAAGATACCAGTTTTTGCTGAAGCTATCTCCCGTGTAACTAGTGTCGCTAGGTTATGCTAATAGAGCACCGGTCTAGAAGGATAAGATAGTTTGATTTTTTTTTTGCGTCTAATTTTGATCATAGCTGTCTGGACACGTTACACGCGAACTCATTCAGCAATCTATTGTTTGCTTTTTTTTTTGGCAAAGCCCGTCTGAATATCAATTTTACGTGGAAAAAGGAAAACCTGAATTGTGTGGATGGTATATTGGATAGATGGGTTTTTCCTAATGCAAGCTCATCTGTCATGCAATTGGCTGGGATGTCTCTGCGTCTGGGTACCTAGACCACGCAGACTTGTATTAAGTCGAGTTCAGATTGCTTCTACATTTTTTTTATAGCCATTTCTGATATAGTACTGTTACATTGTAGGAATCTGATGGCAGCTTGACTGTCGAAATATATCGTAACTGATTGTCCTGCTGCCGTAGATTTGAGCAGCCACTAGGCGGCTACCATGATTACCAAGAGTTTTGTTTGGATTACGTTACAAAGGTTTGATAGTCTCATGGTCATATTCATTGCGATCATCGGATAGTAGATTTGCGATTTTCCATCGAGACTTCTGTCAAGGGCACGTGTGTTTTCTCATTCACTCCATTGTTGTGGAAATGAGATTGTCAAAGCACATACAAGACGTAGTGTGTTCCAGCTCCTTGGGCACTTCTGCAAGAGATAATATTTTAGCGTGCCCTATACTGCAGTTCTTCCAAGGTTGAGTTGCTTTCAATCTACCTGCATTGCAGTCCGTTTGTAATTTGTTGTGCAGATCCAGAGAAATTTTCCCCAAATCAGCTTTCGGCAGCTTGTATTATTTTCTCCAGTATTAAATTAAAGAAGTTACACGATGAAAAATCACCTTGCCTGAAATCTCGTTTGGTATCGAACGGCTCGGAGAAGTCCTTCCCGATCCTGTTTGCGGGGATACCAAATTCAGACATAGCGACGCAAAGGCAGCTTCTATTCGTACTGTCGAAGGCGGCTTTAAAATTGACGTGTAGGCGGTGTGTGTCAATCCTCTTTTCACGGGTCTTTTCCAAGATTTGGCGCATGGTGTATATCTGGTCAGTGGTTGACTTACCACTGATAAGGCCCAATCAGTTGATTGACGTTGGGCTTTAGCCTTTCACACAATACGTTTGACAGGACTTTATATGTGATACTAAGGAGGCTTATGCCACTTTAATTATCCGCAGACTGTGGGGTCCCCTTTTTATGGTTTCGGCAGAGCACACTTATATTCCAATCGTCGATCATGCTTTCGTCCGACCATATCCTGCAATGTAGCTTATACATGCACCTTGTCAGCTCTTCACCGCCATGTTTGAATAGTTCTGCCGGTAGGCCGACAGCTCCAGCCGGTTTGTTGTTTTCATGTGGGCAATTGCTACTCGAACTTCTTCATGGTCAGGTAATGGAACGTCTTTTCCATCGTCATCGATTAGGGTTTCGAGTTCACTATCTACGGATGCTCCATTTTCACTGCTATTCAGCAGGCTGGAGAAGTGTTCATTCCATAAATTAAATATTTTCTGGACATCGGTGGCTAGATCACCTCTTTGTGTCATTTTTCAATGGAGCTTTACCATAAAACTCGGTATTATATTTTCCGGGCAGATTACACTTTCTTTAATTAACAAACATAGCTCGGATATTTTTCCGCATGATTCTACTAAAGTCTTCTACGAGCCCTCTTAAAGACCCTCTCAACACAGTTCATAAGTGATAAGTGTTTTCGCTGACTCACTTAGTATTCAGGAAGTATAAGGTCTCAAGGGCCTAAAATAATGAGATTTTATTCTGTATTCATAAAACGTTTTCACTGCTCCCAAACCAATTACTTGTACAACATTAACAACAAATATGCAAAATGCGGTACAAATAATCAGTCACTGTTTTAATTGCTTCCACACATGATAAATGATCATTTCAGGTACCGAAAAATATTCACAGCAAAACCTAAAGGATATTTTAATTAAACACCTGTTTACAGCTACCTCAATATGTTAAATATTTACATATATAAATATGTAAATTATATAATATCCTCCTCCTTTCTACCACAAATTCTGCCTTTTTCAATAATTTCCTCATGTTTATTTTTTGTTTTATTTTTATTTTTTCGGTGCTCGACTTTATTTGAACGATTTTTGTAAAGTTTTATTACGCTCATATTTTATAACAAAATTTAATTGTTTCAATACAACAATACATTAAGATAAAAGCACAACAACACTAAACAGCAGCAGACAACAGGTTGATGCCGAGAACACCTGCAGATGCGCTTAGACTCGCAAACCCAAAAATCGACCCAAAAGTGAAAAAGTGTAAAAAGCAAAACTTGCAATGCCAACATCTGTGGCCAGCAGCACATTAATTACACACCATTTGAATTGTTGGAAAACTGTTGCCCCCACAACCACTCGCCAACTTGTGTTCTTTTCGCCAACAAAAAGGTGCGATTTAAACGAGAAGTAATTTGTGTCGCTAAAGGCGAAACCAGCACAGCTGCTATCATATGTTTATACACAAATATATGCATATGTATATGTTTAAATTAATATACATATGTACATATATGTAGGAAGTTGCAAGGTAGGCAAAAACCGTTCACTTTTCGCTAATTTCTTTTCACACTCATTTGTGGCTTGAGAGGTGATATGTGTAGTACGCGCCGCAGCTCGGTGGGTTTGAAGTTTGTTGTGAATGTGTGAATGTGAATTTTCATCATCTGAAAGTATTCATTCACATTTCAGCCAAATGATTTATGGACAGAACGCATAAGCGTACTCAACTTTTACGGTTCAAGCCTTTCCACTAAGGATACAAATGCGTTAGTTGTTATTAGTTGCGTGTGGTTTTGATTGTAATTCATATTAGAGTGGTCAGAAACAATTATTTTGTTTCCAAGTTCAGTACACGCTTTAAATTGTGCAAACTTTCCTCAGGTTAGCCAAAAAACTCACTTCTAACGGGTGATCCAAGTAGAGGTAATTTTTCAAGAGCCTTTTTTTAGCAGCTCACGCATGAGTCATGTCAAGCTGTCATGTTATTTTTGTTTAGTATTGTTTGGCATTTTATCGTGGAAAGACTTACGTCCGAACAATTTTTACAAATCGTTCAACTTTATTACGAAAATTCACGTTCTTTAAAGAATGTGTTTCGCGCGCTTAGCTCAACCTATGGTCAAAATAATCGGTCTACTGAGCTTATTATTCGCAACATCATCACCCAACTTGAGATTCAGCATTCACTATTGGATCACATTCGACCGAATAGAATTCGTCCAGCACGCAGTGAAGAAAATATAATGGCCGTAGCTGACAGTGTACACGAAGGCCGTGGAGATTCGATTCGGTGCCGTTCGCAACAATTCGGACTGACTTATGGAATGACTTGGACCATTATACGTCGAGATCTTAAATTGAAAGCATGCCAAATACAGCTTTTGCAAGAACTGAAGACATCGCTTCGCTCTATGGGCACTTGAAAACTTACAAGAAGATCTGAGCCTTTTCAGCGGTGAGACTCATTTCTGGCTTAATGAGTATGTAAACAAGCATTGTGACCAAGAGCAACCTGAGGGGATTCAAAAGCTGCCATTTCATCAAAAAAAAAAAGGTTTGGTGTAGTTTGTGTTTGGCATCTAATCTGCATCTCAACTCAAAGTTTTTCAATATCTCACCGACTTACACTCACGTTTCTCTGACTTGTGTTAGGTAATATTTACGCCAGTGTGAATAGGTAAGTTATCTCTGCAGAATATTTGAATCTTCTCGCCGAAACTCCTCCAGTTGGGCTGAGGCTGATGAATTACTCTAGACTGTGAGGATGTCGTAGCTTCAAACATCATCCGTTATATCCTCTGCATAACATGGTTGTGGAAATTTTAAATTCAGAAATACCTTATTGTTACTAACCAAAATTGCATGCAAAGGAATGTTGAAATATGGAAATCAAGAATATACATTCTTCTTGATGTCATCGACTCATCAGTCAGCGTTAGTTCGAGCTCTATAACAACTACGTCGAAGAGATCATATGAATGATTCGGTTGGTATCTTTAGTTTTTACCTAGACAGGTGATGGCGAACAATCAAATAAAAATATGTCATTGCCCTACTTTCCCTTGCTTTATGCCTCGGTTTGAGTAGCGGGAACTTTCAAAGCGACAGAGTTTTCATTTTTCCGGACTCTGTCATATATCTCAGACATCGTTGCATTCGCTGTTGCAAAACCTTTCGGGCAAAGACTCCAAAATGCCGATTGTAATTGTCTACGACTATGCTGCGTACTCCGTAATATAGCTTGATATTTCTTCGTTGAGAGAGGACTTTATTTTTCAACTACTCACTTAGCACAAAGTTGAAACAGTAATTCTGCGTTGGGTTCGACGCTGACATTATTATTGGTGTTAATGAAATTGTCCATGAGTTAAAAATTATGATTGTAACAGTTGTTCCATTTGCGTCTGTGTGCAGCATGGTTTCTTAGGCCAATCATGTCGATCTTACCAGCCATCAGTTGCATAATCTTTGAGAATTTCCGTCTTCTCTATATAGCTCTAAATTCTTACTCTCACTGCAACAATATTTCAAAAAAGTAAATAGTCGATAAAGAGTAACCCTACCTGAAGCCCTGGTCGGCAGAACACTTTAACAGTTCGCATTAGACTTTAGCTGTTACTCGGGCTCAGTTTACACAACTGCATTAGTGTAGCAGTATATCATCTTAAGACAATACCTATAAACGTTTTCTCTTCGTGCTATTTAGGGCGGCTTTGAAATCGAAGTTTTCTGCGACGATACTTTTCTCACGCGTGTTAACCAAGATTTATCGCAAAGTAAATATAGTGTATAATGATGTAGAAACATCGCTATAATTGCTTAACCGAACGTTTATTCCATAATCCTCCATTGGAAATTTGGGAACACCATCTCTGAGTAGTGTAGTGCTTTTATTTTGATTCTCTTTCAAATTTTTTATAAATTTGTTGAACACCTCTGCAGAAGATGAGTAATCTCAGAGAGCATAAAAGCATTTCGAGCAGAAAATAAATTAATTGCGTTTTAAGATTGGAGCTTTTCGACATCAAAACTTTTTTGTGCTTTTTCAAGAACTTTTTTGCTGATCATAGGAGAGTAGCTAACCACGGTAAGACAAATTAATGTTCCGAGTCCAAGAATAGTACGCACAGCTGGAATGATGAAGACGTGTCATGGATCTATCGCAATGCTCGATATTTATGAATCTAAAACTCTAGTATTATAATATAAAATTTTTATCAGGTTTAGTAAATGTTTTCAAAAAGCTCACTTAACCAAAACTCAATAATATTTTTTTATATATCTGAAAAAACACGTTATAATGTCTTTTAAACATCTTTTTTAAATGGTTTAGGGAGTTTGAAATTATAAATTTTGTTTGGTTTGTCAGTCTTATAAAGTAAATTTATAAATAAAATTAAGGATTATATGGAGTTAATAAAAAAATTAATTTTACTTGGGAAGAAGTAGCAAAAACTAGTCAGTCTTTACATAAATACACGGTTTGGGTTCTTCAACATTTGGTAATTACAAAATTTTTGCCCCAAAATATATAATAAAGCAGAGGTTTATATATTGACACAGATTATCCATACGGTCCTCCCCCAGCTCGAAATATGTTTGCCATCGCAAATCGGGTAGAGCTAGTTCTTTATGTTGTCCTCTAGCAATACTTTTTTAGACCCTGGATCAAGTCGACGGCGTTCTTTAGAGGGAATTATAATCGCTTCTGATAGTTGCAAGTTATCATCTTAACTAACAAAGAAATAATATTCGAATACACTATGAAAATCATCTTCCAAAACTGTCTCTAGTAAATATTTTCAATGAAAAATATCTCGAACTGGAAAAACGAAAATCTGACGGAAAAGAAAAACGATGCGTCGTTTGACGTAGTTTCTTTATAATTTGAGGTGAGTTGATACTGTTGCTGATCAAAATGACCAGCGCCCTTATGCCTGAAGGCTCAATGTAATACCGATGCGATGTACTTATCACCATTACGTGTGCTTTATGTATCGTATAACGCTTAGGGCTCGACAATAACCGAGTTAGTGCTCGACAGACTCTTCCTCTTATTCTTCTCTGCATTTTCGGTGAAAATTTTGCTACCTTAAAGTCCCATTAAACAGTGTAAATTTAGTATACCCGTTGTTGAATTAATGGTGAACCGGTCTGGGATAATTCGCTTCCTTGATCTTTTAGCGTTCAACACAGGTCAAAGCTGTCTAGTCACGTTATAGATTTTTTGCTGAACCATCGGGTGATTGACTGTTTTTGTGCAAACCAGTTTTATTCTGAGTTTCGCCGTAAACTAGGGCACGCCCGAGATATGCGTATAATTTATTGTAGTTAGAGTGGTAGCTTCCCTCGCTACCTCAACCGCCATACAGTTGCTTGCGATGTCGCTATGTCGGTGCACAAAGACCTCTAGCTGAGAGTTTGTTTAAAGTGCTTATCGAGTACCTAAATATTGATTGATTTGTTTGTAATCTGAAATCCCAGCAATCAATCTGCGGCTTTCGTGATTGCAACAAGTTCTGCTTGGAAGACGCTACAGTAGTCTGGTTGCCTTAAATAAAAATTGGTTGAGAGCGTTGGTGAGTGACTTTCACTGCCTACCCCTTCATCTGGGTTGGAGCCTTCCATGAAGATGGCTTTGACACTCTGATCCGTAGCATTTGCATTTTCCCATTCATATCTCTCCGGGTTTCTCGTAGAGAAGACAATGCCAAAGCAAAAGAAAACTGCGCGGACGACAATATTCGTCCTTTCTCTAATGTAAATTCATTATCAAACTCAATTATCATTATTATTATCATACTGCAAAAGCAGTATTGTATTATATGAGATAGAATAATATCTCAGAGAAACAAAACAAAAACGCCAAAGGGTAATATTTGGAATAATTTTGAACCTTTTTTACATTTCGCAAGGGTTTTGTTTGAGTAAATAATTGAAAAACATGCACAGAATATAACACCGCTAATTTAGGTCTAGAAGAGTGTCTTCTTCCCTAAAATAAAATTAGATATATGTCTATTATATTAATGTTCTTATAAATTTTAATAAAACAAAATACCAAAGAATACAGTGGAAAGGAAATTTCAGAAACTTGCTACTAATAAAACAAAAACTTTATTTTAGAAGAATTGCTTTTGCTTCGATGATTTTATTCAACTTTTTCAACTCTAAATTTATTACATTCAACACAATAGCAGACTTCTTTAAAACTCTACAAAATTCTAATTACAACCGTAAATTTTCAACCTACAACTTTCTCATTAGTTCCTAAGAAAAACTCATATTTTGTGATACTCAACCCTTGCACTTTCAACTTTTACAATTATGCCATTATCTTAGTATCTAAAATTTGTTTTCTCTATTATCAACATTTGCTCGCTTCTATCGGAGTAATCATTTACTCTTGTAATCTCATTCATTGAGCATAGTGTTTTTGTTTTTTTTTTTTGCTTTTCATTTACCAAGCGATGGAAAGCCAGAGGAGAAAGTATAAAATTTACGTGAATGTGTTTGCAAATTGGAAATTCTTACACTTCCATAAATAAATAAGAGTGTAGATTACAAAGACAATTTTACTCGTACAAATACGAATACAATGAAAATACGAAGCCAAATGCATTAGCATAAATGAGAAAAGTAATAGTCTATGACAAGATGAAAATTGAAAAAAAACTACACATTCATTCATTGTCACTTTTGAAATTTGCTGGTGACAACACTGGTTAACAGCGTTCCGACAGCCTGCATTCATTTAATTCAGTAACTGATTTAAACGAAATAAGTCCACAGCATGAAAGTAATAAAAATAATATATATAAAAATAATGCATATAAAGTAATTTTCAATAAATCTTTATTTTAATTTATATTAAAGTAGAGTTTAACCGAAAATATGAAATATTAAAGTAAAAGTATCCTTTTTTTTTGATGACAAGTGTTTGGCTGCCTTAGTGTGATAAAGTGCAAATGGAAGTTCTTTAATTAAGATAGTTTCACAATTGACTACGTGGATTTTCTAAATATTCTGTTTAAAACCCTTACTCACTCGAATTCTTTCATATGAAACCTGGCATTTCGAAGATTGTCTAATATATTTTCGTTTTCAGAACGAATCAAATTAGTTCCAGAAAATTCCATGTAATTGGCCGATACAGTACATGCAAATATATGTAAAAGCCTGATCGTAGGGATGAGAAACTTGGAGGGTGTGTGTTGCGTTTGGCGCATGTACCAGATAAGCAGGGATTTCCTAGGAAGTGAACCTGCAACCGATCTATCGAATTAATTTTTAGATCGTTTGATTTACATGAAAATTGGAAAGCAGGCAACTCAATGACTAAATTGACATGAAGAAGGCCTGTTCTTCCGGGAAGTGAGCCCGCGACCGAGCTATACGAAAATTTGTATTTATCCTTTGACTTATAAAATATTTGGTACAGCGGTAGTTTCCGGCCTAAAATACCATTGGGGGCAATTACAGTATCAATCTCTTAGCAAAAGTGGTGAACAAAGACATATTTATTGCAAAATACTTTCAAGTACCCAAGTAGGGATTTTGAATGCTCCTCATGGCACATTAAAGACTTTTCTATTAAATATATATGGTTGGCCAAAGTGAGATACAACATGATATAATTTATTCTTGAACAGCATTAGGAACAATTGTTTAAGTTGTGGAAGAAAGATATGCTCGTAGAATGGTTATGTCAGCGTCTTGATACAAAAAAATTAGGAAGCTTCAGTCATAAATGAAACACACCTACGATGACATTCATTAAAGCCTCCCGGTCTCCCAACTCAAATATTGAATTTTACAGTTGGAGCACCAATTATGTTACTGCGTAACAAGTTACAGGTGAAAGTATTACATCGAAATATAATCAAAGCGACTATATTAACAGATTATTTTCAAGAACCATCTGTATTTACATTAAGAACAGAAAGTTTCCGGAAATTTTTTTTTTCAATATTCCCGGTTTGGGTCATCATGAATTCGTTCCAATGTGACAGACGGTTAATTAAGAGTATTATTTGGGCATTTTGAGAGGCTTGCGCAAAAACATCCTAAACGGCCAGAATTGTGGATCAACAATTCCCGGAAACTTTCATGACGATAAAGACGGCACCATCACACCGAGCTGTCGATGTAAACAATTTTAAGACCAAAAACTCGTTCAATCAACCATCGTATTCAACGGATTTGGCTCCATGTGAACTTTTTTTGTTTCAAAAACTCAAGTTATTCGCAGAGAGAACTGAGCTCGACTGGTTGACAGATCGTGCTCATTTTTGGCATAGTAATTAAGGACAGTGCTACCAACTTCGCAAAAAAAAGTGCTGAAAATTCAGCGCGGGCAGTTTAAATGAAAATTTTCGAAAATTTTCTGGTCTTAATGTATGCCTAGGATTACATCATGTTACATGTTTCGCAAATATCCATACACTTAGACTTGAGAGGAAGCTGCTTCCCAAAGGACAGTTGTACACACATATGTGGCATGCTTCAGAGTAAGCTCACAAAGTAGCCTGGTTATTCTAGCACACGAACGTATTCGCGGATTAAATCTAGTAAAGTTATAAAGGACCAACAAAATTATATGAAGAAGTGAAGAAGAACGATATTATATACATATGTGTTCATCATATAATATAAAAAATCGTTTTTTTTTTTAATAAAGCTCAAATCATTTTCAGGCAAAACCAAGTGCATTTTAATCTTAAAACTTGTTTCCATTCTTCAAAAAAATATTTATTCTACAAATTAATCTATGACGTTTCTATCATAGGAAATAACAATTTCATAGATATTTTTTTTTATTTTTTTTTTAGGTTTAGAAAAATGTTAAATATAACGAAATGATAGTACTCACCAATCCGCCGGAATGCTGGACCATCTGCTATGAAATATTTAAAAAATTATTTCTTTCATATATTTATTTTTCTGTAATAGTTCGGCTTATCCGCAAAGACTTAAGTTTTAATGAAATACAAACTTGGGTTTTCTAAAATTCGTTAATAATTTGTTTGTTTCTAAATTGCAGCAAGAAACGAAATAGACTATGTACTATACTTATACTCCCGCTGAAGTGATTTTCAGCCTTTCTCCTTCTCCAGCTTGTATAGCTTTTACTAATGCCAGAAATACACTCGGAGAGGTTGACATTTTCTGCAAAGGGACGACTGCAATTTGAAAATTTATTATAATTATTTTTCCCATAATTTTAGGTGTTGGTCCTAGATATTAAACCTGTGACCCTCCACATGCCAACAACTCGGTGGGCATTCTTTTCTCTTTCACTCTACATTTACATTACGTGTATATGTTTACTATTATTTTACAAATGACTTCAACTGTATGTGTAATTAACATGAGCTTTTTCTGTGTTAATAAAACTTTAAGGACTTTTATTAAGCTTTTCGTACAAACTTTTCCCGTAAGCTTAAAATTCAGAAGCTTACTTAAATGTTTGATTATTGATTATACCTTTAGTAGCAAGCGCCATGTTTATTGCAGCCAGGTCATGTTGTTTTCGAGCTTTTTGTGAAGAAATGCCCAATGAAAAGTTTACATAAAATACCAGGATTTCTTTTCTCACAACCGGATGCACTGAGTCTTAGCTTGTGTAGTGAAATAAAATTTGAAAATTTGATTGGGCCTTTCGCTTCTCAAGTGATAATATTAATTTAGTTTGAAATTCTAGGGGATTTAGGCGAAGCTGAACAGCCCGTACAGCTCATCGTTTCATCGTCTGCTTCATAAAACAGTATATTGAACTGCCTACTCAGTCTAAAGTAGACATGAGTGATTCTGCTTTGATTTTCAAGGCTGACATTATTATTGTTGTTAATGAATATTGTTAATACTGGAAGAGGAGCTCGGCCAAAAATCGCTTCATCGGTTACAAAACGCCAATTAGGTATATATAATGCTGCTCCCTAGATAGACGAAATTAAGGTGATTTGTACCGATTATTTTTTCTTAGGTCTTCTCATGGTAAATATCTGATCAGAGAAGAATTTACTAACTCCAAAGCCACACAGAGTTGTCCAATTAGTTTTTTGACGATGTGTTTTATTATTTCACACAACATGCTAAATAAAATCCTATGTGCGATATTTGGGAGGCTAATCCCACGGTGATTCGACCAAACAGGGGGGTACCTACTTGGTTCCTACATGAGTACGTCCCAGTTTTAAAACATTCAGTGAGTCGCCACATATTTCATAGAACTTTCGAGCAATTACCCTTTCGGTCAGCTTCTGAAGATCTATATACTGACTCAATTCGGCATCTTAATTTTCTTTTTGTTTTCTGTGTGGGCTGGGAAATGTGGGATGAACACTAAAAAGACATGAAAGTCCGTCTATCACAACATGCTTGATATTGCTGTGAGCTTTTCGATCTGAAGAAAGCTAGATAGCTTAGCTAATTTTCTTGTGTTGCCGTCTTTTAGGATATTAACCATCTGGGCAGCGGCGCCTTCCAAGTTAAAGGACCAAACACTCCAGATAGATGCCCTCCAATCATAATCACAGGAGTCGCCATATGTTTTAAACCATACGAACAACCACATAGGGATACGTCTTATCGCTTTACCCCGTCTTTAACCGGTTTTGTTGGCTACCCAAAGGCTACTTGGTCTTAGAATGCTAACAACACAAGTCATTTCTGGTCATCTCCAGGTGAAGAGCAATCGAAAACTTTTCTAACTTGCGTGAACTTCTACATACACGTATGGCGCTATCCGTCGGAATCGGTCGTCCTATAAGTTATATACGAACAATTTTTCATATTTAAGATTTTGGTTCTTCATAAATTTGTCAAAAGAAGATCAACGAGCGTCGTACTCTGCTTCCAAATGGTGAATTAGAGATTAGCGAAGAAAATCTTCAAAATCAGATAACTGTAACATTTGGCACCCCTACACCGCTTTGTAGAGAAATGAGACTAGAGATGATATGATTTCTAAGTGTCGTTTTGGCCATTTTTAATATGTCATGATCTGACTTTTTTTCATTGTATTCAGTAATGTTTACAATTTTATGATGACATGATATATGCAAAAACAGAGTTTACAAACAACAACAACAACAACTTGAAAACAATAACGATTGTTTTAAGAAAATCATGTTCTCCGTTGATGCTCACTTTCATCTGAGTGCGAAGAAAATCCACAAATTATTCATGAACAACCATTACGTTCACCTAAATTGGCAGTTTGGTGTGGTTTTTGGTCTGGTGGAAACATCGGTCCGTACTTCTTTTGAAATGAAGCTGATATCAGCTTTACTGTCAATGTAAAGAGGTATAGATCGATAATAACCAACTTTTTATGGCCACAATTGGAAGAAGTTGATCTTAATAATACCTGGTTCCAACAAGACGGGGCTACGTGTCACACAGCACGTACAGCAACCGAGTTATGGCGAGAAAAGTTTGGAAATTCCATTATTTCAAGAAGTTGTGATTTTACACCATTATACTACAATACTTCTTGAAGTGATTGGTCTGTAGCAATAAACTAGGCTCTCTTCGATTGTACTTCACTTTAAATAAAAAACATTTAAATTTTATTATCAATTAGTGGGTTTTTTTTAAGAAATCATATCATTCTTATTCGAAAACCCTATGCTATACATACCTACATACATTTTATTTTATATACAAAACAATTTAAGATAATAAATTAAAAGTAAAATATTTTTTTTCAAGACACATGTTTGCTTTCTTAAAAATGTTAAAAATATCTCCGCTTGCACAATTTGATCAACTGGTTGACATTAACGATTTTTTTTTACTTAATATTTAATATGGCTACCTTTGCTTTGATTACTGCCTCAATTCGGTTGGGCATGAATTCGACCATCTTCCTGCAGAAATCTCTACTAATATTTGCCAGTCATTTTTAGTCTTCTGCCATAAATCGTTAAGATTCTGACACTCTTTAGGTAAATCAGAAATCGTACGCTTGACCTCAACCCAAGCATGTTCGATTGGGTTGAGGCCTGGTGATTGAGGGGGACAGTCGAGTACTTCAAAGCAATTGTTTTAAAGCCAAGCTTTAGCAACTTGCTGGAAAATGACGTCCGACACATTCTCGCCCCACACTTCTAGGCTTCTGCACAAACCTTGTTGCAGGATATCAACATATTAGTTGACATCCATTCGCCCGGTAATAGCCTATTTCCACCAAGCACTTAAATGAATTTAACGCCTCTGTTAAGTGAATGAAATGTCAAACGTTTCCACCGAAAGTGAGTTAATTCAAACAGATGATTTTTGTTTACATTTCCACTTTGCAAAATTTGTCACAACTATTGAAATCATGAATTCAAGAGACCGCATATTTTGATGTTGAGAGGATCGTTTGCGATTCCGCAATTGCTTTTTTTCTTTGTTATTCTATTTTTTTGAAAGAGGAGAAGCATTATGTTCTCCAATTACATAATATATGCATTTATGTTAAAAAAAAATTTGCAGAAAAAATTTCACCATGTAAAATAAAAGTCTCGTCCCTCATTATATCCGAAAATACACGACCCTAGCAAGAAATATACCAAAACTTCCGAAATGTTTACATTAGTAGTGACAGCATCGGCTGTTAACATAACATTTTCTGTTAAATTACCGAAAGTGAGTTAACTTCTGTTTATTTCTGTTTCGTCTGACTATATGACTCGGATCCAGTCACTTCGGGTGTAGGTTTTATAATAGTTTGCAAATTGGAGCCTCAATTTACAGTGTCATTTTGTCATGTGGCTTTTTTTACTTTGACACGTCTGTGCATTTTTCCTTATAGGCTCCTTTGTTACATTTATTCCATCACCATGGAAGAGATCACACCTGATTTGGCCCGCATTTTCATACACACCAAACTCTATCTGCCTAACCATGGGTCTTTCCAGTGTGGCACTCAAAATTGGCATTCGTCCAGGGCTTTATGACTTACTTATTTTTAAAACCACACCAATAGAAACACCAACGAGTCTTTGAACTTCTCTGTGTTTTGTGTTTAGATCAGAAGGACTTTTGATTTCTTCTATTTTTGTTGAATTCAGTTTTTTCATCTCAAATTTAATAAAATAACAAAGAAAAATAATAGAAAAAACTGACGTTTTACTAAAAACTTGATTCTAATGATTTCACCACTATTAATTATAGCATAAAAATAAAAACTTGAACAGCAGATCTACATTACATCTACTTCACAAAGTCAACTTATTGATCATATGCCTTCGTCTACTTTTGTAAATATTTTAAGAAAAGTAACGGCATATTTCCAACAATTCCGAACTTACTAACTGACATTTCATAGGGCTATTTAGTCAACTTATCTTTCTTATTCAAAAGTTTATTTTAACACGCTGTATTGTATTTATATACAAATAAACATTGACACCGAATATCATTGCAATCGGACAACTGTATCATATAGCCCCAATCAACCAATATTTTCGTATATGATAATTAATTTTTAATCCTAAAATTAAATACAATTTTGACAGCTCTGCTTCTTTCCGAAATCCAACTCGCAATCACATACGAATATATTTCAAATTTAATCTAATTTAAAATTAATTACGAAATGTACGAAAAATTTCCATAAATAATATATCCCTTCGAATTTTGCATTAAACTCCCACTATATTACATTTAAAACGATAAATATTGGATGAGTGCATAAGTTCGTGCCCGATTTCAAGTGCAAACTAAAATTGAAATTTTTTGAAGAAAGCGCTTTTATTAATCAATTATGTATTCACCATCATGTTCGGCAATCCACTCCCAACGTTCAACCAATATACGGATGCCTGATTCATAGAAATCGCGCGGTTTCTCATTGAAAAAGGTGTCAAGGTGGTTTTTGACGTCTTCCATATTTTTAAATTTTTTTCCATTCAAATTGTTCTGCAGCGATCGAAACAAATGATAATCAGAAGGTGCAATGTCGGGTGAATATGGGGGTTGCGGCATGATTTCCCAATTCATCTCCTTCAGTTTGGCCAGGGTCGGTTTTTCAACATGTGGCCTGGCGTTGTCATGATGGAAAAGAACTCCTTTGCGATTGGCCAAAATCGGACGTTTTTCATCAATTGCTTTCTTCAATTCGACCAATTGCTGACAATACAGCAGTACCTTCGTCGGATGCAATCCACCTTTCGACATCGGTTCCGCCCCTTCGTGTGCCTGTTTCCATGTTCTTTTGCATTGAACATTGTTGTACGGGACCCATTTTTCATCTCCAGTCACGAACCGATCCAAAAAAGGTTCGTTTTTGATCCGTCGAAGCAAAGAAATTGCTGTTGACATACGGTCCACTTTGTTCTTTCCACTCAACTGATGTGGCACCCATGTATCGAGCTTCAAAGTGTACCCAACCTTTTTTAAACGACGAAACGCAGTTGATTTGTTGACGTTCAATTCACTGGCACCCTCTTCCGTCAAAATACGTGAGTTATTCGCAACTAAAGTCCTTAGAACATCGTCATCAAGCTCAGAAGGCCGTCCACTGCGAGGTTGATCTTCGAGGTTAAAATCTCCAGAACGAAATTTCGCGAACCATTTCTTTACTGTGCGGAGTGCTGGAGCACGGTCCAAATAAACTTCGCGAATATCTTTAGTTGCAGCGCCCACTGTTTTTCCTTTGCGGAATTCGTATAACATAATATGACGCATATGATCTTTTTCGTTGTTCATCTTCCATGCGTCTTTTTACTAAGCAACTCAAATCAAAATGAAGTTATTTTATGCTTGATTTACAGTTCGGACTGTCACCTTTCCAACGATATATAATATGTATATATTTCTTTCACGAGCGCCACTCTCAAACGATTCGTACGGCATCCAGCGGAATCGGGCACGAACTTATGCACTCATCCAATATGTATGAAAATAGACACACAAGCTGTTGTAACTACATTAAATATACTAAATTGACACTTTGTTACGACTTAATCACCCAAAATGATATGCACACGACTACATAAATTCAACACTCGACCTGCCTGAACTTAAGTGACATTAATTAATCCCACAGGTTTTCGGCATAAATGAGCTATTCATACAATAAATACCGCTATAGAGAATGTGTAAATGTGTGACACATAAAAATGTATGTACTCGTACATACGTGTATGCATGTAGTGTGTATTTATATAAATTAATATTGTGAATTTTAATTCAATTTACTCGATAACCAAATGCGGAACCGAAAAGATTGTATTAAGTACATTTGACCTGTTACAATGCCCTTTATTGGGTGGTTGGTTAGGTGAGGTTGCAATAATTTGATATTTGCATTCGCGTCAATAACAGCAACAACAACAACAACAACAACAACAACAGCAGCAACAATGGCCAATTAGATTAAAGTGCTAAGGCAAAAGAATAATTAAAGTGCAAACAAGCGAGTGATTTTGTATTGGTTTGTGTTTGGTTGTGTGTGTGTGGTTGTTCTATTAAGGGTAAATATTGGGTTGCCCCCCAAAAAACCGCCGATTTTTCATACAGAACGCGTAGGCAATTTTTCTGAACAGCTTGTGTCTATTTAATTGTATTTTTTCTTTGGACAGTTATAAGCTGTCACTTATAGCTTGCTTTAGAAAAAAAAGTACTCGTAAATATTTTTATATTTGTTTGTTTGGCATCAATTTTGATATGGAGCTCACAAAGGAAAATTTTCACTATGTTTTACCTTTTTATTTTCTTAAAGAAAAAAAATACATAATTTATATGGTGATAAGGCCTTAAAAGAAACACAGTGCCGAAGTTGGTTTGTCAAATTCCGTACCACAACAGGTTGGTAACGAGATGCGTGTTAACTCAACAGTTGACTACAGAAGAGTGCCTATTGGATTAGTCTAGTGGACCATATGGTCCAAAAATTGTTGCCTTTATTTTAAAATAAAAATAAAATAAAAGTAAAAAATTGACAAAATGTTTCTGTTCAAAATACTCTAATGACTTTGATAGTCTTATATTTTAAATTTAAAAATAATACCCGGTCCGGATATCTACATATATTCTTATCAGGATTCTACCTCAACAAGCGCGTCATATTAAATCTAGCCAAAGTTTAAAAAGGAAAAAGGTTGGTTGAGTTATTGCTGTTGCTTAACTTGCTATAATAAATACTTTATATTTATTAATTATTATTTGATATTAATGATTTAAAAAAAAATTTTTACACACTGATCTAAACAAGTCTAGCAAAGGCAATAAATAAGATGAGGTTAATATCGATAGGATATGATGTGGAGTATCCTCACTGATGCTCTCAATTAATATGATCATGAGATTACCAGACCACTGTAGGGTGCTCTGAGCAGAACTTACCAAAACCATGATCACAAACCCATCAACTAGCATACAGACTGACAGCTTAGCTGACTTTAGAGCTCCACAATGCAACCATAAAACCGCTATGTGGCGATAAACTGTAAAAGTACTTTGAATAGGCCTGTAGAGAGAAGTATGCAACAATTTCAGTTGAATACTAGTATTTTGATAATGAAATTATGCTAATTTGCTATTTGTATAGCTTCGTGGTTCGAGGCTTCCTGCAGGCCGATTAATTTTATTTTATTTTTTATTTTTTTGTTGAATGCAAGATCGCCCTTATCTGAATGCATAGTATACATAAATATCACAGTCAATAAACTCTGTCCACGGCACTCTGTCAGCACAAAACTGCAATTGGTTTGATATATGTCGTACGCCAAATCTTGGAAAATTCTCAGAAATAAGGCTAAGCAACGCCCAAACGATCTCTCCGTGCCTTTTGAAGTCATATGGTATGCTTCTCTTTATCGTGTGCCTTTTTAATTGAATGCTGAAGAGAATGAAGAGTACTCGTAGGTATGAACTCCTATAAGAGCAAACAACTGCTCAAATAAACAATATTGGCATCTACAGGCGCGCGTGGGTTCTATTTCTCCAAACTGGATAAGGAAACGACGTGTATGGTATGTGTTTGGTAGAGAACGAGAAGAAGACGAAATATCTTCTAAAAACAAACAAACAGTCATCGATTCCGTATCTTGGCCTCCACGTCACTAGTGACAGTCATAACTCTGGAGTAGTCGATAGTTGGGAGATGGGACCATGTGCATAAGTTCACGCAAGTGAGGAAAGTTTTTGACTGTCAATCACCTGGGAGGGACCAAAAATGATTCTTTTGCATATGGATCAAGCAGCTTACGACGTCCGGTCTTAGACCAAGTATCCCCTGGGTAGACAACAAACATCCATTTGGAGGCGAACTTAAGTGAGGAGGCGAATCCCATGCGGTTGTGCGTAGGGTTTGGAACCCACCACACGAAAAAACAACCCAATGAAAAGTCAATTTCAGCCTCGGATGAGAGACCCCCGCAAATGTTTTAAGGTTTAGGATTTTAGGGCATCCTCCTGTCCTGAATGTCCGGTCCCTTAATTGGGAAGGTGCCGCTGCCCAGCTGCCCCGCTGGTTGATGTCTTCAGAAAATTTAAGGCTGACATCACCGCCGTCCAAGAGATGTGTTGCACGGAATAAGGATGGAAGAAGGTGGGTTCTTGAGCGAAGATACGCACGTGCCTCTGTGTATCGAAGAACGCCCGTCAACAAACAAAAGGAAGGTTCGACGTTGAAAAACTTAAATCACAACAGACTGCCGAGTGGTTTTCTACTCGACTTGCACATCTGCTCTCTGAGAGCCTCCCTCTCGGGAACGAAAATGAAATTCTACAAGTCGTTCATCATACCGGTTCTTTAAATGCTGAACCAATTTTCGTTCGAGCTCCTTTTCCAATATGGAGTATGAGTTTTGATGTTTTTCCATTAATTAGCGGGCTCTGTGGCTATTGCAGCCGGCTTGTGAAACACATTTTTGAAAACTAAGCCAACAAATGAAGCTTTTTTCATCCATTATTTGGTTCTAAAATCAATAATTTCCCACATGACCTTGATATATACCATAATTTGCACTTACACATGTAAACAGAACCATACGTGTATGCCCACTTTGGTATGCCAAACACACACATGCACTTAAAAGCTCGATTGGTTAATTTCCAACCGCAAATACAGTCAAACAAACGGCGACATGTTAATGAAACCAAAAACATTACAACGGCAATTACAACACAAACAACAATAAAAAGAAACATGATAAGAGCGCCACAACCGCTGAATCATACTCAACTGACCGCTATACTCACATTGGCTGCGGTTGAAGCGCTTAATAAATTCAGGAAGTTTTCAACAGCCCATAATTATCCTGTTCCGTTGTAACTAGCAGTAGATATTATGATGGTGTACAACATGCCGCATGCCACTGGCAACATGCAACATGACAAACAGCTTCATATTTCGCAGCGCTCACTGTTTCACCGTCTGATTTTCTGTTCCCAAACCATCCTGCCAGTAGCAAATCACCTTCGTTTGACCAACGGTACCTACTGCGTGCGTTTACTCCTGCAATTGTTTTTGTTTTCGAGCACACAATGCACATTTGCCCAATAAACTGAATGACTGAGTGACTGAGTGACTGTCCGACTGAATAAATGACTGGTGCATTCATATTTCATTTGACCGCTCGTTGCTGACAGGATAATGCGGTTGAATGGCAACGACAAATCACTTGCACCACATATGCATGCTATTAACACGTGTACACGTATGTACATACTACATATACTCGTATCCTCGTATACGTAAAGGCGAGCCCGTATGGGTATAAGCGCGGCTGGCTTATGTTGTAAACGGCGATGTCACCAGCGTTCGACCAAAATAGCCAACTGCACTTGCGCTTGGAAGTGTGATTGAGTATGTTGCCTGAATAGCAGTATTTTTGTACGAGTATACACGTGTATGTATACATATGTACAAATTATATGTATGTACCATATATGAGCTTACTAATTTTGTAATCTGCATTCTACTAACAGTTGTCTTTGATTGCAGCTGTGCTAGACCGTCATGACCACCATATTTAACGCTAGAAATGACTTGGCTCTGGTTTCTGTTTATGAATGAGAGTTTTGGTGGCTTTTCGTATGTAAGGAAATGGTATATTTTTCCCTGAACAAAAGACGATAAAGCACAAAGAAAATTTCAGCACTCAAAAGTGTTGTCCTGATAACGAAATTGAACGGGAAAAGGAAAGCAAATTTAATTTGGTTTCAGCAATAGTCCTTTCATGAAGAGAGAGGCTTAGTCGATTTTGTACTTTTTGAAACACAGCAGATGCGAAAATAAGCCAAATTACTGGTCAGAAGTAAAATAACCGTTATATTAAACCTAGGTGTGGTTGTGGATTGAATGTTGCCACCTTCATTTGTTTTTTTTCTTCTTTTTTTTGAGTATAGTCCTGTTTCTTATATGCTGATACAGTGACAATATGTAATCGAAAAGTGTGAGCAAGAGATCCTCCTTCGTCTAGGTTGGTCGTTGGACTTAGAACCCACTTTTGATGACAACCGGGGTAAATGCTATGGCGACCATATAAAGAGATGAAAATTTCGTTGGATTTGTGATGGCAGCTATAAAGGGTGGTTAAATTTTCAAGGGCCGATGTTGATTTTGAATAAAACACAAACTATTTAGGAAACTATTGAAATTTTATTTTATTATGATATATTGGTATTACTCAATTATGTATGTAACAAAATATCGGCCAAATGAGCGCCGCGACCTCGGCGGCACACCTCCATACGATGGTCCAAATTTTCGATGACGCTGAGGCATAATAGAGTTTCTATGCCGTTAATGTGCCGAATTATCTCATCCTTTAGCTCTTGAATTGTTGCTGGCTTATCGACGTACACCTTTTCTTTCAAATAACCCCAGAGAAAAAAGTCCAACGGTGTCAAATCACATGATCTTGGGGGCCAATTGACATCGCCATTACGTGAGATAACACGGCCATTGAATTTGTTGCGCAAAAGAGCCATTGTTTCGTTAGCTGTGTGGCAAGTGGCACCGTCCTGCTGAAACCACATATCGTCCACATCCATATCTTCCAATTGTGGCCATAAAAAATTCGTTATCATCTCACGATAGCGAACACCATTCACAGTAACTGTCTGACCGGCCTCATTTTGGAAAAAATACGGCCCGATGATGCCGCCAGCCCATAAACCACACCAAACAGTCACTCTTTGTGGGTGCATTGGTTTTTCGACAATCACTCTTGGATTCTCATTCGCCCAAATGCGGCAATTCTGTTTATTGACGAATCCACTGAGGTGAAAATGTGCCTCATCACTGAACATGATTTTCTTCGAAAATTTTCATAATAAGTCTGGATAACTTTAACACCTTGTTGGATTGTGTATCTCTCCATGGTTAAAATTGAGTAAGTCTGAAATAGAGAAATGTCAAATTAAATTCGGAAAAAAACTTGGCGTTTAGGTGTGGTTCACATTCAACATCGGCCCTTACAATTTAACCACCCTTTATTATGCCGCCACATACTATCATTCGCTCCAGTGGACGAGCCTTTTATTTAGAGAAATTAGTTTGGAGACAGTGAGTGATCACACATTATAATAATTTTTATTTAATAATTTTATATTTAAGTCAAGTTTGCATTTTAGTTAAAGCTCAGTCTGGGTATAGATCCAATTAATCAATCGACGGCCGCGGTAGCCGAGGGATTAGCATTTCGTACTGTCATTCGGTAGTCTCGGGTTAAAATCTGGTGTCATACTAACATCCAAAAAGTTATAGAAAATTAATATATGGTAAATAAAAAATTAAGCAAAATTTTCTAATTGCGGTCGCCACTCGGCAGGGAATGTCAATTCCTCCGTGTGTATTTCTAACATGAAAATAAAGGCTCCTCGGAGGAGGCTTAGTATAAACTGTAGGTCCCTCCATTTGTTGGAAAAACATTAAGACGCAAAACCACAAAACTGGAGGAGGAGCTCGGTCGATAGCGGTTACAAAGAGCCAAAGAGCGGTTTAGAACCGATCTGCTTTTGTAGAGGTTTTAGTTTTGAGGAATTTCAGTTTGTAGAGTGAGCACTTCTTTGGGGGAAAATTTCAGTATGGGTGTTGAGGCAGCTTTTGAAAACCATATAGTCTCGGAAAAGAGGCTTTTTGTGAAATTGCTTTTCATTTTGTTATTTTTTGAGCGTTGAGTAGTACAATTTGACGATTTCATATTGGGCGAAGACCATTTTGCCGGGTTGACATTTGCGGTCTCTATATTAGGTAGTTACATAGAAATTATGATTTTCTGGTATTTGACTATGTTGAGATAAACATAACACCATACATCTAAACAGGGGCCGGTCTCATTATACTCGGTATTATAATGAGCTTCTGGGAGGGAACAATACTTCAGCCTGCTGAATTGCAGGAAAAATATTTCACTCGAAGTAAGTGCGCTTGGATTCCCCGTTGATGATGATGAAATAAACATTCTGTTATACGATTATAATGAAGTTCGTACAGAGATTTTTTGTCGGAAAAATAATAAAGCGGCGAAAATTGATAATTTACTATTCAATGTGATGACTGACAATGAGCTTTTTGCAGTAAAATTTAATCGAATGAATGCGGGATTTACGATACGCCGTACAACAGAAAAGGTTTCATCAAGATAGTGAAGAACTACCAAGTGAGATTTTATTCTCTTCCTCCATTATGTGTAACGACAGCCTTAGGCCGAAAATAATGTAAACAGTGTATGCGTGTTAGTATGAGTCGGAGGAGTATGCGCCTGTGTGAGTGCGATCAGCACAGACTATGTTGACGTAAATGTTGCTAACGAATTATAACATATAACCCTATTGACATGTTGACGGAAGTCTCCGAGTGGGCATCATGTAGTATTTGCAACATTTGCCGCGATGAAAGTACGAATGTGTGTGAACGCAACACATGTAGTGGTATCCATCAGCAACATTGCGGAGCCTTTGAGTTTCGTTATGGACCAAACAACATCTATATAAGGCCCATAAAATTTATAAACGGAAAAAAAAAGAAAAAAAAGGTTTTGAAGTGCCGACAGCCAAAATAAAAAGTGTAGTGTAATAAATTTGTGGATATTTAAATATTTATAAAAAAAAAAAAAAATAAAGGAGAAATAAAAATTGTATGGGCAGGCTCCCAAGTAGCCAGGAGTTGAATAACCAAATAACAACACGAAGATAAACTGGAATTGGAGGTAAGCAGATAAATGTAGAATTTTTATTATAATATACATATGTACAATTGTATACACATATATATATAAGTTTGAAAAAAAAAGGCAAATGAAATACCCTGGTTATTGACAAAAATCTTCCATTTGCAGGTCACCAGAAAACAAAGAAAAAAAATAAATAAGGACCATCACGACGTTTATGCATCAACCACTGCCATCACGACGTTTATGCATCAACCACTGCCATCACGACGTTTATGCATCAACCACTGCCATCACGATTTTTTATGCATCAGCCACTGCCACCACAACAGCAACAAAAACTGAAAAACAACAAGGACCAGAGGAAACATTACCACGGCAGGACCGCCTACAAATGTACGAGGATTCCAACCCAGGACGTAATCCAGGAATATAAAAATTTTCACCTTTTTATTATTTTTGATATTTTTTTTGGCACTTACCAATTTCCTGTGAGCTTCCTTCTGATTTTTTTCACAAGCAAAATTATGAAATAATGTTTGATTAAATTATATTTGTAGGAAGATATAGAATATTATTTGCAATAATTTCATGAGCCATTTCATAAACAATTTTTTTTAATTTCAAAAAAAAAAAAAAGGAAGCAAGAAATATTTCCTTTATTAGCTTTTTATTGAATTTTCTTTTCTTTTTTGTTAATGTAACAAGTTGCTTTTCTTACACCGTTTTAGTACTTCAGATATTATCGGATTAATATCTTATTCTCTCTTACGCACAGTACTTTTTGCATTCGAACTTAACTTTTCCGTCACACATAACCTTCCTTTGAACATGGAAAAAAAGGGGCGAATAACCTATGCATAATAAATTAATAATTTTAAAGCACATTTTTTTTATTTTTATTTTTAATTTTTTATAACAACTTTTGTGAAATAATTATCAAATTTCACATAGAAAACTTTTTGCTAAATCACGCCGAACCCGGCACTATATACGCGATCCGCGACCCGTCAGCTATATTCACAACTAATCCGTAGAGTAGCAATATAATATAGGTATACCTATATGTACGTACACTTTTGAGAATTTAAATAGAAGAGTAGAGTACCAGTGAGACAGGCTCATACACGTATATAATCTTTGTTGTTAGCTTCTCTTCTCCCACACAGGTTCTTCTCCAATATGTTGGTACCATCATCGCGGAGCAGACCAGGTGAGTGACTACTATACTCTTATACACACAAGAATACACACAGGTACATATATGTAGGGACACCTAGTTTTTTTAATTTTTTATTATGCATTACCATTCTTCCTTTTTTGTTTTTTTTTTTAATTTTTATTAGAATTCAATAAAATATGTATTATATTATTCATAACTGAGAGTAAGATATTAAAAGCTGGGTAGGAATTTTAAGTAAGGGAATATTGTATTTAATTTAAAGATACCATTAATTTAAATTGTAATTTAACAAAGAAAAAAAAAATGAATTATCTTAATAAATGAAGATATTATACGTAATTCTTTAATAACATGAAGCACTAAGTTAATTTATGGTGTAGGTGTTGCGGTTGCACGTACGAGGGGACATGGGAGTGATGACTAACGCAGGGATGGATTAAGACCGACGGACGAGACAGTTGACAGACGGACCTGTTCAGGAAAGGGGGTCGTTGTAAGATGAGAGGAGTCAACACAACGGCCATGGCTTCGCATTCACATGTCGAAGGGGCGGGTAGACTCCACCTGACTGACAGACAGCGACGAACTGACGGGACTGAACACATATTTTACACTCAACATTTTTTGTTGTTTCCTAAACATCTCACACATTCGGCATGATGATTTTGTTACTGTAGCGTAGGCAGAGCGAGTGGCCAACAACCCACCCAACCGATGAGCTAGTCCAGGGACCGCAAGCGTGCCGAAGCGACACTCGACCTTGCCACAAACATGCAGCTACATAACAATGGCGCCCAACGGTATAAAACTTACCTTACCTTTTTTTAACGATATTGGGGAACTATAACAGCATCATCACACCGATCAGTCAGAAGTGGTTTGTGTTGATATGGTTATACCTGGGGAATGCTTAAGTACTGCCTATATCTTGTTAAGCAAATAGTATGGGCAAAGACTTAACATATTTAATCGGGATATCTACAATAAGTTTTCTTATATAATTGTGAGGGCAACTGTGTAAGCCACGTTACTGGCAATCTAGCGTAGCCATTAATTGAGGTTTTCAGCCGGTCTTCGCTTGGGTCGGAAGAAGTGTAGAGTGCGCATTCAATGATTCGTCAAATGTATTGTAGACTCTCACACACATGGGGGATTAATTGACTTAAATTTGTACAGAGGACGAACGAACTAATCACACCCATTTTGACCTCGGCAACGCAACACCACACACACCATTTCAAATATATTGTTTTTACTTTGAGTTCTTTAATACACATTTACATGTGCATAGCGTATGTAAGTCCATATAGAGTGAAATAGGTGAAATATTTTTGAAGTTTTATATTTGCATATTTTGTTTTTTTATCAAATTAAATAAGTTGTAATCATTTGTACTCCTACCATATTATTATTATTATTGGAAGATATATGAATAAATATATTACAGGCGTGAGCACATATATGCCATTTGAATTAAATTTTTCATAATTTTATTTACATTTTTGATGCATTACTTTATTTGAATTTTCTTGGAGTTTTCGAGAACCACAAATATTTTCATTTCTGGTTCGTGGCAAATTAACTAAGAAATTTTTAAATATTCTTTGGCTTAGATATTGAAGTGTAGTTTTAAGATTAAATTCATTTTTACGCTTGTGAAATCTGTAGTTTGATTAGGAAGATTTATTTGGCATTCGTCACAGAAGCGAGAACATCAACTGCGACATATCCGAATGTCAGATAAGGGGGGAGTAGAACGCGGGTTAAGAATTTTTGATTCAAGCAGACCAGTTACAAGAAGTTATTCGCGCGCTCTTGAGAATCAGGTAGTCGGCTCAATTTTTAACCAGATTGATACAGGGATAGAAAAATCAGTGGATTTCGTTCCATCCGATATTTTTAATAGGTGTGCAGAGAGGGTCTTTAGGACGATTGGACCTGAGGCGCAAAGCAATCACGATACGGAAGAAAAAAATAGTGAGGAGGCAGATTATAGTTTGAGCTTTTCGCGGAAAATCGATTTGCTTTTGCAGATGTCACAACAAAGTGAAACAGGCGGAGAAAAGGGGGATAACAACCTCGGTGGAGCAGAAAGAGTCAAAGACATGGAAGCTGGAAGTTCGAAAGCTCCGAGTGGTGAGCCCTCCGGTATCATGACGAGCATAGAACAGCTAAGTCGTCTAACGGCTATGATGATGCAACAGAACGACATGATGTCGCAATGCATGAATGAAGTGCGGCACATGCGGGAAAAAGTGGCGAACCTCAGTGGGCGTTTAACTGAAATGGAGACTTCAGCGCAGGCCCTGGGACAGCGGTGTACTGTGGCATCCACTCCCGAAAATCTAGGGCAACGCCGTTGCGTTGAACAGGTTGCTAGTAGAAACGCAATGTCAAAAGAATCAAATTCTTGTGAGACACCGAGATGGAAAAAGGTAGATCTCGAGAAATGGCATATAAAGTTCGATGGAACTGGAAAAGGGATGAGTGTGGAAAGTTTCATTTTTCGGGTTGAAAAACTGCGGGAACAGAATGACATATCATATTTCCAGCTCTTCACAGATTTTCATTGTTTAGTTTCAGGAGGCGCTCTGAAGTGGTATTGGCAGATGCTTGAAGATAAAGCAGACCATCCAGATTTTGGATATTTCGAATTGAAGGCAGAGCTGCTAAACCACTTCAGAACTGCTGAGTCTGATCACGAAATAATCCGCGAAATCTTAGAAAGAAAGCAACAGCCTCACGAGAACTTTGATGAGTTTTATAGTGATATTCATGACCTTATTTTCAAACTCCGTGGTAAAATCTCTGAGAAAGAATTAGTAGGAATGGTCAGGGGAAATCTTAAGCCATACGTAGCTAACTTGACGTTCGCGTCCAAGATGGATAGCATGGCGGAATTAGCAGCTGAATGTAAGAGAGCTGAAAAACTGATTAAGGATAACAGAGGTAGACCTAGGGCAGTTAATGAATTAGAATTAAGACACGAGAAATTGATAGACACCACAGTAGAGGCGTTAGATAAGAGCCAGATGAATAAGAAAACATCTAATGCTCACTTATCCAAGCCTTCATCCACATCGGCTGGCCCTAACGTAGTTAAATCTACCATAAATTCTTTCTGTGCCTCACCTTTCCACTTAATGTTATGCTTTTCGTGCGGGATGCCGGTGAACCACTACAACAAAAATCCAACAGAGGCGCAAAAAGAAACCAAGTGCAACTCTTCTTTTCACAACATGTTGTGTTTTGCTTGTGGGAGTGATGCATCCTTTTGTGTATTTAAAGATCAGGGAAAATCCAACCTGGCGGAGATGACCGGGAGCCTCAGCCAGAAAACAGGCAACCCGGAAAGAAAGTAGTAAGGATTTTAGCTAGGGAGAACAAAAACGAGAAACAGAAAGAAGATGAAATAGTAAAAGTACAGGAAGCTAAGCCAACTAAAAGTTTACATCAACGAAAATTAGAGTACGAAGAAGCGCGTAGGAGAATTTTTTGTGAGGAATTTAATAAAAAGAATAATAGGAATTATAAGAAGATTGCTAAAATAAGAGAGAAAAGAAAATGTTTGAAAATAATCCGCAACAAAATAATTTCAACGATAGTTACAGTCAATGGGGACAACAGATTCTTTGCGAAGACCAAAATAGGTGGTCATGAAGTACTGGCATTACTCGATTCGGGAGCAGGAGCCAGCTGCATAGGTAAAAGCTATAAGGAATTGTTGAAAGGTAAAGAAAGCATAATTATGCCAATCAAGGGGCAAAATATTAGGACGGCGAACGGAGGAGAGACTGCTGTAATAGGAGCTATCAAATTACCTGTTGTATGGGATAAAATAACAAGAGAAATGGAGTTTTTAATAGTTCCAGGGCTCCAGCAAGAAGTATATTTAGGGATCGATTTCTGGTCAACTTTTGATATGAGTGTTGTGAGCAAAGGGGCGAAGGGGAATGTTAATGAGGCTAGAGTTTCAGAGCTGGCAACCGCTGATGGTACTTTATCATCTGACGCAGTACAACACCTACTTTCGACCGAACAGACAAGTGCACTAGAATGGGTGAAATCACAATTCCCTTCATTTTCAACCTTGGGACTAGGCCGAACAAATGTAGAGGAACATGTGATTGAGGTTGTTGACGAGAATCTGCCGGTGAAACAGCGACACTACCCAATCTCACCTGCTATTCAAAAACTCGTGTTCGCTGAGCTGGACAGGATGCTTAGTATGGGAGTTATCGAAGAGTCAAACAGCAGTTGGAGCTCACCTGATTCCTTAGTGATTAAGGGTACCAAAAACCGTCTTTGTCTAGATGCGCGCAAGGTCAATGAACGTACCGTTAAAGATGCTTATCCGCTGCCACATATAGATGGTATCCTTAGTAGACTTCAAAATACCCGGTATATATCAGCCATCGATCTTAAGGACGCGTTTTGGCAGATACCATTAGAAAGTAAATCCAGAGAAAAGACTGCTTTTACGGTTCCTGGTAGACCTTTGTATCAGTTCACCGTGATGCCTTTCGGACTCTGCAACGCAGCGCAAAGAATGTGTCGTTTAATGGACAAAGTGATACCTGCTCCGCTCCGTGATTCTGTGTTTGTATATCTTGACGATCTGTTAGTGTGTTCGGAAGATTTCTCATCCCATATGTGTTTGTTGGAAAAGGTCGCGAGGTGTTTACGAGATGCAAAACTAACAATCAATGTAGAAAAGAGCAAATTCTGTTTCAAAGAAGTACGATACCTCGGATATGTTGTCGGGGATGGATGTATTCGAACGGATGAAAATAAGGTAGCTGCGATGAGAGATTTTCCAGAACCTAAAAGTCCAAAACAACTTCGTCGGTTCCTGGGCATGACAGGCTGGTACCGGCGTTTTATTCAAGACTATGCGACGATTGCAGCTCCCCTGCACGACTGCCTCTCAAAGGACAAGATAAAGAAATTCACGATGACCGACGGCGCCAAGGCATCATTTGAGAAGCTTAAATCAAGATTGATAACAGCACCGGTATTGATGCATCCCGACTTTGACCGACATTTTTATATACAGTGCGACGCTTCGACAGACGGGGTAGGAGGAGTGCTATTCCAGCTAGATGACGACCGAAATGAACGACCAATTGCGTATGTGTCTGCTAAACTCAATAAAGCTCAAAAGAATTATAGTGTTACTGAACTGGAATGCTATGCGGCTATCTTAAGCGTGAAAAGATTCAGGCCATACGTAGAAGGACTACCATTTACTATCATTACGGACCATGCAAGCCTAAAGTGGCTCATGCAACAGAAAGACTTATCTGGAAGGTTAGCAAGGTGGAGTTTGAAACTTCAAAGCTTCAACTTCAACATCGAACACAGGAAGGGAGCACAAAACGTAGTGCCCGACACCTTGTCCAGGATGAATATGGAAGAGTTTAAAGTGAGTGACAGGATACTAGACGTATGCTTAGAATCACCATGTTTTTTCTCGGAAGAATACAAAGAACTTAAAAGGACAGTGACGGAAAATAAAGACAGACTTCCAGACCTTTGCGTATCAGACGGTTACGTGTATAGAAGGACTCAATTTGACAGAGGAGAAGAAGTTCAAACGGAACAGTCCTGGAAACTTTGGGTCCCCACGGAGTTGAGACCTGGCTTGGTAGAATCTTCTCACAGTTCTCCATCAGCTGGTCACGGTGGAATTCATAAAACCTTGGAAAGACTACGCGAAAAATATTACTGGCCGGGAATGGTAGCGGATGTGTGTGCTCTTATAAAAGAGTGTGAAGTTTGCAAGTGCAACAAAACGCAAAATGTTTTCAAGAAACCACCCATTAAGAAACAGCATATTACGGAACGTCCATTTCAAAGGCTGTTCATAGATTTCATGGGACCGTTTCCACGTAGTTGTGATGGTAATGTGTATGTATTTGTGTGTCTTGATCATGCGTCTAAATTCGTGTTTTTGCGACCGGTCCGTAAAGCCACTTCAGCAGAAGTCATAAAATACCTCGAAAAAGACGTTTTCCACGTATTCGGTGTGCCCGAATATGTACATTCGGATAATGGCAAACAATTTGTCTCGGACATGTTTAAAAGTTTCTTAAGCAAATATGGCACTAAGCAGATAAAAACTGCATTTTATTCACCCCAAGGGAATGCTGCAGAAAGAGTGAACCGATCAGTATTACAGGTCATAAGATCGTTCATCAATGAAAACCAAAGAAACTGGGATAAGCATATAAGTGACGCAGCATTTGCTCTGCGTAGTGCTACACATTCTGCAATCAACGTGTCTCCGTATTATGCTGCCTTCGGGATGCCGATGATACAGCATGCTGCATCATATGATATATACCGAAAGTTGGCTAGTTTAAAGGATGCAGATTGTGAGATAGAGACAGCAAGCGACAGACTACAGCTGATTCGAAATAAAATTATAAAGGAGCTGAAGCTGGCTCATGAAAGGAGCAAAAAAGCTTATAACACTAGAAGCGCAGACGTAAAATTCCAGATAGGACAAACTGTATACCGTAAGAACTTTAAACAAAGTTCACAAATCGAAAGATATAATGCAAAATTAGCTCCGAAACACATAAAATGTATCGTGCTAAAGGTTATAGGGAACTCTATGTATGAGCTTGGAGATAGCAATGGAAAAAAGATCGGTACCTACCACGCGAAAGACATTTTTGCCAAGTAGTGTTACACGTCTTCTTGGTGAGAACTCGTTTTACCTGTTGTAAGTTAAGGACATTGGAAGATACTGGACTACCCAAAACTTAGGAACGCGACCGAAATAGCCCATAAGTGTATTAATTTTTACCCTAGTTATCAGGAAAAATTAGTCCTCATCTGTTTACTTAACCAAGGACACTAACACAAACTCAAATCGAAAAAGAAAAAAAAAAAAAAAATACATGCGAACTTAAGTTGTTTGCCCGGCTCGGAGTCGTGGGTCGAAGCCACACGTTAGATGCGACAAATGAACCTGGACAGGCTGCGTTATTAAATTTTTTTTACACACACGCTCCATGATGCAAGCACCATCGGCGGATGTGAGCCTGTAACGACAGCCTTAGGCCGAAAATAATGTAAACAGTGTATGCGTGTTAGTATGAGTCGGAGGAGTATGCGCCTGTGTGAGTGCGATCAGCACAGACTATGTTGACGTAAATGTTGCTAACGAATTATAACATATAACCCTATTGACATGTTGACGGAAGTCTCCGAGTGGGCATCATGTAGTATTTGCAACATTTGCCGCGATGAAAGTACGAATGTGTGTGAACGCAACACATGTAGTGGTATCCATCAGCAACATTGCGGAGCCTTTGAGTTTCGTTATGGACCAAACAACATCTATATAAGGCCCATAAAATTTATAAACGGAAAAAAAAAGAAAAAAAAGGTTTTGAAGTGCCGACAGCCAAAATAAAAAAAATAAAGGAGAAATAAAAATTGTATGGGCAGGCTCCCAAGTAGCCAGGAGTTGAATAACCAAATAACAACACGAAGATAAACTGGAATTGGAGGTAAGCAGATAAATGTAGAATTTTTATTATAATATACATATGTACAATTGTATACACATATATATATAAGTTTGAAAAAAAAAAGGCAAATGAAATACCCTGGTTATTGACAAAAATCTTCCATTTGCAGGTCACCAGAAAACAAAGAAAAAAAATAAATAAGGACCATCACGACGTTTATGCATCAACCACTGCCATCACGACGTTTATGCATCAACCACTGCCATCACAACAGCAACAAAAACTGAAAAACAACAAGGACCAGAGGAAACATTACCACGGCAGGACCGCCTACAAATGTACGAGGATTCCAACCCAGGACGTAGTCCAGGAATATAAAAATTTTCACCTTTTTATTATTTTTGATATTTTTTTTTGGCACTTACCAATTTCCTGTGAGCTTCCTTCTGATTTTTTTCACAAGCAAAATTATGAAATAATGTTTGATTAAATTATATTTGTAGGAAGATATAGAATATTATTTGCAATAATTTCATGAGCCATTTCATAAACAATTTTTTTTAATTTCAAAAAAAAAAAAAAAGGAAGCAAGAAATATTTCCTTTATTAGCTTTTTATTGAATTTTCTTTTCTTTTTTGTTAATGTAACAAGTTGCTTTTCTTACACCGTTTTAGTACTTCAGATATTATCGGATTAATATCTTATTCTCTCTTACGCACAGTACTTTTTGCATTCGAACTTAACTTTTCCGTCACACATAACCTTCCTTTGAACATGGAAAAAAAGGGGCGAATAACCTATGCATAATAAATTAATAATTTTAAAGCACATTTTTTTTATTTTTATTTTTAATTTTTTATAACAACTTTTGTGAAATAATTATCAAATTTCACATAGAAAACTTTTTGCTAAATCACGCCGAACCCGGCACTATATACGCGATCCGCGACCCGTCAGCTATATTCACAACTAATCCGTAGAGTAGCAATATAATATAGGTATACCTATATGTACGTACACTTTTGAGAATTTAAATAGAAGAGTAGAGTACCAGTGAGACAGGCTCATACACGTATATAATCTTTGTTGTTAGCTTCTCTTCTCCCACACAGGTTCTTCTCCAATATGTTGGTACCATCATCGCGGAGCAGACCAGGTGAGTGACTACTATACTCTTATACACACAAGAATACACACAGGTACATATATGTAGGGACACCTAGTTTTTTTAATTTTTTATTATGCATTACCATTCTTCCTTTTTTGTTTTTTTTTTTAATTTTTATTAGAATTCAATAAAATATGTATTATATTATTCATAACTGAGAGTAAGATATTAAAAGCTGGGTAGGAATTTTAAGTAAGGGAATATTGTATTTAATTTAAAGATACCATTAATTTAAATTGTAATTTAACAAAGAAAAAAAAAATGAATTATCTTAATAAATGAAGATATTATACGTAATTCTTTAATAACATGAAGCACTAAGTTAATTTATGGTGTAGGTGTTGCGGTTGCACGTACGAGGGGACATGGGAGTGATGACTAACGCAGGGATGGATTAAGACCGACGGACGAGACAGTTGACAGACGGACCTGTTCAGGAAAGGGGGTCGTTGTAAGATGAGAGGAGTCAACACAACGGCCATGGCTTCGCATTCACATGTCGAAGGGGCGGGTAGACTCCACCTGACTGACAGACAGCGACGAACTGACGGGACTGAACACATATTTTACACTCAACATTTTTTGTTGTTTCCTAAACATCTCACACATTCGGCATGATGATTTTGTTACTGTAGCGTAGGCAGAGCGAGTGGCCAACAACCCACCCAACCGATGAGCTAGTCCAGGGACCGCAAGCGTGCCGAAGCGACACTCGACCTTGCCACAAACATGCAGCTACATAACATATGGTGTAGAGGCGCTTGGGAATTTATCACAACATTTCTCTTAAAAAGTCCTTAATCCCAATCGGATGTTACTAATTATCTAGCTTTTTTTCTTTCTATCACACACCCAACACGATAGACATTTAGATTACTGTCTCTGAAATTGATTGTCCAGCAGTTAGTTTTCTTGCTTAGATTAAAGTGAATGTTTTCTTTCCGGAAAGTAGGTCAATAATAAACCAACAAAAATTGTTAGAATTTTAAGGTACAAATCGTGCGCGAGGTCCTTCTTCAGCTAACCATACCCATGGAGTAGAGGGGTTCGTCTCCTTTACTTTTCCACCGGCGGTTACAGCATCGAATACTACGCTGGCGTACAGCTAGCACGGCTCATCGTTCCATCGACTGCGATATTCGCCGTTGCCAACAGAAAGAACCCAAAAAAAAAACCATATGAGTGACTTATATAGTTTAGGTTTTGTTGGTGGAAAGGGGACTTTTCTTTTTAGTACACAGAATAAAATAGCACTTCTTAGTCTGCTTAAATAAATAATTATTAGCGTTAGTGCTGGTCCCTAGTTAGTTAGTTTAACAGATTGCTTGACCATGGAACACTGATCAAGCGCACTTAGGCCTACTGGGCCGTTGTGATACCTCTGTTGGTCCTGCTCAGGAGATTACGTTCATCGTTTCAGATGCCCAAAACCGCTTGGTGTGTTTTATGAAATTTTAGTGGATGCCTACCGATGCAAGCTCTGCAAGGTCAGAGAAGAAGAAATTTCCGAGAAAATGATAATGGAACGCAACGAGAGCTGGGAAGTGACAGAGATTGTATTCCCTCCTTTCCTTTTTATCTATGTTGGTGCAACTGCGGCAGAAGTCGTTTGAGAAGCAGCCCATCTTTTTACAATTAGTCCTCGTAAGACAGCGTCCGGTTATTATGCCCGTTATAATGCTAATGGAGGTCCAGTTTAGAAGGATTTATGGCCGGATTTGTCTTGTCACATTTTATGTGGTTTTGCACTGCCATTTGCTGTTAGCCCTTCAGTTAAAAGCGGTGTGCCCACGTCATGTGCAGAGTTTACGTGCTGGTCTCTTGATAGACGGAATTATCTATAACTTTGAAGCTAACACAGTCAACAGTGAAATTTGAACCGAGTCGCGAATGCGTGTAATATGATAAAATAAGATATATATTTGTGAGAGACTTGGCATCGAGTTTGCTAGTATACAGCTAGTATACTCAGAACTCGTGACAATAAGTAAGACTAATTGACGCGTAAAGTTTTGTTCGATAAGAATAGGTGTACACTAAACATTTTAAAATCTTACTTACATATTTCAGAATTTTCATTAATATCCTCGCTAGCCTCAAGGTTGTCTTGAAATGAGTTATTAATCATTTCTGGAACTATATTTTTCATAACATTTAAACAGTAAATTTGCAAATCTAAATAATAAAATTTATCTTACAGATATAATTCAAGAAAACTTTTCACCAAAAGTTTTCCAAATCAAATTCGAAACTTATAACCTTTAAAAAGTCCTGCTCAAAAAGTTATTAATTTACAGAAATCATTAACTTCATTTAAAGTCCTTGATTTAAAACATTGAGGCTAATTTAATGTTTGTCGACTTTTTCGTAATTTCTGTGAATCTACTTTTTCTTACACTTGTTAATGTATCGAATGCAACTGCGACGATTTAGCGCAGGTGAGCATACTCATGTTACCACTTGCCATGCACCTCTCACCACTCACCCCCTGTCGTGCCGTCACCATCACCATCGCTTCATCATCAGCATCGCCAATGAGCCAATCGTCGTTGCAGTTCAAGTACTTACGAAATGAGTTTCTTCTTCAAGTGACCTCATTTGAGTAGAGTAAATGGCGGTGAGGTGTCCAGCATTGCAGTGATAAAAAAAGGCGCCACCTGCAATCAAAATGAAACAAAGAAAGCGAAGTAAGTTGTGAAAGAAGCTGTGATATGCAAATGGAAAATTGCCACTGGTTGTTGAGTCCTTCGAGTTGCAGGTGTGCGTCTACTTGCCCAGCGGTAGATGGGACGTTGCGCAATTGGCAGGGTGCGCAGTGTACAAATGCAAACATGAGCCAACATCGCAGCACTTTTGTGTGCAAATTTACGATGGAACTAGACGTACTTTTCCACTTGTTTTAAAGAAGTTTCTTCATTGTCGTTGTTTCGTTTTGCCGTAAAAGTAGCTTTAAAATTATGTTGGTAATTTAAACAGCTGCCATGGAGGATTTTGCGCGTACAAACTAGTACTGGATTAGGAAGGGATTTCGCAAAATTTGTATAAACAATTTACGAGACTAGTTGAGCTGGAACTGAACTAAAGTTTTTCACTATTTTGGTGCTAAGTTACGGAATGCATTTAGTTCTTTTGTAAGTTGAACTTTAATTGCTTGAAGATTTTTTTAACGAATTATACTCAGTTAAGCTCCAGCAGAATTGGTCGTTAGTCTTGAAGCTCGATGACTACCAAGTCATTTAATAGCACATTTTGGAAATTTTAGCAGAGTAAAGTAGGCACTGAGACTTGAACAAGTCTTCCCTTCTCGGAGCGACTACAAAAAAGATTTAGCTAACATTGAAAGAAGTTAATTTTGGAATGAGGGCATGAGGGGTAACTAAAGTCATACTCTGATATGTGAAACAACTTTCAAGTAATACAAAAACTCAGTTCACTCTTCACTTCGGATTTAATGCGTTTAATTAAATAAAATTAACAATAATCAGTCGCTTGCGGTGTCGACCACCGGTCAACTGCAAAAGCCATAAATACCTATATTCCCCCTTCCAGCAATTTATTAATCACAAGCATCGAAGGAAATGATAAGATTCGCTCGATTAACGTCGATTTTAATCAGTCTACTAGCGCTTGCCTGAAGACTGTTACATGAGTTGGTGAAACCTTAGGTGATTACCATGCATGGTGGTATTAGCCTACGTACCTCACTATAAGGAAATCTTTCTAGAGAAATTCTATCTGATTGGGATTTAAGGAATAAATATAATGGAGGAATAGTGAAGCAGGATATGTTTTTTTATTATTGTTATTCCCAATGGCTTCACAACTCGCACCCATCCACGCGACATTGAAACATTTTTCAGAAGTTTGTTAAGTATTGAGAATTAAAAATGTTCGGTTATAGAAAAAAAAACATTATCCGCTGATTTGTATTTTAAATTGAAGGCTTTATTTACCATAATTAGAATTATCCAATTTATGACCAATATCATCGTTTTTCCTACACCTTTTTACTATTTTGAAGGTAATGTCATTACGCCTCTCTTGTAGAAACCGTAGTAATTCGGATAACAGATTTTCACAGGTTTCTATTGAGTCTATTTCTTCGCCAGCCAAATCATTCGCTATATACAGGAATAGATGATAATCACATGGTATGAGGAACGGACTATAAAGTGAAATCATAAGAAATTCTCCAAAAACTTCCAAGCTTTGGGCACTTCTGGTGAGTCACTATCGATATGTGTGATCTGGCGTTTTCCTGATGAAACACAATTCACATTTTCAGTTTGCGTAGGAGATTTTCACAGGAGAAAATAAAGTTGGAAAAGTTTATGATATAATTTATGGTTTAGATTAGTTCAGTGAATAGAAATATCGAATGGGCCACGTAAGATCTGTATTTAAAATTAAAATTAAATAGACGGAAAACCACTTCCTTCAAATGGTTACCACTACCAATATGTTCTGATAGTCGATCCAATTTCTCAACACATTTTCGATGGGATGGCCCTATGGCTATAATGGTGACATCACTATCGGTTGCCGATTCATCATCGGAAAAATCACTAAAGATGTAAAACTTAAATTAAGCCACATTGAAAAAAAAACCTAGTCAACAAATGTCAATTTTGGGTCAGAGCAATTCCTTTTAGCATAGCCCTTAAATGCATTTCTCTCATGTATTCTGTTCTTGGGATGGCAAAGGGTATTTTTTTATATTATTATTTCAAAAAATAGCACTCTTTAGATAGTAAAATAATAATTTTAAATGAGTCCTGAATCAGCAACAAAGGACAGAAGATGCCATCTGAATCTTAATGGAATTTTAGGGGAATAATATTTTTTTTTTAATAACGCAAAGGAGCAAATTTCGAGTGCTTAATACATCTTTCGTATTATTTAAAAGCAAAATTCTATTTTATTACGTACTGTATGAGCAAACCAAATATATATAAATCAATGATTTGCAGGTACGTACAAATGTACGTATGTAGGTATATTCAAATCATTTAAATTGTACAATCATGAATGAAAATATTTTAGTATTCAAAGTTTCAATATTTAATGAACAGCGCAGCGCAGCTAGTGAATATATATAAATCCAAAAAGGCAAATCTCTATATATCTTAGTGTTAATTAATATTTGTGTTTGCCGGTCGTAACATGCCCACTCATATTATATGTGCGTTTGTGTATTATTGTATATTTACAAAACCAAAACAGTTTTGTGGTTTTGCCTCACGACTCGACGACATTCTATTTGCGTCAACCTGTGGATAGGCCAATTCATTTTAAATCACTTCTCGTTTGTATTAAGATCAAACGGTTAATTTTTAATTGAACTATTAAAGAGATAAAATATTTGTTTGTGTCTCAATTAATAAAAGTGCTTTGTAAATCAATTTTGATAATAAATGAACTAGTATTTTTGAAGTATTTAATTAAAGAAATTTAATTAAAAATTTTAACTTAAATAAGAGCTAAAAGCCAGCATATTATATAATTTTCATACATACATATGTACCTATATACATTGTTATATTGAACATCATACAAACAAACCAATACTATCATAAATTATTAATTTCTGCATTTTTATTAAGTAAGTATGTAATTACGGAAAAAAAGGTGTTAATAATTAATAGGTAGTAATCGTAATACAGCTTTATATTTCGAAATTCAAATATGAAATATTGAGAGACAACCTCCAAAAAGAGTTTGCTCTCGAAAGCCATAAGTTCAAAATTTTATCTTCAGAAGCCAAAAATACTCTTTGCTACTGCGCAGTATATTTCAACACTCTTTTCGGTTTCTCTTTACTGTTGACGAAAATCATGGTTATGTACTAAAACCATAGCCTATCTCAACACAATTTCATGTATTAAGGACTGGACTTTTGAACAACAATCTTCAGTTGCCTACTACATGTCACAGGATAGAGTATGGGAATTAATGCTAGAGACCACATACGTGTATGTAAAGTATTTTACAAAAATCTTGAAATGAGTAAACTACGTATTTCATTGTGCTATGTTACTTTTCTCACTTTTCAGTTATAAAAGTTATATTTTCTATTTCTTATTAAATCCGAAGTCTTTCAATATTTGAGAACCCCTGGAAGTCTTCCATCACTTTGGTACCAAGCAACACTGAAGGTGGAGAGCTACCGGTGAATTTTATTATTATTATATTTTCTTAAGTTTCAGCAAATTTTTTATGAAAGGAAAGGAAATTATTGCGGTAAATGAAATTTTCAGATAATAATGTACTACATTTAAGCCTCGAAAAGCAATTTTTTGTATCAAAAAATATTGGAATTTTCCAATGCTGTGATGAGTTTTCTGAAACGGCTGCAATCTGAACTCGTGAAACAGTCAAACCAAATTTTTTTTTCATTAATTTTTATGAGTGTCTTTTCTATATGAACTAGAACTCAAGGTTTTGTTTGAACATTTTCGAGCTACTTGAGCATTTGAGCAACGAGTACACGCACACTCGTTCATTGCTCATTTCTGGAAAATTTTCAAGCTGGAGCATTTTGAATAAAAAATTTGACTTTTTTCCCTGAACTTTTTTCTTAAATTTTAATTTTATTTATGCAAAGTGTAAAACTATTTGAAATACTAAAGAAATTTTAACAAACAAAATTGGAATTTCAAAAATTTCAAACTATCAACTGTTCGGGTATCTAGAGCTCTAATATGACTAGGAAATAAAGAAGAAATTGGAACATTTCAAATTTTTTCGAAGTTTGAAAAAAATTAACTTTTATGGAGAAAAAAAATTCATTTCAAGTTGCAAAAACAAATAGTTTAAATAATACTTTTTCAATTCAAATAGAAGATAATTTAATACTTAAGCTAGATCTCTTTGATTTTCTTCGATCGGATATTCTTTTAGCTATCACCGGCACCCTTTTCAAAGACGTATAAAAATGAAAACTCGAGAAAACGCACTTCAAATTTCTATCACAGCATTCGGCCCTAAAACTGCTCTAGTTGCCAAAATATGCCGAGCTGGCTGTAACAATTTTGAGGACATATTTTTGGACAGTTTTAGAATAGATTTAGGGGAAAAATATAATACACGGTGTGTCCCAAAAATAACCGAACTTTTTAGATATAAAATAGTAAAATACACATTATATTATCTTTGAAAGTTATTATTTATTCAAAATAGGTTCCATTTGACTTAACACAACGTTTGGAACGATCAACCAGCGCATGCATAGATTTTTTTATGTCATTTATAGAAATGTTCTTCAGTACCTCGGTTACGGCTGCTTCATTTTTTTCAAATTTTTTTTAATTTTTTAAACTTCAATTTCAATTTTTTTTTCAAGTTTGAGACAAAATTTTATATTTGCTCTTTGTTCCATTTTTTTTTGGAACCATTAGCACACTTTTGGTTTTAATGAAATGGCTGTCACTTTTACATCTGTCATCTGACTTACATGAAGTTAGGTGCGTTTGAAAGAGGATGAATGTATCTTTTTAATGTTGCAAATTTTCAATAGATGGCGCTGTATGTTGTATGATTTAAATATAAAGTTCGGTTATATTTGGGACACACTGTGTACATTTGCAGATTATTCCCTTAAGCCAGCACCGCTATTTTGAAGACGAATGCACCATCGTACGACACAAAGCGATACATTGGCGAGTAAAGGTAAAGGATTCGTAGTTATATATTATTTTATACGATATTATCCACATATATAAACTTCAATATATATGTAATCATTTTTCAAGTATTATCTATAATGCTATTATTTAATTCAATATACTAATATCTTGCTATTAATTTACTAATAACCCAGTTTTATTATTTCGTTGGATTTGAAATCGCACGTAAAACATCTGATTACTTACTTAGCTACGCCTTCACTGCAATTATATATAACATTTATATATAATATTTCGCTTTCCTTTTCACTTAAAATAAAAAAATAAATATCCACAGCGAAATTCAACAAACTGCGAATCTTCCGGTTGTGCATTGCCAGAAGAAGAAAATTTTGTCTAAATACAAGAGTAGAGAACCACAAGTTACATAAAAGAAAGCTACATATAGCACCATTGGCTGCCTAAATTTAAAGAAACTGTTTTGTGCATTATATGTATGTATCGGCCATATTGAACATATAATTTATACAAAAATCTTCAACAAATGTGGCTTTTTATTTTCTATTTTTACTTGTTCAATAAATTTCATAAAGAGCCAACATTCCAGGTGGTTGCGAGTCAACTAAATCTTATTATAGGCTTGCCATTTATACTTTTTGGGATTAGAGAAAAAAAAAGAAATATTAATCATCGAGAATCACTTTATTATTTTTCAAAATTTGCTCCGTTAAATCGAGTTTTAAAACTGACCGATTTTGAACTATTTTGATAATATAAACACTGATTTTAGGAAAAATTAGAACTGAAACTTTTCAGGTTTTAAAATATTATATTGTAGAATAGAGTCAGTATAATATTCAGGTAATCGTCATATTTTAGACTTTAGTAATACGTATAAGACCGAAATTATACTTCTATCAGTGTGACCTACTAGGAAAATAAGCATTGTCAGCGCTGACAATTCTCTAACTTCATAATAAGCGAAAGCCTGCATTTCTGAGACATTTCGAAATCAGAATTAGATAAGAATGTTTACTGACTATTTTGACTAGAGCTCCATGTACCCGGTTATCGACAAGTGCGAGCAGCTCAATGCTCGCTCAATACTCGTTTATTGAAATCATAAGCTCTAATTTTAACAAACCCGACGATTTCCACGTGCTCATTATGACTTTTCACATCAAAAGATTACTATGTGTGATACTATTGCTGTAACGGTGAAATTTATATGTAGTATTTCGTGCTTATCATATTGTTTTGCAGTGTTTAAAAAAACAACATATCACGGAATTGTATAAATTAAATAATTTGTGTTACATTTAATGCAAAATAAAATCATAAAAACACAATTTGACATCTCTGGTGAAGACTACATATCAACATTACTTTGGCATGAAGGTTAGAGACCTAAACAAGTCATGGGCTCTACAAATATTTGGTAATTCGTGTTCAGTAATATTACGAGAATCTTCTATCACCTACTCTACTTATTCTACAGTCGAACAGCTTATCAGTTCCTACACCACCCCAGACTCCAGATTTTAAAGAGGAAAAAGATGATCAACCGCATAAATTGAATCAATCGGACTCAGGTCCGATCAGATTTCATAAGAGATCTTGATTTATCACAGGAGAAGGCTGAACTTATAAGATCTAGGTTACGGCAATGGAATCTCCTGCAGAATGATGTCAGGGCCACCAAGTGCAGACAACGTCATAGGGATTTGATTTATTTTTTTGAAAGGAAAAACACACATGCTTTTCTTTGCAATATTAATGGCTTGATGAAAACTTTGAGTATGAAGCATAATTCAACTGAATGGAGACATTTCATAGATTCCTGCGCTGATTGCTATACCCTTAGGGTTTACAAAATACTGTTGCTTTTATGTATGTGGGATAACAGGGATAGAAAATCAAATTATATTCACGCAGATTGTCCTGCAGGAAATCTTAGCGCTAGTGAGAAAAACGTAATTGCCAAGCCACTTCTAGATACAAAAAATGTTCTCTTTTCACCATGCTGGCTTGCTGAAGATCTTTGTCAATTCCATGAACCGAGAAAAAACAGGCTTTTAATTGCTCAACGAAAACGAAACGTCAAACGAAATTCCACCACCAACGCAAACAGAAATTCGCCATGTTATGCTCTTCGGATTTCGGCGTAATTAACAGCCAATACAAATATTCAGTGAGGGTCAAATTGCATATGGAATGATTGTACCGTCTTTAAAGACTATTTCTAAGTAGTTCCGAAGATTCCAGGCCGGACATTTCTCCGTAGAGGACGAGCGCCGAGAAGGTCGACCAAAATCTTCCGTTGATTAAGTCACTGTAGCTCTGGTAAGTAATCATCTGGGATACACAAAGAAGAAAATCAAAAGAGGCTAGAATGCATTTTGCTAAACAAATTCGAAAATGATCAGTATAGACACTTTAGTAAAGCCGTTACTTGTGACGAATCTTTATTCTGTAAGTACGATCCAGAAACCAAACAGCAGTCCATGGTATGGAGCCCAATAGTAGCAAACGCACCCGTAAAATCTAAGCGGCAAAAATCAGCGGCAAAAGTAATGATGCCAGCTTTCTTCACACGATCTAAAATAGCAGCAGCTATTCCACTGGAAAAGGGTAAAGGGTCAGAGGGTAACTGCAAAATGGTGTACACCGAAGAGTGCTCATCAAAAGTTTTCAAAAAGACAAGAATTACAAATAAATTTAAAAATAATATTTTTTTCTGGCCAACTTACCGAACTTTTGCTAAGCCCCTCGTACATGGCTTTTTAGAGAACAAAAGGGATGATAACTACCGTCAATTGGTGATCCAAACTTCTAAAAAAATATACCACCAATTCAGCAGCAATATTTTTCTAGAAATCCATTTGCTTCACTCAAATCTTGATTTTTTTCCAGCTTATTGCGGAGATGCCGGACCCGCTGAAATGAATTACATTGCTATTCATATTTATCACTTTTTTAGAAACAATAATTTTCATCATTTAAATACATATCAAAAAACTTAGAGCTAATAAATTCTTTTCTTTGTCATATTCGTATTTCTTAACCTAAAATTAGTAAGAATTGACTAATAAAATAAAAGAAACGTCCAACTTTTTTATTTAAGTTTTTTTTGTTGCACAGTGTAATTTATTTAAACAAATAGTGTGCTCTGTTTACTTCTCTGGATATTCTGCGAAGCGATTTGATGAACTTCATTAGGAAAATCAAAACCAATACACCAATACTGCTTTCTTCCTTTGAAAATATTCCGTATTATATTTATGTTATGACATAATTTATACAAAAAGCATCTAAGTATTAACAAAGTTTAATTGGATTAGTCAATTGTCGAAATTGGTTAGTTAAAAAAGAGAATTAGCAAAGCTTAGAGAACTACGTGTGTACTCAATTAACCACACTCACACACACACAAATATTATACAGTTTATCAGCTTTAGACATTTGAGCCTATACACCAACAACAACAACAAAATGATAGCAAATAAAGAAAAACTTTTCATATCCAATTTGCTGTTTAATCCACAAGCTTTGCTGCCAACAGTCGATAACACTCCGAATTGTGATTTCAGGGTAGGACAAGAACTAACCTAGACGCAGTGCTTGACAAAGTAATAGAAAAAACGAAAAGAACAACAAAAATACTTTGTGTTGTTGTGTTAATAAATATGGCAAAGAGACAGTCGGATAAGGGGTCTTACAGCAGTCAAGAGGCAACAACAATTTCTACAATGGCCGACAAACCAAAACAGCAGGAGCATCAGTAATGACGGTCGGCTTTGCTTTGCTTTGCTTTGCTCAAGCAGTCTTGGCGTGCACAACAATAACAATTGATGATTGAACGTAAATTGAGTGAAGAATTACGATGACTTGTGGCTACTCACGCGTAGCACTTCAAAGCCTTGAAAAATGCTATTGCTGTTAATCATAAGCAATAAATCTGTATGTTTGTTTGTATGTGTGTATGTATGTATATATATGATTTAGATATAGACTGGCAGATAAAGTTTATTTAAAAAATGATACAGTGAATAAATAAGTGCATACCTTACAGTTCTGTTCTGCGTTTACTCAAATTGATTGATAAAGCAAATAATTGAGTGCGAGTAGTATTTGAAGGATATTAGAAAATGTATATACATACACATATGTATGTAAGTAATTTTCAGTAATATTGACACTCCTGTAGTAAAATGGAAAAACATCCGCTCAGTAAATCGCCAAAAAATACAAAGAAAAGGAGCAAAGTCCTCCAAGCACTGTTAACAAAGACGCAAACAAAACTCTTAAATCTATCAAAAATCCTTAACAATTTACTAATACGCTTCCTACTCCTCAACACACACACACACACAAACACACCGCAACTTTCGGTTGAGGCTTATCTTGTCATTCTCGTCAACAACATCATCATCATCTCCGTCGTCGTCGAAATTGTCGTCATGACAGGAACAGAAACAGAAATAGATCTGATTCGCATTATCATATGGATTTTGGCTTGTTTTGCGACGCAGTCAACGCTATTAATTTGCTCTAAGTATAATTGAACAGCGTTTGATGCGGTCGACTGCTGCAAACTAATTGAAATGCTAATGAGTTTTGCTGCAGTAGGCGGTTCCATATATGAGTACGTGTATGTACAAACATGCATATATACGCCACATATTACAGACATATGTATACCTAGTTGCGCAACTAGTTTGCTCATATGTACATATATACACGTATGTAAGTACATATGTATGTTAAATAGCTACAAAATCATCGAAGCCTTTTCCAAGTAATCAGCCGCAAATACTGTTCTCTGTGTGGGTTTCTGTATATACATATGTTTGTGTGTCTGTGTGCGTGTGTGTGTGTATGCATGTGGCTTTGCATTGTGGTGTCACATTTTGTTGCACTGTGATTAGATTACAAAGCGCACAAATCGCACAAATCGCACAACTTGTTAATGTGTCTACACTACACCACTTTGGTTGAAGGTATTAAATGCTTTGTGCAAGTTCTTTGGTAAATTAAACAATTTGCAGAAAGTTAACTTCTCTCGTTATCTAGTTAGGAAGTTAAATATGTAGTTTGAGCTTTGGTATTTAGAAATTTTACACTTCCTAGAATTAAGAATTAATTTTATATTGGCTGTGGGTAGAGGTATCAGAGTGCTACTCTTTTCCAAGCAATCCATTCGAAAAAAAATTTACATAGAATTTTTCACAATTATGTCTGCCGAAAGCGAAATTATCAATTTCGTATCAAATATTTATTTATGTATATTAAGGGCTCTGTAGTCAGGGAGGTTTTACTTTCTCTGACCAGATCAGAGAGTGGCATATTTCGGGTACAAACATTCCTTCTCAGATAATCACTAAATATCCTTTAATCTCCTTTTGTGGTCTAAATTTAGAGAAGAACTGTTAGCATCTCTTATAAATATCAATTCACATGGTCGGTACGGTTTATCGATAACAACTGATGAAGCGGCCAACTCCAACACAAAGTCTGTTTCTCTCGGTGAACTAGACTCATCGTCAAAAACCTGTGAAGCAGGTGACTTTGACACCAAAGCCTGTAACGCTGCTTTTGTGGCAACATATTCGTTAATTATTCCGAAAATAAAAACGAAACATAAGTGGTAAATTAACGCAGTAGGAAGTTCTTTAATGAAGTAAAAAAAGACCAGTACTTGGCAATCCTACAAGGTTTGTGTAAGAAATTTAAAGAAAGCAATCAAGAAAGCACAAAGAGATACTTTTACTTTACCGACTGAAGGGAACTCTGAAGGAAATAGTCTGAAAGGTGTCCTCTCCAAGATCTGTGCAATCCATTTTACTAGGATATGCTGGATATTGTAATGAGCAAACATTTTCCAGGGTGTACCGCTCCTCCCTGCACGCCAGAAGTTTCTGCAATAAGCGCTGAAACTTTCCAATCTTTTAAATCTCCAGGACTAAATGGTATCTCTCCTGCCGTACTAAAAGCGGCAACAAGTATCCTATCCCCCTTACTATGTAGTATTTATCAGATTGTGTTTCCATCGTCAATGATTGTTATACCAAAGGGAGATAGGAGAAGTCATATAAACTAAATGATTTTCGACAATAAGCTTTATGTCCTTCCTATTAAAAATTCGAGAGAATGCTCGACAATTATATACGTCTTGTGATACCTCCATATAACCTACTGAGAGACTAGAATGCCTACTCTAAAGGCAAATCCGTAAACATCCGCTCTTTGCGATCTGGTTACGAAAATTGAGAGAGGTATCGCACTCAAACAGTATCAAATGGTCGTATTTATCGACATTGATGGAGCATTTAACAATGTCTTACCCGGGATAGTTACGTCTGCACGCCAAGAAATGGGTTTCGGAGCGCAGGTCGGAAATCCCTTTGGAAAAGAGTAGATAGACAGACTTCCATTAAATTAAGTCTTTCCAATGCAATCAAAAAGTCTCAAAGGTGACAATAAAATGCAGAGAGATCTTAAACAAACTTTCGTCCGTGGTTTGGGTCTCTGACCATGGGGGGCTTACCACGGAAAGGGAACCGCTTTCCTCAGCAAGGAGAGGAAGCTTCAGTGGAGCCTTTCCGACTTTTTCGGTTTAAGGGTCCGCTGAATATATTGAACTAATTTAATATATTTTGGCCTTACAATTTTCAATTTATAGTTTTTGAAATGCGTAATGTGCAGCATAAATATTTAGATTTACATTTTTTTGTTTTTTTTTTTTTTGTGCAATAAACTTGAATTAGTAATCGTAGTTGCACTCCTTAAGGCGAAGTTCTGTTGCTCCAAAAACTTTCAACAAAAATTTAGTAAAGTCCTTTAAATATGGCTTTCATACTTATTACATTTTGAATGACAACCTTTGCCACTTTAAACGTTATGTACCGCATGAAGTATACTCTTCGAAGTCAACAACCCGTGATTTATGTGCCAAAAGTGGTGAAAGTTTAGAAAGTCACTTTCAAGTTGCGTAGAAAATTATGTAAGACACATAAAACTGACATATTCTGTCTCTCATGCTGAAGATATGGTATATACATATATATGTATATATATAACAACATTTTGGTATATTTATATTGTATATAAATATCTTTGAAAGTAACCTAAAACATAAATATAGCAAGCTTTTTTTGGCATTTAAAAAATGGCTAAAAATAAATCATTAAAAAACGTCTATTTATATGTTTACGGAAATAAAGTGTTATCATGTGAAGAAACTTGCTTTTGTTTAAATCCACTGTTTTTACTGTTCTTGTCAACAAGTCATGCCACACGTGGTAGATAGCGATAAGAGATAAAGGTAAGGAAGGACCAACCCATTCGAAGTAAATAAAAGTACGTACTCAAAAGGGTATAAAGTGAATGCAGAGGAGTGAGATCAAAAGTCGAATTTATTGGAAGAAGAACAAAGGGCATTCATTGTTTCAACGATGCGGAAGCCCAAATACGTTCTTAGCCCGTAGTAAGGATGCCTGTCTGTGCAAAGCAGTGGAATAAAGCGATTTAGCGCACAAAAAAAAACAAGAGCGAGCCTGATGTGGTATTGTTTACTATTCATATTCATTGTGCCTCGGGCATGATTCACAGACAAATTCTGTTTCAGTGTAGTGGTGTGATACAACAATTTCTACACTCAAATATTCACAAAACAAATGTACGTACGCGTATGAACATATATTCGTTTTACCGTGAACGTAGATTTATGTACGTATGTAGGTATGTATATATTCGTATGTGTTATTTGTTTTGTTGTTGGTGTTCGTGTATTTATTTACCAACATGATTCTCTAACATTCGTTCTATCTGCTATGTTATGTGTACGCCATTGCGTATACGTAACTTACTCTACATACCTACATACATACATATGTATACATATGTGTGCACAGGTGTGTCTGTCATCCATGCTCATTGTGCATTTGTTAGCATCCAATAAATGCGTGCATGACATTTGTTTTAGCTTGTTTCTTGATAAAGCAAATTTGTTAGTTTCCCTACAAAAAAAAAAAAGAATCTTTCTTTCTCTATCTCACAATTACAATAGCTGCACATACGTGTAGGTACGTATGTACATACATATTCCGTGTTGTTTGTATTTGCATTTAATGGGTTCGGTATAAGGTGACAGCTGAGTAAGTGTCTCAGGTTGGCATTTCACAAGTGATAAATGATTTGGGTGGGGTTTCGGTTTGTCAATCTTTTGGTGAACCGAAAAAACTATATTAGACTTTCACTACGGTTTTAGTTTATGTGGGCGCGGTTGTGCAAATTGCACGGCTGACACGGTTTGGCTCATATTGCGGCACATACTAATACTATCCTACACTAAAGTGGTTGCGTGTCCCATTTTTCACTTAAAGTGCTGGAGTGAACCTTAACTCAAACCATGCACCCTCCAACAATATGATTGGTATTAATATTGTTTTATGTGTACATAATAAATTTCACAAGTGAGTGTTTGTATTTGAAACAATAAATGGCAATATAAGTAGCAGCAATGCTCGTAAAGACTTTGGAAAAATATGTGTTGCAGTTATTGTACATAGAAATGTTACTTCAGAAAATTTTAAAATTATTTTACTTATAATAAAATATCATTAACCTCACTGAAGAGAGTTGTGCAAGAAAACATTTATGCACAAAGTAGAGACTTCATACAAAGTTTAGTACAATACTAATAAGCGGTTACCAGCAAACTGATTATTTTCAAGATCCGTATCCGTATATTAATTTACATAGTACGAGTGTATTGTATTTAAATATCCAATATTCTATAATTTCCTCTGCTTATTCCTTTGAATGTAACTTGAAACTGGCTCAAAGCCTTCAGTGCTTTTAAAGCAGTAAACCACAGAGGAACACTTAAGGTCCTGAAACACTTGCAATGATTGTGGGTCACGGTGGATTGCATATTGATCAAGCTCTTATTTACATTAAGGGATTATACTCGTATCCACTTGCAAAGCATTTCTTTGTTAACTTGCATTTCTTTGTTAATTTTTTTGAGTATGTTGGAAATGTTTCAGTCGCTCTAACAAATCAAACAGTAACCGTACAACGCTAAAACAAAAAAAGTATGAGAATATTAATTGGAAAAATAAAAACCTTGATATAAGAGAGCTGCAATGAAAAGCCTTGACAAACCAATACAATTCTTTCTTTATTTCCTTCCAAAACAATGCATTGCTGATCGGACAAATTTACCTATATATAGTTCAAAAGAAAATCAGCGACACATTTCGGGTATTACAAATGGGATATTCAGCATATTATTGACGTTGTGTACTTGATTTCGGCAAAGCAACTTCCTAGGGGGGCAAGTCACTGGAGCCACAACATCGGAACTGCTAAGATACGCGAAGCGATTCCTCAAAAAAAATTTTAAAAAATCCAACGTTTTATACATTTCAATGATAAAACCAAGAATCGGCCTCAACGAGCATACGGTCATTGATAAATTGAATGAAATTTTCGGTAGAGTCTCCCTTGGAACACATCTTTGTGTAGCCCTAACAAGCCTAATAAAAGGTGCTATAAGATACACATTTGTACGTTGCGGTTCTTTAGAATTCGCCAAAAAATTGAGCCAGAAATCGTGAGGGAAAATGGTGTTAATAGCTATGAAGCTGACCTGGGCGCATCATCAAATATGGTCGGGAGACTGTGGTGGTAACTGATGATCATTTCGAGAAACCAAAATTATAAATATTTTTTTGTCACTTGTTTTTTTTTTTTTTTTGTTTATGTAGCAAAAGAAGGAATTTTCAGTATTGAAGCAATAAGACGAAATCGAGTCCCAAATACAATTTCAATTAAAAAGAAAACCAAATTGTTAACCTGGCGGCTACTTTTGTGGGTGAAATTTCAAAAAATTCTGTAAATAGATTCGGTAAAGATGGAAAAAAGTTTATCGAGATTGATTGCCCGCCCATTGTTGGCCAAAGTGTATTGCTGAAATACTTTTAAAATTTCTGACTAAACCAAACTTAAAATAAAACAAGTGCCACTGAACCGGAGATACAAGCAAAAAGTTACAAAAGGCCCGCGCAGCATGCTCCCCCGCAAGCCAGGTAGGTCACTAGCCAATACGATGTAAAATGATCAATTGCCAAAGCGTATCGCAAACCTTATGCGAAAAATGTGCATGCAATAAAATGAATAATTGCTTCTCGTAAATATTTAAAACATTCCGAGTAATGTGACATTTTTGTAACAAAGCTGTTTTTTTTTTAATATTGAAGTCACAAATATTTTCAAAACTTTTTAAGCAAACATGTATGCATATTTATTTTAAGCATAGCAATCGATAAATAACTATTTGAACTTAAAAACAAATGTTGCTCGATAAAGGGTTAACTTAAAATAAAAACTTATGATTTTCGCTAATATTTGGTTTCGGTAGGCTCCTCCTTAGTCGTCAATAATACTCTGCTAGAATTCCTTAATAACGTTAATAAGTAAGTGTCCTGATGGATCTTGCTCTTCATCCACCCATATTTTAATGACATATTGCACCCCAAAGTTCGTACAAAGCCTCAATACATTTTTTAATTCTTTATTAATTTGAGACTTATGGTTTCCCACAAAACATTTCCAAGAATGTTTCCAGTTTTTCAATACAGACCCTAATAGCTCAGCCCACTAAATTTTTAATTATAAATTTTTTCATTTCTAATACATTAGGTCAAGTAAACAGTTCGTTCGGGTTTTTATTGATTTTTCAAACTATGATAACTTTGTGTACATTTGTCCGATTTAAGTCAAATATGCGCCTCTCGTAGAAGGCTGCCTCCCTATTGGCAAAAAACTCGTAGAACCAATTTTCATAGGCCGCTCTTGAGGCCAACTTCTCACCATTAAGCACTGGATTAAGCCATGGACAGAAAAAGATGGTAATCACTTGGTGCCAGCTCTGAACTATAAGGTGGGTGCATTAGGACCTCCCATCCGAGCTCCTGGGGCTTCTGGCGCGTCACCAAAGACATGTGTGGCCTGGCGTTGTCCTGATGGAACACAATTCGCCGTCTGTTGATCAAAGATGGTCTCTTCTGGATGAGTGCTGCCTTCAAGCGGTCAAGTTGTTTGCAGTAGAGGCCCTAATTGAGCGTTTGGCCATAGGGGAGCAGCTCGTAGTAGATGATTCCTTGCCAATCCCACCAAACAGACAGCAAAACCTTACTGTCCATCAATCCTGGCTTGGCCACCGTTTCCGCCGGCTCACCGCGTTTCGACCACGACGGATTTCACTTGACGTTGTCGTAAGTGATCCTCTTATCATCGCCAGTCACCAAACGCTTCAGAAATGGGTCGATTTTGTTGCGATTCAGCAGCGATTCGCAGATGGAAATTCGGTCCATCATGTTTTTTGCGTTAGTTCGTGTGGCACCCAAACATCGAGCTTCTTTTCGTATCCAGCCTTATTCAAATGGTCCCAACCGGTTTTCTGGCTTATCTTTAGTTCCTCAGCAATTAAATAAGTGCTCACGTGACGGTCTGTTTTCACTATTTCCATGATTTTGTCGCAATTTTCCCCGACGCGTGGTGCATCTTTGACATCGAAATTACCGTAACGGAACCTAGCAAACCACATTTGTGCTAAACGTTCATTTACAGTTTCGGATCTATAAACTAAATTAATTTTTTCAGCCGCTCTGGTTGGTGTCCATCTTTGACGAGCGCTCAAAACGTACTGAGTCAATCACTCGAAAAACTGTCAAAGACACGTTTTCAAAGCCGAATAGTAAGACATGATGCGACACGTAACACTAGTACTATGGACAATATCGCCATTTCTTACATAAACACCGAATGAACTGTTTACTTGACCTAATATGTATAAAATTCTCGTATCACAGTTTTCGACAATATGCTCTTCCGAAACGGCTTGACAGATTTGAATGAAATTTTTGGTGCATATTCTGTAGGTCCAAGAATAACGCAAAATCACACAGGGAAGAGGACCTTGGACTGATCTATTCGAAAAAAGTTCATTTATAGTTCGATCTACTTGAAAATTGATACTTAGTTAGCGTTCTTCTTAGTTTAGCAGGAACATTACTTTTGTTTCCAGGAATAGGACCCAGGACCGATCTATTCTTAGAAATAGTTTCTATGGTTTGAATTAATATATTAAAGTTTTCAGAAGTAGACCAGGGGTCACCGAGCAGATATTTGATTGGCTAGGTCCATTCCATAACCCGATAGATGGCATCATTCGTTAACTTAAGCTGAAGCTTTATTGGAAGGTACGCCCGTGCGTAAACGGGATCTCTTTCCTTGTATTTACGAGTACGTGCGTAAAAGCCGAGCAATTCCGTAGCGTGCGCTATGACAATTCTCATTTCAATGAATTATGCAGAATAGATATACCAGGGGTGTTAGTTGAAATTTACTGGTTTTTTCGATAAAGAAAACACTTAATTTTCAGAGGAATCTCACGAGCCATTTTTCGACTTCTTCAAAATTAGCGAAGCACTGCTCTGCAAGGGATGCGAAAAGGTGATAGTCGGAAGGGGCTATAATATTTCCCAATTAAGTGTTTTTAATGTGTCTTTCACCAGTTTAGCGGTATGAGACGGCGCGTTGTCATATTGCAAGATAACTTTGCCATGTCTTCGGGTCCATTCCGATCGTTTTTTGATCAATGCATGATTCAAATTGATCATTTGTTGTCGGTAGCGATCCGTGTTCACCGTTTCACCAAGTTTTAACAACTCGTAGTACACCACACCACACTGGTCCCACCAAACACAGAGCATTGTCTCACGGCCAAAGCGATTTTGCCTTGCAGGCGATGGGCCAGCTTCACCAGGGAAATAAATCCATTTTTCGTCCCCCGTGACAATTTTGATGTACAAAAGATTTCCTTTCGAATCGTTGAAGCAGCGTTTCACAAACGGTTTTTCGATTTTCCATTTGTCTATCGTTCAGCTGGTGTGGCACCCATTTTCCATACTTCTGGATCTTTCCCATGGCTTTTAAACGTTGTCAAATTGCTCCTCGAGTCACATGTAGTGTTTCTGCCAATTTTTGTTTCAATTGGGTTGGATCAACATGCAATTCCTCGTCTTCGAACTTTTTCGCTGCACCAGGATGTTCATTGTCTCTCAAATCGAAATCTCCACTTTTAAATTGACGAAACCATGTCTCACATGTTCTAATCCCTGGAGAATGTTCACCATAAGTTTCTACCAGCAACCGGTGAGTTTCAGCTGCTTTTTTCTTTTGATGAAATAAGAAAAGCAACGAATGCCGCAAATGCGATTTACTTAGAACGAAACTCGACATATTCACTGAGGTAAACAAATATGACGCTAATATTTTGGCGGAATGTGACTTGCGTAGTTTTGTAGGGTAATGAAAAAAATTACATACATGCCAAATCATAGAAATTTATACATATTGCTAGCGACATCTACTAGTAAAACACCCCTGGTATACATATAGAATTCATAATCATTTCGATTATTTTTTATTTCCATAAAAATTATATTAATCTCTAATGTTTTATTGTTAACTAGCTGTACCCTGCAACGCTTCTCTGTTGCACATACATTGAATATATGAAAAATTAATCATGGGATATCTTTTTATCATATCTTTATTTACTCAATACTTATAGGAAAACAACATTTTTGGTTTTACCATTGATGTTGGTTCACTTCGCGGAAAGTGGAATAGCACGACTTTTTGAATAGATCAGCCCACGGTCCACTTCTCGGAGAGAAGAAGAGTTTTCCTACTAATTTAAGCAAAAAGCCACCTTTGTAGGGAATTCCAAGTAAATCGAACTATAACTAATAATTTTCGAATAGGTTAGTCCCTGATCAACTTTGGAGACTACACTTCCGGTCTTTCTGTTAATCTAGGCAAAAAGCCACCTATGCTTCATTTCAAATAAATCGAAAGATAACTACAAATTTTTCGTACAGATCAGTCCTTGGTCCGATTCCCGGGGTTAATAATAGTCAGAGATTAATTTTTTTTCGTTGTGGTCGCCCCTCAGCGGGGAATGTCAAGCCTTCCGAGTGTACTTATAACATTAAATTAAAGATCCTCATAAAAATCGATGGGCCGTTAGGATGCGGCTTAGAATAAACTATAAGTCCCTCAATTTCTTATAAAACATCAACACGCTTGACAGTCCGAATGACTTTCCTATCACCGTTTGTACGCCGTAGAGTGTAGCCTCCATTATTCTCTTGATTTTAGAATCATCTGTAAATACATGAACTGCTTTGTCTGAAAACTTAAGTCCCTCACTCCATCTGATTGGCTTTATTGTAGTTGTCAGTAGCTTCCCGAAAGTCAAGCGTAAGACAACATAGCCTATTCTTGTGAGGTGTTAAGCAATGAAGATCCAATGCGAAAGAGTTAGTAAAGGCCCCACCATCTTTCACATTAATCTATAATATAAAAATGAATCGCAAAATGTGTTGGTAAGCGCATAACTCAAATAAATGATTTTGGGTAAGTGACCGCTGCAGCTGCCTCGAAAAAATCAAGCCGAGAGGCCCAATTTTCGACCGCATTTTGAATAGATCACGCGCCGAATATTCTCTCCCAAGGCATTTGACTTCACATATCTCCACAAAAAATGGTCCAGCGGTGTTAAATCACACAATTTTGGATGCCACGTCACAGGCTCAATGCGTTCACCAAAAGTTTTCTTGATTATTTTGTTGGCTGTACGACATGTATTGCCGTCTTGTTGGGACCAAAGGTAGTCCACATCAATATCCTCTACTTCAGACTCGCACATTAATCATTGCTACCCATTGACTGCAAAATTATGGCCGGCGTATCCATATTACCCAAAGTTAGCTTAATCACTGAAGAAAATTTTCTTATGAAAACCGAGACCTAATGTACGACGTGCTTAATAGTCATTCGACTCTAATTCTTGCACGAGTTGAATTTTGTATGCCCGCTAACCAAGACCGTCCGCAAGAACTTCCATAAAGTGGGTGGGCACAGCTCCAATTGATACGCGAAATGGCGAATGGACTCATTCGGGCCTTCTGCTTCCCTATTCTTCTGCACAGCAGCAACAGCATTTCGGTCCTCGAACATCAGCAATTGCAAACGTTGTTCCGCAGTAAGTCTCTTAATTATGAATGGCAAACCAAAAAAGGAAAAGCTGTCAAAAAAATCAACATTCAAATATCGTCTTATTAAAAAAACATCATGCTTCGATCAAGGCGAAAAAGCACCCAAAACGGCAGAAAAAATTAATTTAGTTTATGGGCCCGACACTGTAAACGAATATGTAGCACAAAAGTGGTTTTCTAGGTTCCGTTCCGGTAATTTCGATGTCAAAGATGCACCACGCGTCGGGAGGCCTGTCGTCGAAAATTGCGATAAAATTTTTTTTTTTTAAATTTGATATGACTTGAAGTCAAATCCTTTTAAGCCGTACTTAAAATTTGGATATTAAAAATAATAAAACACTGTTGGTAACGCGATTTTTGTTTGACTGATGTAATGACGTGGAAACTGATGCATTTTATCTCGCGTGCCGAAACTAATACAAAAGAAACGCAAGTTTCGGAACGCGACATTAAACTCCTCCAACTATGTATTCTGTGCTCCAACGCACACACGCACATTGTTTTGATAGATATGATCTTTGACGTTAGGAACACACCTACATTGCTTAGACAACAGTGAGTGCTTGTAATTTAATATGAACTTTATACCATAGCAATAAAGCTCAAATTGACTACGTTTTAGTTACAAATCATTTGTATGGGAAAAAGAAAAGGGCTATTTTTAGGGGCTTTCCAGCAATAATTCTAATTTTTCTCGTCGTAAAAACCATCCTTGAACTTCAACGAACATTTTAAAAAAAGATTTGGCCAAATTGGTCCAGGCGTTGTTGAGTTATGCGCTTACCAACACATTTTGCGATTCATTTTTATATTATAGATTATTTATTTTTATTTGCTTGAGAATGAAATGAAACTCTTTACGTAAGAAATTTTGCTATAAAATTAACCAACAAAATTTTGATGTAAATAGGTATATATATGTATCCAGCAACGTGCCACTAAATTAAATGGGTTATGGTATATAAGAGCTATGTCTTTCATACATACTCATACATACGTCGGAGCGCGCGTATGAAATCCTATACATTAACATAATATTTATAGATAAACAAATACTTGTACACGTATAGAGTCATATACATAAATAAATATGTGTGGCATTATGCTATGAATAATGAAAACACCATAAAAGGATCAATCAAATTTGTCGGAAATGTTAAATTTATTAGCTTGGCAAATCTGTTACGGATGCAATAAATATATATGTATGCGCTTTAATTCAATGAGAATTATTTCGCTTAAGCAGCTGCTTAAATATACATACGTATTTATAATATCCTAAGAAGAAGGTGAAATAGCGTAGACAAGTTTAACAGAAATAAAAGTGCGATTCAAATGGTCTGACTCACATAAGTATGAAAATGTGTTCAAGGAAACTTAATTCAAACAAAAAAATATTAGTTTCAAAAAATTATTCATTTTAGTTTACAAAATTTTTTTACTTTTTATTTTTTTTTTTAATGCGATCACGGTACGGTACGGCGTTAGTCTCTTTTGCAACCAATTTTTTACGTAAGTGTCAATATTAATTGTTCTAATAGTGACGAAACTTTTTCGTCTTTTACCACAAGTGCACTTTGCCTTTCTTTAAATTCAACATTTTCTCTGAACGTTTTCCTTAGCATTAGTAACCTAAATTTGTTCATAAAGTTTCATCTGAATTTCTGGTTAGCTGCCGGCTCGAGGCACTTTCTTGTTCTTAAGCGGTCAATAGCTACTCAGACCTCAAGATAGTCTGTTGTTCTCTGGACATCGAACAAATTACTACTTCCTTGGTGCTTACATGAGTATGCTACGTACTCTTGAAAACTTTTATGAGTTGCCCCATATTTTCAGAGAATTTTCGACCATTGACCCTGACGGCCCGCTTCAAGACTCAAGCCTATGCATCTTGATTTTAACTGTTTTCTCTTCACGGCAGCTTGACATTACTCATCCTCATTACTAGATCTTTTTCTGTCCCTGGTAAAAACCAAATACATCCGTGACGGCAGGAAATAGGCAATTCAGGATTTCGTTCTACAGTTGACGAGTTGCTGATAGTGTTCTTAGGTGGCAAGCGTTCTAGTCGAGTAGAGAACCTTATTCTATTGGACTTTCTTAATAAAATTATGATTCGAGTCGAAATTAGGCCCTCAGAAGTTACCCATATCTAGAACACTGGGTACAGCTGCCCTATCAATCAGAATATGATGAATTTGATGCACGTTTTCCTACAGCCGTGTAGTTTAATGATTTCCTTTGGGAAATCTACTAGCAGACATAACCATATCTTTAACCGTGACAAAGTCGATCAGCCTCAGCCCGTTTGGAGACGCTGGATATACCTTCTGTTGAAAAATTTGGCTTTCATGCAGATTGTATTAGATGGTTATCCGCCGGATTATATGTCAGTACTTGGCAAAAATCCAACACCAAATTTTGCACTCCTTTGTAAGGCCGCTGTAGTAGATTTCAATAGAACTCATTCGTTCTTTTTCACACTCCCTGAATGGTTGGTGAGGAGGATTAGTTATATGACTCGTTCGAATATATTTTTTAAGTGATGGATCCCAACCCTACGCACAATCCCATGAGTATTCGCTTTACAGAGGATACTTGGTTTGAGAACAGAAGTCGTGAGCTGTTTGAACCTACCATTCCCAGGTGAATGGCAATCAAAAACTTTGCTCTCTCGTGGGAATATGTTTATAAAACTATTAAAATTAAAAAGAAAGTATTCTTCTTCTCTCTTCGTTAAGAAATGAGGATTTTGTATGACGACTTTTAAAATTTTTATCTCTTAAAAATTTGTACGCATAGTCAAAATAATGAATAAATATACTCGTATATATATGTACCATATATATATATATATACAAATATTTTTATTTCAATATATTTTACATCTCTTGTGTAGATACTGCAACATTGTCACGAATTGCTGCATATACCTACTCGCTGCACATTTATATACGAGTATGTACATACATATATTAGGTGACATGAGTTTGCAGTAGGATCAGCATTGTTTAGCCGTTTTCTACATCTACAGAAAGTACCATTTTTATTCCTCACTTGCTTTCTTTATTTATGTCACATCAAAACACGAATGACACGTGCGTTGCATGCAACCCGTGTTGCAAGGAATGAAATGCAACAGAAGAAATATTATATGTACATATGTACATAAATCCACTAAGTCTCTATTGTTGCTATTGTTAATCTACCAACTGAATGGCTGCTGCACTGCAGATAAAATATGACACACATGCACACACATGCACATATATTTATATGTGTATGAGTATAGCCGATTGTATGCTCTCGCGCATTTACCAACAATATTCCAATCATAAAAATGGCGCACCGGAGTGATGTGACAGCCATTTCCATAAACTTGCACAAACAAATAAATACAAAATCAAAACGGAGCACTTATATGGTTACGTGCGTTCAGTCAAATACGTGGATTTGGATTTGTAAAACTAGAAAATTTTTGTTAAATTTAAAAATAGTATTTGCTCATGCATATGTACCTATATGTATATGGGCTTTTAGAAGTTTGAATTTTTCAAAAAAAAAAAAAAAACAAATTTCCAAACTTTTATTTAAAGCTTACTATTGCTATTTAATATTTTTTTTTTGTTTTTTTTGGAATATTAAAAATCTTACTTATCAAAGCTCTTATTATTATTTTTACCTGAAATATGATCACAAGAGCAGTAGTTAAATTAATTATTTAACATGTCACCTTCTCACATAATTAAAGTCCTATTGTTTTGTTGTTTATTATTCTTACCGTTGTTAAGTAATTACGACTAAATTAATTATACAATATTTAATAACCATAGTACACTGCCATAATTGCCACCTGAAAAAAACCCCTTTTATTTTAGATTTTGTTAAATTTCACTCCAGACAATAATTGAAGCTTTTCGGCTAAATCAGAATTTTATTGAAATTTTTGTATAAAATAATTAAAATCAAACGTTAAATATAACAAGGTTATCCATTTTACGGTTTCGAAAATAAAATGCATTTAAAATAATTTTTCCACGAAATTCTGATTATATCCTAACCCTTGATATTAACGGTGAATCCAAGTAAAAGTATTATTTTCAATAGCCTTTTTTTTGAGTCGTGTCCAGCATTCAATGTTGAAAATATAGCGGCCGTAGCTGAGAGTGTATACGAAGCGCGTGGAGAGTCGATTCGGCACCATTCACAGCAACTCGAACAGACGTATGGTACGACTTGACTTATTTCACGTTGAGATCTTCAATTGAAAGCGTGAGGCCGTTCTATCTTCTCAAGCGATGTCGCTTCGCTCGATGGCCTCTTGAAAAGTTCAGAAAGATCAAACGTTTTCGAGCCAAATCTTGTTCATCGAGGAGGCCCATCTATGGCTCAATAGGTATGTGAAGCAACAAAGTTGCCGCATTTTTGACAAAGAGCAATCTGAAGAGATTCAAGAGCTGTCATTTCACCCAGCAAAAACAACGCGTTGGTGTGGTTTGTGAGGCGGTGGAATCATCGGTCCATATTTTTTCAAAACTAATGCCGGTGAAAACGTAACCGTCAATGGCGACCTTTATCGCGCCATATCATCGAAAATTTAACTCAACGGATGGACCATCTGAGTCGAGGTCACTTGAAAGAGATAATCTTCAAAAAATAAATGCCAAAAAATGTTCTTTCGTATGATAATAAACATTCCCCATTAAATTTGAATTCTCTGTGTTTTTTTCATCAAAAAAGTAAGGAACATTGAATTTTCGCAAACTTCGATCCGTTTCAGTTAATTTTCTGCCACTTTTTGCCACATGTTGGGCGGTATCTCAGGATTTATCCATCACAATAGGCCTATTGCCTCAATTTCTCAAAGATTTATCCGCATATATGTATACAAACGGCCTTTTGTGTAGCCTACAAAAAGAAAGTCCAAATGTCCAAGGCGAGAGATATTATCCAAGTCGTATTTTTCAAAGGCCGGACAAAGGTACTCGTAGATTATCATACGACCATAACGCGCTCCGAAGTGACAGTGACCATATCGCCGTTGTTGTTTACAAAGAAGTACAGAAGACATTCGGCTTTAACTTACAGTGGAAATATTTGAGGTGAGACCAGTAATACAATGATGCACAGGACTTATGTACGTAATAACCATCTTCTTCAAATTTCTTTAAGTTTTAACTAATTACTTGAGTAGGGAGTTCGGCATTCAACCGTAAATATAAACCATTATGAGGTCGGTGAATATGTTTTCGCAATCTGGAAACATTGCAAGAATATCGTACCTTTGAGATACATATGTATTTTCGTGTTTAAGACACAATCGCAGCTGTAGCATCGTCAATTAAGGCAGATCCTAGCGTTTCGATACTTATCGGTGCAACTTGGAGTTAGCACACGGTCATTACAACAGATTATTCATGATGACTTAAACCTGTTTGGCTCTACAAAGTTCAATGGCCGGAGAAGACAAAAATTTGATAAATTGCCCATCTATGTCTGATTAGACCGATTTTTAGTTAAACTGCAATGTAAACGATAAAAATTTTCGTGATTAGAGTGAAATTATCCATGAGATGAAACTTCACCCAGTACGAGTCAATATGTGGCGCGCAGTTTCATCAAGATGTTTTTACGCGCCATATTTCTTTGGTGGAAATAGTGTAAGAGTGACTGTCATAGAGCATTGTTATTAAAGATGTTAGAGAAGCTTTTTAACCAAAACTGTGCCAAAGGTGTATTCCTTTCAATAGCGTTTGCTCCTAGCAAGATGGAGCCAGACCGGCTATAGTGGAACCCCAACGAAAATTTAAATTAATATCCAAAAACTCCTCTTTCCCCTGGCCCCAAGGTTACCAAACCTCACTGCATCAGACTTTTTTGTGTGGCTATGTCAAGAAAGAGGTGGCTATGTCAACAAAAGCTATGAGCGATAGAGTTAGCTGCAGTTGAAAGAAATACACGGTGTGTCCCAAAAATAACCGAACTTTATATTTAAATCATACAACATACAGCGCCATCTATTGAAAATTTGCAACATTAAAAAGATACATTCATCCTCTTTCAAACGCACCTAACTTCATGTAAGTCGGATGACAGATGTAAAAGTGACAGCCATTTCAATAAAACCAAAAGTGTGCTAATGGTTCCAAAAATAAATGGAACAAAGAGCAAATATAAAATTTTGTGTCAAACTTGAAAAAAAATTTGCTGAGACATACGAATTAATGAAAAAAGTTTATTGTGATGATTGTATGAGTCGTACGTAAGTTTAAACGTGGTTTACACGATTTAAAAATGGTCGTGAAATCATTGGTATCGCTGCAAACTTTACTACGAGAATGTTCGCTGAAGAATTGAATACGAGTAAAAACACTATTTGGAGAATTTTAACAGAAGATTTGGGGAAAAGAAAGGTCTGTGCACGATTTGTTCCACATGAATAAAATACATTATTGAAACTGCTGAAAACGATCCAGACTTCCTTGATTCGATTGTAACTGGTGATGAGACATGGCGCTTTAAATATGACCCTGAAACTAAGCGTCAATCTGCTGAATGGGAGTCCAAAGGCGAGCCAAAACCAAAAAAATTGCGTTTTCAAAAGTCTCGAATCAAGACAATGTTGATTACTTTTTATGATTCAAAGGGTATTGTCCACAAGGAGTTTGTTCCAGAAAGTCAAACTGTTAATGGAAAATACTATTTAGGCGTTTTACATCGTTTGTGGAAAAGAATCGGTCGTGTTAGACCAGAATATCCAGCAGGAAAACAGCTGTTTTTATTGCACGGTAATGCACCACCTCACAAGACCAAAAAAGTGAACGAATTTTTAATGAAAAAAGGGATTTCTCTCATCGACCATCCTCCGTATTTGCCTGATCTATCACCATGTGATTATTTTTTATTTCCAAAACTGAAAACCAAGATGAAGGGAGCATTTTATGACGATATCCCAGCCATTCAAGCAGCCGTAACCGAGGTACTGAAGAACATTTCTACAAATGACATAAAAAAATCTATGCATGCGCTGGTTGATCATTCCAAACGTTGTGTTGAGTCAAATGGAACCTATTTTGAATAAATAATAACTTTCAAAGATAATATAATGTGTATTTTACTATTTTATATCCAAAAAGTTCGGTTATTTTTGGGACACACCGTGTATATATACGAGGTGATTAACCAAATTTCGGTCAGTTGGTGGCTCTCAATTTGTTTTTGTTGTATCTAAAAATACCAAATCCTTTGCAATTACTTTATTAGTATTCCTTTCAAATTTTACAACGATCGACTGAAATAAAGACGACAAAAACGCAAGATAGATGGAATAGATCAGACGAAAATCCACCATTAACGCAAACAGAAATTCGCCATGTGAATGCTTAATTGAATGTGGAACGATTGCACCGTCTTTAAAGACTATTTCTAAGTGATTCGGAAGATTTCAGACCTGAAAATTTTCCATAGACGACGAGCCCCGAGAAGATCGACCAAAATCTTCCATTTTTCTTTGAATATCAAAATATCACCTCTTATTGGAGAACCAGTCGCTTGCAAAAACTAAAAATATTCAAATAATTTAATTAGAATGTTTTGATTTTTGATAACAGAACTTATTAAGACCAAAGAAAGTATATCATTTGAATCGGATGGTTCTCTCATGGTATGGTATACCATATGCTTTTCTACACCTCCTATGACACCCATCTTCATACCTAATTAATTTTTTGGACCTATGGACTGCCACACCAGATAGTATAGCAAAGTAGCACATTCAAGGCTAACCTAAAAGATATTGTGCTATAAAAATTAAAAGAATATTTATTAACCTTTTCTAAAGCATCAGTGCTTTTTCCAAAAATACTTGTTAAAGTTGTTAGCTGAAGGTGTAAGAACACGACGCCATTATGTCAACTACAGTAGAAAAAATTAAAAACAAAAAACTTAAGGTTTCTTTAATCGTATTCAAATGCAAAATATTTCTGTGACGTATTGTTTGTATTCTTTAAAATTGTGTTTATTAATGTATTTAAGTTATTTTAACACTTACGGGCAATTTTGAACGCGTGCAAATTCCCACAATTCATAAATAAATGATGAAGGTTAAAAGTGCAATTGAAATAATGACCGAACCTTCGGGCTACAGTTAATCGCAGCAACCCCGTGTCAGGCGCTTTTTTTTAGTACTTCTTAGCCTATAAAATAACGGAGCTTACTCGTCAAGTCGCAAAGTGCCTAAAGTGATTTTAACAAACGAACACGAAATGTCAACGCCTTTAATCTCGTTACCGCGACCATTCGCAGCAACTGCAGTTGATACCCGCTCATTTTTCAAACCACATTGGACGTGCTTCAAAGTGCTCGGTGTTCTCGCACCCACCGCGAATGTCTTTTACTTCGTCTACTCTGTGCTGGTGCAATTCCTCGTCAACCTGTACTACCCTCTGCATCTCGCCCTGATGCTTTTCAGAAGCCCCAATTCCTCGGATAATATCCAAAATCTCGCCGTGTGCGTAACCTGCACAGTATGTAGTGTGAAATTCATCATTAACGCCATGCAAATGGGGCGCATACGTGAGTTGGAGTCCATCGTTGCCGTGTTGGATGCACGTGCCTGCAGTCCACGTGAACGTCGTTACTTCCTTAAGATACGTAAAGATATTCGCCGCATTATTTTTGGTTTTCTCAGCCTTTATGCGTTTGTCGGCGTGTCGGCAGAGCTGAAGTTTATTTTCCGTAATGAACCTAAATTGTTGTATCCGGCATGGTTTCCGTTCGATTGGCGTGCCAGCAAGTTGAAGTTTTACGCGGCGCATTTTTATCAAATTGTCGGCATCTTCTATCTCTTGATGCAGAATTTCGTAAATGATTGCCTTCCCACAATGGCTTTGGCGCTGCTGTCGGCGCATATTAAATTGCTTGGTATTAGAGTTTCGCAAATTGGTCATGAGGTGAAAAGTTTGGATGCAAATGAGTTGGAGTTGTTGTGTTGCATCAAGGATCAGGAGGAGATCTACAAGTGAGTTTAAGAAGAAAAAATTACGATAATCTATTTTTGAATTATACACATATATGAGGATTTGGAAAGTATTTATGTTGAGATTAAAATTTGTATCGGTTGTGCAAGCATTTTAGGGGGTTATACGAAGTTTCGAATTTCAAATAGATATATTTTCTTTTTGTTATAAATTTTTAGTATGCCGTAGGCCTGGTTTGCTTATATGAATTGAATATTTTTTGTTAAGCGTTAAAACTAGATATATAAATATCTTTTTTTTTTTTTTTTTTTTTTTTGTGAAGAGTCAGTTATAACTGATGGCAATCCAAATATAATCTACTTTTAATATTTCAAAGTAGAGTCGTTACTATCACAAAATTGCTGAACTCAGCTTCTGTGGGTGATTTCTCGAACGACCTACTACATACCATTTCGATGGTTTGGCTTATCAGTTATCAAAAGAACTTGATAAAATCTTTTAAATACAAGAGACCGCCGTGTTGCAACCCGATATGTCACCCTTTGACTTTTTTTTTTGTTCCCTAAAACAAAATCGGCGGTCAATGGAACCCATTTTGAGTCGATTGAGGAGATCCAGGCGGCCGTGACGAGGGTCGAAGCGTTCCAGAAATGTTATGAAGCATGGAAAACGCGCTGGAATCGTTGTAAAGCTACCCAAGGGGACTACTTTGAAGGGGGGCAGAGTTGCAGAATAATTTTGAAATATACGATTTTTATGGAATCAGTCTCATTACTTAATTGTCACACCTCGTATTTGAGAAATATAAAGACTTTTGCATGGCTGAAGACAACTTTTTTTTTCTAAGGTTGAAGTTCTATTTGTTATAACTCTTTAATACCAGTAATATACAACAAGTGAAAAAATACAATACTATATTCTAAGTTTGAAATCATATTTGAACGCATATGAAATATGTATGAAACCATTAAACATTGCACCTCTTCTCATATGGGACAGACCAACGAAAGAAAGAATTCTTTATGCGAGTCAAAAAATGAGTTTTAAGTTAAATCTTGCATAATCTCAAATAATTTCTCGATAGTTATTAGTTCGTTAGTATAAGTTAGCCCGATATAAATTTTCGTATATACAACCTTGAAAAATTCTTATAAAAGTTTTTGAAAAGTACATATGTACATACCTAAGTGATGGAATGAAGATTTTTTAAGACCAAGCATTCACAATGGAATATTTGACTTTCCTCTCGAAACCCCATGCGTTCTTCTTATAATAACGAATTTTAAATCAGTTTACCAGGCGCGCAACAAAAATTGGCAGAAACACTACATGTGACTCGAGGAGCAATTTGCCAACGTTTAAAAGCTGTGGGAAAGATCCAGAAGTATGGAAAATGGGTACCACACCAGCTGAACGATAGACAAATGGAAAATCGAAAAACCGTTTGTGAAATGTTGCTTCAACGCGTTGAAAGGAAATCTTTTCTGCATCGAATTGCCACAGGGGACGAAAAATGGATTTATTTTGAGAACCCGAAGCGAAAAAAATCATGGCTTGCCCCTGGTGAAGCTGGCCCATCGACTGCAAGGCCAAATCGCTTTGGCCGTAAGACAATGCTCTGTGTTTGGTGGGACCAGTGTGGTGTGGTGTACTATTGTATGAGTTGTTAAAACCTGGTGAAACGGTGAACACGGATTGCTACCGACAACAAATGATCAATTTGAATCATGCGTTGATCGAAAAACGGTCGGAATGGGCCCGAAGACATGGCAAAGTTATCTTGCAACATGACAACGCGCCGTCTCATACCGCTAAACTATTGAAAGACACATTAAAAACACTTAATTGGTAAATATTATCGCACCCGCCGTACTCTCCAGACCTCGCCCCGTCCGACTATCACCTTTTCGCATCGATGAGACACTCCCTTGCAGAGCAGTGCTTCGCTAATTTTGAAGAAGTCGAAAAAAGGCTCGTCGAATGGTTTGCCTCGAAAGAGAAAAAGTTTTTTTGGAATGGTATCCATAATTTGTCTGAGAGATGGCCGAAATGTGTAGAAACCAATGGTCAATACTTTGGATAAAAAAATTTTGAGATTTCTCTGATTATTAAGTGTTTTCTTGACATGTCTCTTTATCTCTGATTCTGAACTTGTTTCTTGTATAAGAGTTGTGATATAAAAATGCGCAAAAAAATTCTCCGATCTTTAATGGTTGACTTTCAGCTAAAAGCATGTTTAAACCACGCACACAGAGATGTCTGCCAAGTAAATATGGTATTCATGTGGTCGCTTATGGACTAATTCTGCAGGGCAAAGTCTAGCATATTGTAATTATTTCATAAGTGACTTATTATTGCTTTACGATAAGTCAGTGGGACATTGGGTTAAAAAAAGTTCGGTCAGTTGGTGACTTTCGATTTGTTTTTGTTATATTTAAAAATACCAAATCATTTTCAATTACTTTATTAGTCTTCATTTCAAATTTTAGAACGATCGGTTAAAATGAAAACGATAAAACGCATGATAGCTAGAATAAGTCAGACGAAATGCCACCCCCAAAGCAAACAGAGATTCGCTATGTGATTTTCTTCGGGTTTTGGCGTAATTTACAGCCAATACAAATATCAAGTGAATCCCAAATTGAATATCAAACGATTGCACCGTCTTTAATACTATTTCTAAGTGGTTCTGAAGATTCCAGACCGGAGGTTTTTTCCACGACCCACGATTGACACAATGATTGCTAATGAATTTGGCTTAAATACCATGGCTGTATTGCGAATATTAAATAATCTTCTGGGATAGACGAAAAAATCTGCTCGATGGGTACCTCGAATTTTATGTGACGCTCAAAAAGAGGCAAATTTTCCTAAACAAATGCGAAAATGATCAGTCTAGCAACTTTAGTAAAGTCGTTACTTGTGACGAATCTTGGTTCTATAAGTACGATCCCGAAAACAAACACCATTCCATGATATAGAGCCCAACAGGAGTAACCCCTCCCGTAAAATCTAAGCAGAAAAAATCAGCAGCAAAAGTAATGATGTCAGTTTACTTCACCCAATCTAAAATCGTAGCTGCTATTCCAGTGGGAAAGGATCAGACGGTAACTGCGAAATGGTACACCGCAGAGTGCTTACCAAAAGTTTTTCAAAAATTTGTTGGAAAACAGTTACAGAAAGAGGATATGCGGCGTTACTTTTTACATCATGAATAAGCACCTTCCTACACTGCTGTAATAACGAGTAATTTTATTGTGATCTCTGAGATCGAAGAAATACGTCCAGCACCATATTCCCTTGTGATTTCTGGTTATTTCCTGAAAGTAAAAAAAAATAAAATAAAAGGAAAGGTCTTTAATGGCAAAGAGGAGATAATTAATGCGGTGAATGCTGAGCTTGATAAGCTTAAAAAGCTGGAATTTTAAGACTAATTTCAGAAGTGGATCTAGAGGCTTAAGAAATACATTGAAAACAATGACGGTTATTTAGAGAAAATAAAAAAGGACAAAAATTACGAATAATTAGTTAATCCCCTCGTATATATCGTATAATGGTCAATACCGCAGACGAGTTAACGATAAGCGATGAATATCTACGAAAAATGTCAATTACACGAGAGCCTAAATGAAATTTGTTAGAAAAATTTAATTTAATTTCCTTTCGAAATTGGCATTTAAGGAAAAAGTGATTTACTTTTTTTTTATTATTTTTAGGGTTTTCCTTTTCCTTCTGCTCTTGCCGCTAAGGTTTACTCCCATAATTTTTTAATAATTACCCGCTACAATAATCTAGTGATTAGCATTGCCTACCGTCATTCTGGTGGCCTGGGCTTGAGTTCTAGTTCGAACAAAATCCAAAGTTATAGAAAATTAACTTTTCCAATTCCGACCGCTCCTTACCAGAGAATGTCAAGACCTCCGATTGTGTCTCTGACATTAAATATATATATATACAATATATATAATTATTTTTTACCCTATTTCAACTCCACACATCTTTAACGCTGTTGACGTTATGTGTTGATGTGTTGTAGCATATCACTTTGAATATCTATCTGGTCAGATATTATAGTAAACTCAATTCACCACTATTGTTATGAATACTCAAGAAACATTTTCTATTGAACTTTTTATAATCTTTCATTTTATTTTATTTTTTTTCTCTTCATTTTCATTTGCAGCATGCTTACCTCCATACAAAATATCATTTCCCTACCGATGTTTCTTCAATTTACCATTACTGCAGTCAACACCTGTCTGGCCATGGCTGCATTATTATTCTACGTCGATACGCCATTCGATCGATTATACTTTTTGGTATATTTAAGCGGCTTGCTCCTGGAGATATTTCCCACCTGTTACTACGGCACGGACTTTCAATTACTTTTCGAGACTCTACACATTGAGATGTATGCGAGTAATTGGGTGGAGCAGACACAGAAATTTCGCAAGCATATGATACTCTTCTGTGAGCGTTCGTTAAAGAAGCAGGTTGCCATGGCTGGTGGTATCATACGAATTCATTTGGATACATTCGTTTCGACCTGTAAGGGAGCTTACTCGTTGTTGGCTATTATAATGAAGATGAATGAATGAGTACACAAAAGTGACTGGTTATCAAAATTTACAATATGAACAACTACGTGTATGTAGCTCGGTATTTGCTAAATATACATACGTTTATGTATAAAATATTTGCATATGTGCTTAACACATACATACCTTATAGAAATGTAGTGTGCTTGAATATTTTTCTGCATTCTTGATATTGATTACTATGCTTTTAACACCATTTAAACTTGACTGTAAGACTCTTAGACGAAAATAAATATATTTAAAAGCATGCTTAATGGACCTTTTGTGCTTAATTAAATGGCATTTTGATTAATTTAGCTTATGCATTAGTTTATGGAATGAAAATTAAATTTTTAAAAGTTTAAAAATTAATATTTTAAAATGGAAATTAAAAATTCAGGAAATATTTTTTATTTATTTTTTAAAGTATGACTTTTAGTGTGTTTGTATTTCAGAACATACGAGCTATAAAGACTACACCGCACTTCACATTTTTTCAATGGCATAACATATGTTATAGAGGAAGATAAATTATTATTTCAAATGCAAATACTTAACGGATACAAATGAACTACAAAAACTCAATATTATCCTAAACAAGAATTATTCTCAACTTATTAAGTTATTCTAACGATAAACTCTGCTTAACACCGTGATACATTTGTACTTTGTACACTTGCAATTACAATAAATAAAAGTCTTGACTTCAAAAAAATGTGTAAAGTGATTTTGGCTTACAAAAAGTTTTCAATCTGTTAATATATACTCGTATTATTCCCTATTACCTATACCTTTCAAGAACATGAGGAGATACATATATTAACTTAAGTACGTCTCTTTGTGCTTAAACTCAGTTTTTGAGATATTTCGACCAAACACAGTATGTAGATGTATTTTTATACTGTATTAATCTTCAATCATGAATAAATCAGAATTAGCCGGAACACACCACCAGTGAACTTGCTTATGAATGATTCGACGTCAAGGTAAAAATAAGTCTCTTTGGTGTTTTTACTTGCACTTTATAGCTCTCCTCATTTTTTTTTTCCAACTGCTTTTGGTTTTATTTTAGATGATGGGAATTCTGCCATTCTCGGCGCAGTCTACATTTTTCTATTACAAGAGCCTCAACTAGGCTGTTGATGGTTTGTTTTACCTATACTTCGGAAACTCTGTACGGAGACTATGATTGATTGTGTGAGTAACTTGATCACATCTGGCGTATGATTGGATTACCATATATCTCAGAACTGGCTTCTGCATTTATAGGAGTTCTATCAAAATTTTTTGAAACTGAAAAATATGTTAGATCAGGTATTTGATTTGGATCAGTCAGTATAATATACTTGTCGACCTTTGGGTGAACAAAACGGAAACCCAAGTAAATATATTTGGCGTTTTAATCTTCAGCTGCAATAAATCGATTACCTAGAGTACTAAAAAAGTCATTAAATGGCTTGTGTCATAGAAAACCGTGGTGTACAATAGATGGCAGGGATTACTTGATTTTTTTTTTGGATTTTTTGGCAGACTGAAATTGCTTGTATATAAGATCTTTCACAGGATTCTAGGATGTGATGCTTAAGTACATTTCGAATGAGAATAGCTGTACCGCCATGTGCCTTACCATCCAGATGGCTTGTGCTGGAGCATTGATAGCCAACCATGTGAAGTTTCGTTAATAATCGAGTCGAAAATGAAGTTAATGTTATATCTTGTTTTTATTTATGGCTACGGTTGAATCTCTCATTCTGTTATGCTCTGCTGCTCTATTGAAGTGTGCTGTAGCTTGTCATTGCTTGCAGTTATTCGAACGGATTTCAATGCGATTTGCACTCCAGCTTTCTGAGGGTACTCATTAGCAACTTTAGAACTCCATATGCCTACGTACCACTGCTTGTGAAACAATAGGTTTTGGAGAGTGCCTACCCCACAACCTTGCGATTAACGAGAACACGTGCGTGGTGCGATAGATACCGAAAACTGAGGAGGGAAGCCAGACGCATTTGCAGACAGAAAAATAAAGAGATCGAGATGCGTGAGTATGAAAAGCTTGAGAAGCTGGCCGAAAAGGGTAATGTTCGAAAATTCTACGAAAAGATACGACGACTTACAAAAGGTTTCAATACCGACAAATCAATCGATCATGACGGAATATTTCCCAACTTTGACGAGATTTGAATAGCAATTGCTCATTTAAAGAACAACAAAGTGGCGGTAGCCGACGGTTTATCGGCTGATTATATCTTATCAGTGTGGCTTTTAACCTGTTCAATCCACGTCTGAGCAGAGACTCACCATGCTTCAAATTTAAAAACAACTTTTGACTGAGTAGACAATTGAAAGTAGGGTCTCCGCTCCTCATTTGTTCAAGAAGCATCTAATAAACTTGCCTAGGGAGTCTACGAGGGTCAATTTTGCAAAAGACCTATATTCCTTTTCGCATTGGCAACGGTGACTTCCTCCAGCCTCTGGGTAAATTTCTGGCCAAAAAATAACAAATACTCACGATTCATAAATCGTTCTGGGATAGTTTAGGAACAACCATAGATCCTAAAATACAGGCAACTTGCAAGCAAAATTATAACGATATTATTGGTAATACGGCTCGATCCAAGGAGCTATAAGCCATGTGTAAACACATGGTTGCATTTTTAAATATTTTAACGCATTTTGTCACATTTTATACATATTAATTTATACAAATTATAACAACTATCCATTCTACGATTCTAGATTACGAAAATAAAATAAAGTAGAAATTACATATAATATATAATATAATATTTTTTGATTTTAATTTTTCATATATAAAGGGTGGTTAAATTTTCAAGGGCCGATGTTGATTTTGAATAAAACACAAACTATTTAGGAAATTATTGAAATTTTATTTTATTATGATATATTGGTATTACTCAATTATGTATGTAACAAAATATCGGCCAAATTAGCGCCGCGACCTCGGCGCCACACCTCCATACGATGGTCCAAATTTTCGATGACGCTGAGGCATAATGGAGTCTCTATGCCGTTAATGTGCCGAATTATCTCATCCTTTAGCTCTTGAATTGTTGCTGGCTTATCGACGTACACCTTTTCTTTCAAATAACCCCAGAGAAAAAAGTCCAACGGTGTCAAATCACATGATCTTGGGGGCCAATTGACATCGCCATTACGTGAGATAACACGGCCATTGAATTTGTTGCGCAAAAGAGCCATTGTTTCGTTAGCTGTGTGGCAAGTGGCACCGTCCTGCTGAAACCACATATCGTCCACATCCATATCTTCCAATTGTGGCCATAAAAAATTCGTTATCATCTCACGATAGCGAACACCATTCACAGTAACTGCCTGACCGGCCTCATTTTGGAAAAAATACGGCCCGATGATGCCGCCAGCCCATAAACCGCACCAAACAGTCACTCTTTGTGGGTGCATTGGTTTTTCGACAATCACTCTTGGATTCTCATTCGCCCAAATGCGGCAATTCTGTTTATTGACGAATCCACTGAGGTGAAAATGTGCCTCATCACTGAAGATGATTTTCTTCGAAAATTTTCATAATAAGTCTGGATAACTTTAACACGTTGTTGGATTGTGTATCTCTCCATGGTTCAAATTGAGTAAGTCTGAAATAGAGAAATGTCAAATTAAATTCGGAAAAAAACTTGGCGTTTAGGTGTGGTTCACATTCAACATCGGCCCTTACAATTTAACCACCCTTTACCCTTTGTATAACACATATGTGTATTGAAATTCTTTAAAATAAATATATTCAATAAGCGAAATTGAAAAATCTCAGACAGAAATACAGTTGTCATTAGATTTGTTGTTGTTGTTGTTGTTGTTGTTGTTGTTGTTGTTGTTGTTGTTGTTGTTGTTGTTGTTGTTGTTGTTGTTGTTGTTGTTGTTGTTGTTAATATTGTTTGGTTTGGTTTGTTGTTGTTTTGTGTTGTTGTTGTTGTTGTTGTTGTTGTTGTTGTTGTTGTTGTTGTTGCAACCGCAAAAATATTCCTCAGAGTAGTTTCTGGGGAATGTTACGGGAGTGACAGTCCTTCGCCGGATAAAAAATTCGGGTCGTTCCGGTATAAAGACCCGACTATCGCGGAAACTATTGGATTTAGTCGCCTCTTACGACAGGCATGCCTTACCGCGGGTAAATTCTTGAACCCCTAACCCACAGGGGGGGGGGGTCAGGTGATTTATGATATGCAGCGTAAATCAAAAGGGAAATATTTCCTCAAAAGCAAAGAAGCTTTTCAAACTTGAATACATACACACATACACACGTATACATGAATATTCGAATCTAAATAAATAAACAAGTCAACAACATGAAGTTATGTGCATCCGCAGTTATATATGGATGTACATATGTACTTATATGTATTTTTTTCACCTTGTGCTATTTCCTTTGTACTTTAGTTTTGCGCTTTTATACGTGAAGCGTATTTGTGCACACCGAGTTTCCCTACAACTCAAAGAGCTCTTGACACATAGGTATGTATGTATGCATATATACGACTACTTAGTTATTTGTAATGAACACCTAAGAATACAGTTAATGTATTGTGTCACCTTTTACATAATATACGTGTATGTATGCACATAACGATATACTCGCTTATTCAAATCCTCATATTCTGGGTATTCATGTGAGGCTGAAGGTGCGCCCACGCTTGTGCTACAAATATTTAAGTTTTTTTTTTAAATTTTGCTGTTTAATAACGGAATTTTGTGTGCATTCATGTGAAATGGTTCACCTGTTCTTCGTCGCTTTTGCAGATAACAGACGAGTTATTGGGTCAGCGCACTTAGTTAGTCACACTTTTTTCACCGAAGAGAAAAATGGTCGGATTAAAATGGAGAAGTGTAAGTAGAGCGCATAGACAGGAAAATTAATATTGGCGAATAGTTATGTGTATGCGTGATTTTTTTTTTTACTACTGTGATATAGTTGTACTGCAGAACAATTTTCAAAAAGCAAAAATTACTAAACACGAACTAAATCTGAAAAGCGATGGCCTTAGTGCGACGTATTATTTTTCAAATATTGTGCGTCTTTCTTCAAACTTTTTATGAAAGAAAATTCTAATACCAACTTTGTTATTTATTTAGCAAACTAAAAAACCTAATGCTCATTCAATGTAATTTTTTTATGAGTGAAAAAATCAACCGAAATATATTTGTCGTAAAGTTTGTTAGGGGTATAGGTAATGGGGTGTAGTCAAGCTGCTGAGTCTACCTACAATACTCGACTCCTACTCTTGAGTCCACGTCGCGCACCATGGAAACTTCAGATACTCTTATGCAAAATGCGGTAACCAAGACGTGCGGAGCTAAAAGAGAGAAAGCTTCAGTGCAGTCACTGTGACTTATTCGGTTTAAGGGTCCGCTGAAGTCTAATTGCAGCGTATATTTACCAGAAGTGGGATTGCAAGCGGCGCGCTATTAAAGTGTATAAAAATTGAAATTTTTATGAACTCCTGGAGCGTACTTATAAGCCGAGCCCCGAAATATGGTTATCTGTAGTATTAGACTCCAGCACAAAAAAATACACCAACCTACTAAGCTCAACACTGATCAAAAAGCTCAAAACTAGATCGATCATTTTGTTATAGACGGAAGACAAGTCACCAGTGTTCTTGACGTGCGTACACTACACTCTGAACACCCATCATTGACTTGGACCACTAACTTTTTGCAGCGAAGATATGCACCCGCCTCTGTGTATCAAAAAACGATGGTCGAAAAACGTAAAGCAGGTCCGACATCGAAAAGCTTCAATCACTACAGACTGCCCAGTGGTTTTCTACTCGAATTGCACAGCTGCTCTCTGAGAGCACTCATCAGCAATTTGGTACACGGGATCTGTGGGACAGCATTCCAAACTCCCTACGTACAGCTCAGCTGTAAACAAAACTATGGGATTTCATAAGGAGTGCAAAAACAGCTATTACGATGAGGATTGCCGTGACGTAGTGGAGAGAAAGCAGGCTGCAGGATCGAACACTAAATTTCTTTGAAGTTTTCAACACCGGAGCAAACACTTCTAGGACCCAGAGGATTGAACGAGCGACAGATGGCCAGAGTATACTGAATATATGAAGAAAACACTTCTCCAGTCTGCTGAGTGGCAGTGAAAATGAAACAACCGGAGATGGTGAACCCGACACCCCAATCGATGATTGCTGAAGCTGACGGCCTGCCGGCACAAATATTCAAACATGGCGGTGAAGAGCTGACAAGGTGTATGTATCAGCTACTTTGCAAAATAGGGTCGGACGAAAGCATGCCCTGCTCAATTCTCAAAAACCGGACCCCACAGTCTGCACCAATTACTGTGGAATAAGCCTCCTTGATATCGCATATAAGGTCCTTTCGAGCGTTGTGAGTGAAAGACTGAAGCCCAATGTCAGCAAACTGATTGAACCTTATCAATGTCGCTTAAAATATGGTAAATCAATTATTGACGAGATATACACCATGCGCCAAATCATGAAAAAGAGCCGAAGAAAGAGAATCGACACACACCACCTTTTCGCCGATTTTAAAGCCGTCTTCGACAGCACGCCGCTATGTCTGAATTTGGTATCTCCGCAAAACTTATACGGCTATGTAAACTGTTATGTTGGAACACATGTCTGTTGTATATGTTGGCGATATCAGCCATTTTGGATTGTCAAATGCACAAGGATATTTGAAATGTTGACAGTGAGAAGATGTCAATGACAATGCTCGTCCTGGTCGCCCGACCATTTCAAGTTCGGTCATATATGAATGTTTTGCTCACTGTTTTCTTCGACTGGAATGGCGTGGTGCATCATGAATTCTTGCCACAATGTCGTACGGTCAATAAGGTATACTATCTAGAAATTATGCGCCGTTTGCGCGAAGCAATTCGTCAGAAATGCACAGAATTGTGAAAAAACAAACAAACATAGAATTTGCACCATGATAAGGCACCAACTCACACATCGATGATTGGGCGCGAGTTTTTGGCCAAAAAAGGTGCCTCAACCACTGTTTTCACCGGACTTGGCCTCCGATGACTTTTTCCTCTTCCCAGAACTGAAGACACCAATGAAAGCAAAGATAAAAACAAAATCGAAACAGGAGCTATTGGCGATACCAAAAAACGCGTTTCAGAAATGTTTCGAGATTTGGGAAAAACGAAAATAATTGATTGGGCTTAGGTGATCTTGGTAAGCCTACAGGAGTGGGTACATTGATATCATCGGATAAGAAATTCTCACTATGGATTTCTGTGTTCATTTGCCGTCTTGCACTCAGCATATACCGAACGTATACTCAACGTTGAGGATCTCATGGTTATTCTGATGTGTGATGGATCGATTAAGCTTGAGAAATCCTCTTGCACTCTTGTCCACTGTGATAGTAGAAAAAAATGTGCCATGATTGGTTAAGTAGCGCACAGTAATAGCTTGGCTACTCTCATACTCTTACTTATATTCATTTTTTGATTATCCATCAGCTAATATTAATTCCTTAATTCTATACACCTTATCAGCTCTTAAGCGCTGACTTTTATACAAACTGCACTGCATATGTTTTACACTTTGTATCGTTATATGTTAATATTTTTGAGTATAAATGAAAATAAAAAATGAAAAAAAAGCCAAACAAACTTAAAAAAGCCACAATTGCAGCAACTTTGTTTTACCAAAAATGGCGCAATTTCGATCATAAATTCTAACTGTCACAAGTTCTTAACTGTGTTACCCACTTTGCACTTTGTTTTGCGACTTAAATGTTGCCTAGATATTTTGTGTGTCAATGTTTTTACAACTACATGTACGAGTATGTATATGTCGTTAGCGACTTGATGAAAAGTTGAGGATTTGAAACTTTGCCGACGAAATGGTGCGAGCGCTTCTCAATTGCTCCGCGAAACAAATGTCACTTCTTAAACAAAAGAAAGATGTTTTCTTTTATACTTATATACGTAAGAGCTATACTTACATTTGTATCTATGCTATGTATAAATGACTGAGAAAATCTACTAAATTTTGATATACATACTTAGAAACACATGAGCCCGCATACGCCTACAAAGTCAACAGATATGATAAATTTCAACCAAATGTACACTAAATTTGAAAAGCCGTGCTTTTGTCTCTATTTCAAGACGACAAGTTTTCAATATTGTATGTACATATATCATGATAGATGAATGGTTCGACACTTTGGCCAAATGAACTAAAAGTTCCTTAATTGCGATCGCCCCTAGGCAGGTAATGTCAACCCCTCCGAGTGTATTTCTGACATGAAATTAAGGCTTCTCATAAAAAACCATCAGCCGTTCGGAGGCAGCTTAGTATAAACTGTAGGTCCCTCCATTTGTTGGAAAAAAATTATAAGACGCAAAACCACAAATTCATCGCTTCAGTGGTTACAAAGCACCAATTATATTTATATATATTATATAATATGTGTACATATGTACATGATCAACAAGAAAATAAACTTGATACACAAGTTGGCAAAGTTTTGTTTACCAAGACAACATTGTTTGAGCTTGATACACCTGTGGAGAGAAAAACTTGCAGAATTTTGGTTAAGTTAAAAAATAGAGTATACAAAATGTATACAGAATATTTTGTGAAAAAAATTAATAATATTATTTTCCAAAATTCTAAAAGTTATAGATCTAAAACTGAGTCCGAAATCACTTTCGATCGTACTTAGTTTGATATTCTGTGGCATCACAAGAGAACTTAGTCAGGCAGTAATTGCAGTCTTTCACGCACTGTAAACATGAGACCTCTTGTTTTTCTTGTTGGAACCACATATTGGCCACATCAATATCATCCAATTCCCACAAAAGCAACTGGGTTATCAGGTCGCCATATCGATCGAGTTTCAAAAAAAAGTACCAGTGGCCCGTTGTGGATGATTCTTTTTTCAACAATCACAAGAACCCCAAAAGCGGCGATTAACAAACAGATCAAGAAGAAAATGTGGTTTATTGCTTATGACGAATTTTGCACGAAAAATCGGCATCCATTTGGTGATGCTCAATAATCCATTCTTGAAATATCTAGCTATTGTCCGTTGACGCCGAAATGGGGTTCCTGGATTGTCACCGAAACTTTCCCGCACTGCTTCGATATTGTCATTTGAACGACTTATTTTTGATCGTCAAATTTAGGACGGACCTCTCCGAGTCGTTCGATACCAATCGAGGTTTCAGACTGGTACAATCTTTTACAAGAGTGTACAACTAGTGGCGTATGCCGATGATATCGACAACCGCATCGTTAGTTCTGCTTTCCCCAGACTTGATAAAGAAGGAAAGCAAATGGGTTTGGTAGTGAACGAGGACAAAACGAAATATCTTCTGTCTTCAAACACACAGTTATCGCATTCGCAACTTGGCGCTCACGTCACTGTTGGCAGTCACAACTTCGAGTTCGTAGATAATTTCATCTATTTTGGGACCAGCACTAATACCAATAATAATTTCAAACTTGAAATCCGACTCTTGCCAATAGGTGTTACTTTGGACTGAGCAAGCAATTGTAAAGTTAAATCCTCTCTCGAAGAACCAAAATTCTAAAAGTCGCTAAGGTTCTGTGTGAGATTTATGGTGCTGTGCGCGTTGGTAGCGGTGAATGTCGCTGCTGATGGAACGATGAGCTAAACGAGATATACGGCGGCTGCGCTGGCTAGGTCATGTGGTTGGAATGGTTGAAAGCACACCAGCTTTGAAAGTTTTCGATGCAATATCCGCCGGTGGTAACAGAGAAATAATAAGACCTTCACTCCCTTCGAGGGAGCAGGTAGAGCAACACCTGACTGTACTTGGTATTTCAAGTCGGCGCCAAAGAGCGAATAGAAGGAATGCTCCATTCATTGTGGCTAACTCGGCTAAAATCGCGTAAGCGGTGCTTACGCCAGTAAAAAAAGAAAGCGGAAGAGAGTAATTGATTGTTTCGCTTGTTTTCAGTGTTCAAACTGATTCAATACATTCCGCGTAGGCCATTTTCCTTAGCTTTATTTTCATCGTTAACGACAACTACTAATTTTATTGCTCCGAATATCTCAACTGAACTTCTGATACAATATTAAATGACTCTTCCTACTAGTTTGGATTCACTAAATCATATGCAACTAAGTCAACGAGTTTAACTAAAATTGGCAGCAAATATTAGATATCCGACATTTAGCAGTTTTCCACTTTCATTGCCACTTCTATATAGATATATAATTTAAGCTGAATGCCAAGGCAAGTGCTTTTACTGTGAAAATAAAATTAAATAGCAATATAGCTACTCTATCAGGCTGTCGGCAATCAGGAAATTTTAAACACTCCACTGAACACATTACCGCTTTGGCAATAAAGTACGGTAACGCAATAATTCAATGTCCGTCCAGTCAAAAGCTGAATGAAATGGCATGAAGAACTGTGCGACACATATACAATTTAATATATATATATATCTATATATATGTATATATATATATATATATATATATATGTGTGCATGTATTGTAAAAATAGTAAAGTGCAGTGAGCGCAAAAAAGAATAATAAAAAATGGTAATAATAATAAGAAAAAGTAAAAAAATAAAATAAAGAGAGAGAGATAGAGATGGTGTGCTGGCGCGAAAATGAAAAATGTCATTGCTTAAGTTATCTGCTCTTGCTGTGCTTTGCTGCGCTCTACAGCACTCTGCTGTACTTTGATTTTTCCAGCACATAACAATTTTGCTTTACTTCACTTTGCTTTACTTCACTTTAGTCTACTTTATTATGAAACTGAGTGAAGAATTTAATGCCGCTGAAAAATGCTCAGTGTCATGGGTCAACTACAGTCTGCAACACTTGAATGCTCACGCAGTTACGACAAGATTTACTCGAGCTATACACACATATATGTACAAACGTTTATGTGTTTGTCTGAATGTTATTAAGAATTGTTGTTATATTTTTCTTTCTATTTTTTCTTCTGAATTTACCAAAAGTTTATCATAAAAATTGCAGAGCAGCGCGACTTTAAGAACTTGCAGAAACCAAAACATATAGACAGACAGACAGACAGACAGTTACATGCACTGTAATAAGAATTTATTTTTTAATAAATATATATACATACATATATACGAGTATTTTCAAATACATATGTACATATCTATCTATTTTATGAGGTTTTCTGCTTTTTCAACTCAAAAATAATCACCAGCAAAGGCAAGGCAGACAAAGTTTTGCCAGACATCGCTAACGGAAGCGAATGGAATTTTTAAGGCATCTTAGAGTTTTCACAAGCCAGTGAAACCGTTAAAATGCTTTTACCAACTTTGTACTTGAAAATTTTACAAGCAAACAACAGCAACAGTAAATGATTTTAAATTTCAAAGGAATTCTGATATTAAAGCATTATCTAAAATTTCAGGCATAGTTCATTAAGGCCGAGGTCGATTCCGATTCCAGGACTGGCGATGAAAAGATAAATTAAATAAAATAAAAAACGTATATAAAGGGTATCTTTTTAGACATGTGGTTTTCAAAGAGACATTGCCTTTTCGGAGTTGGCCTTTTTTAAATACGGTGGCGGCAATAGTCGAGTCCTCAGCACTGCGTACGGCCATTCGCAAGGGCACGGTTCGAATTCTGGTCCGATGACATTCAAATTTTTCTAATTGCAGTCGCACCTCGGCCGGGAATGTCAAGCCTTCTGAATGTATTTCTGACATGAAGCTCATAAAAAAAATACATCGGCCGTTCGGAGGTGGCTTAGAATAATCTGTAGGTTCCTTCCTTTGTTTGAAAAAACATCCAGACGCAGACCATGAAATACGTGTAGAGTTGGAGTTTGGCTGAAAATCCATCCATTATATATATTTGATTTACAACTTACTTTGGAACAAGCGCGTCGCTCGTTCCGTGAATGAATCCGAGATGACCACCGGCATTATATCCTAAAAATATCACTGTTTCGATCGCTTCAGGGTAAGAAATTTGAAGATGGTGCTGGGAATATAATTACATTTTTTTGCGATGGGAATTTATTGAGCTTTTTGGATCTTCAAATTTGTGAAGCGAGAGGGTGATTCGAGGAAATTTTTGCATTGATTAACACAATAGTTTCTCCATGAGTATGCTACGCTCTTGAATCCTTCGGATAGGCGCCGCAACTTTTCCTAAAATTTTCAAATATTACCCTTATCTTTCTTTTTGTCTGCAAAGGTGTCTTGTTTCCCTCCCCAGCTTTTGTTATCTATCCCATCCGACACGGTTTATGGTCGATCGCATCGTTGCGAAGTAGGCAGTCTGTCTTCTCTCCACTGCGGCACGACAGTCATCGTTGTACCAGCTGTTTTTCTGCACTGCGAAAAAACAATTTTTTAGCTACGGTACGAAGCAGGTATGCAAGTCGAATAGAAAACCGTTCGACTGTCTGACTATGATTGCAGCTTATCAACGTCGAACGTTTCTTGTGATTGTTGACGGGCGCTACTTGATACACAGACGCGGGTATTCTTCTTTGCTGCGGTGAGATAATAATCCATGTCATGTTGTGTTCTCGGAACGTACGCTCACTTAGAACACTGAAGAAATGTCCATCTTCGTTCGACGGCAGCAAAGTAGCTTAATGAATATTCTCGTGTAGAAAACCATATTTCGGGTCCCGGCGAAATCAATCAGATTCAGCCGGGGGGACCTATCGAAATTAAAGTTGACTTTCCCGACGGTTGTGTCAAAAATACATTACCTACCTACCTACCTTCTGTCGAACTGTGAGTTCACCTCCAAAAGAATGTTTGTTGGCTACCCAGAGGATACTTGGTCTAATAGCGAAAGTCGTGAGCAGCTTGAGCAGTATGCAAAAGAATCGGTTCTGACCACTCTCAGGTGAAAGTGAGTCAAAAACTTTCCTTACTTTAATATCGCAACCTTGAATAATTTTGATTATATTTTATTATTATTTTTTAATTTCTGGTGCATAAAACGAAATATTTTATAAGGTTTATTTATGACTATATTTTCATTTAAGCTGTAAAATAATTTTTTTCATTTCAATAAAACTTGAAAATAGTATTTATTTAACTTGCCTTGATTTGTGTGCCAATTGGCCCGAAATAATTAAAAAGAATATAAATTCGTTCGTGCACAAACACCAATTATTCAGGTTTATTCTTCCTTAGTTATTTTTCACAACTTCACTTTAACTGAGTATGAGTTTGTGTCTATATTCTTTTTTTTTATATAGTTTTACAATCTCCTTTGATTTAGATTTTAGATATGTTTTTTTTCTTCTACTAATTTTACACTTTTAGCTTTTAAGAGCAGAGATGCCGCGATAAAATATGCCGTGCGCACGCGTAGGTATTTGGATAACAAGTGATTTTTACATACCCTTCTTCGTTAGCTCGAACTACCGCGGCTAAACGATAGTTCGGCTAACGGAGTAGGGTATACACGGAAAGAAGGATAACCGTGTGAAAGGAGACATGGGAAAATAGGATACCGGAAGTTGGCGCGCACGGCATTTACAATTATGTTTTATGTTGCGCGCTTAAACATCCTGCCCGCCCTGCAGGGATGTGCTGGCTAGCGCGTTCTGCAGCTTTTGGAGGGCGCGAATTGCTTCGCCTATAGCGCCCTTGGTGGTCCGATTTCGGAAAGCTTTTGTTTGCAGCCCGGTGGTCGTGCGCTTGATTGACCGCAACCTTTCACCGCTGCTTTTCTTTATGTTCCGCTGGTTGGTGGCGCGCTGCTGCATGGCACGTTGTTGGGTGGCACACTGTTGTATGGCACGTTGTTGGATGGATTTTTGACGCGTTGTGGCCCGCTGTGAGGTTGCGTGCTGCTTTGCGGCACGCTGTTGCGTCGCGTGCTGTTTTGTGGCACGTTGCGGTGTTGCGCGCTGCTGGGATACGCGCTGCTGTGTTGCGCGCTGCTGGGTTGCGCGCTTTTGTTGCCGCTTCTTCTTGGTGGTTGCGGCGGGTGCTGGTGCTGGCTCGCTATGTTGCGGCTCTGAGGGGTGCAGCATAGTGTGATGCGCCTTTTTGCATCGTCTGCATTTTCCTCTTGAGTCACACTCTTCCGTGACGTGGGTAAGCGCCAGGCAGTTGCTGCAATACCCTTGCGCGTTGGCCACCGCGATGCGCTGAGGAGGCCGCATTGCCCGGAAAGCGGCGCAATTGCGCAAGGCGTGGTACCGGTGACACAGCCGACACTGTAGGCAGTTTCCGGTGTCTGCCGTCGGCGCGAGGGGCACTGCACTTCGCGTTGCCATTGGTGTCCTTCGTCTGGAAATGGAAAGAAACGGAACAATCGGTAGATTTTTATATGTTGTAAACAATTGTATTAAGAGGGGAATTTCTCTTTATTGCTGTGCTTCGAGCGAAGGTTGCTCATTTGGAATGAAGCACAGTTTTACTAAGGGCCGCGTGATAATCCCGTTTTGCGTGCGGAGGTCCACGACACGGATGTGATTATCAGGCCCACGATGAACATTTTGGATTCGTCCGAGACGCCACTCGGTCGGCGGTAGACCGTCGTCTCGGATTACGGCGCAGTCGCCAACTTGAGGCTCCTTCTGTGGAAATTTCCACTTGTACCTCTTTTGGAGATCTTTGAGGTACTCCTCTTTCCAGCGGCGACTGAATTGATGGTGAAGTGCTTTGACTTTCTCCCATCGGTTAATTAACGAGAGGGTCTCTGCATTTGGCTCGGGAATGGCTAATAGCGGAGCGCCTCGAATGAAATGACCCGGAGTTAATGCTGTGAAGTCAGCTGGGTCCTGTGACAAAGCCGAAAGTGGCCGAGAATTGAGTACTGCCTCAATTCGAACTAAGAGTGTCGTGAACTCTTCGAATGTAAATTTATGGGATGCAGCGGTTTTCTTGAAGTGAATTTTAAAACTCTTTACTGCGGATTCCCACAGGCCGCCCATATGTGGGGCGCTGGGTGGTATGTATTGCCAATTGATGCCTTGGGGAGCATACTTCTGGGTGATGTCGGCTGAACATTCGTTAAGGAATTTAACGAATTCGCGTTCAGTTGCTCTCTGTGCTCCGATGAACGTTTTTCCATTATCGCTCATCATTGTGGCGGGATATCCTCGCCTGCCCACGAATCGGGCGAATGCTGCTCTAAATGCCTCGGTGGTAAGATCAGAGCATAACTCGAGATGTACTGCCTTCGTCGCGAAACAAACGAATACGGCAACGTACCCTTTGATGAGTGTAGTGGATCTTAAAACTGAGGCCTTTATTAAAAACGGTCCTGCGAAGTCCACTCCAGTTATAGAAAATGGTAGGGACATTGTGCACCGCTCAGGGGGTAGAGCGGCCATTAGCTGGGAGCGCGTTTGTTGCTTGTATAGAGTGCAAGCTTTGCATTGAAAAATGCACCTTTTTATTAAAGGCTTTAGCTTCGGTATGAAGTATTCCTGTCTGACCATTTGAAGCATGAGGCGCGTTTCTGCATGGAGAAGCAGTGCGTGTAAGAAATTCAAATGTAATTGACAGAATCTTGAAGCATTTGGGATGATGATTGGGTGCCGCTCATTATAGCTGAGTGTGGCATGCGCTAGTCTGCCATTGACGCGGAGAAGTCCATTTTTATCCAGAAATGGATTCAGGTTGAGGAGTGAACTTTTTTTGTCAATTGGCTTTTTGTTTTGTAACGCATCTTTTTCGCCAGGAAAATAGCGGGATTGCGATACTTCGATTAGACGCTGTTTTGCGAATTGGCATTCAGCATGAGTCAGATGTGGCATGGTAGTTGTTGGTTGCATTCTTGATTTATTCCGGACATTATTCACGAAACGGAACAAGTACGCAGTCACGCGAATGGCTCGAGGGAGTGAAGAGAATCGATCAAGAAAATCGAGTTCTTCTTCGCGTGCATGAAAAGCCTCAATTTTCCGCTTTTCTGGCGGAGAGGTACTGCGTGCCTTTGAATTAGGCCAAGAGTCGATGTGGTGTATGAGCCACTTTGGTCCGTGCCACCAGAGAGAATTGGTGGCTAAGTCTTGGGGTTTGCAACCACGTGTGCCGAGATCAGCGGGGTTATCTCCGCTTGCTACATGACGCCATACTCCGCTTGGGACATATTCCCGAATTTGGGAGGTGCGATTAGACACGTATGTCTTCCATGTGCACGGTGGTTTCTCGAGCCATGCCAGTACTATTTCAGAGTCTGACCATAAAAATGTGTTGCACGCTTCTAGGCCTAGCTGGTTTTGGACGGTTGCAGTCAGTTTTGCCAACAGTACTGCTCCGCACAGCTCTAAGCGAGGAAGACTTATCGTTTTCAAAGGTGCAACTTTGCTTTTTGCAACCAGTAGGGTGGATGTTGCATGAGTATTCGCTTCTGTGCGTACATATATGGTTGCACAGAAGGCTTTTTCCGAGGCGTCGCAGAACCCATGGATTTGGGTATTCTGCCCCGGAGTAAAGTTGAGCCATCGAGGAATTTCGATGTCAGAAATGGCTGGCAAGTTTTGAGTAAACTGTTGCCATTTTACCATTGAAGTGGGTTTTGCGCATTCATCCCAATCAATGCCATCGAGCCAAAGTTCTTGAAGTAGAATCTTTGCCCGTATCATAACTGGCGATAGCCATCCTGCCGGGTCAAAAAGTTTTGCGACCGACGACAGAATTTGCCGTTTTGTTGCAGCTGTAGTTGCTGAAACTGGCAGGATGGTGTATGAAAACCTGTCCGTTAATGCGTTCCATCGGATACCGAGAGTTTTGGTTGTGGAAGCATCTTCGAATTTCAAGAAATTGGAGTCGAGAAGGTCTTCTCTCGGGAATGTCTCCAATATGGCCGGGTTATTGGCCGTTAATTTCTTTAGAATAAAGCCGGCTGACTTTAGCGCTTTGATCACTTGGAATAGTGAATCGGTGGCATCGTCAATATCATGACTTCCGGACAGGACATCATCAACATACGTTTGGGTTTTGAGTATAGGTGTGGCCAGTGGAAACTTCGCTTTTGTATCTTCTGCCAATTGATGCAGAGTACGGATAGCGAGATATGGCGCACAATTAACCCCGAATGTTACTGTTTTAAGATTATAGTCAGAGATGGGGGAATCCTCTGACTCACGAAACAAAATTCGCTGATAATCTTTATCGTCCTCATGGATGAGGATTTGCCGATACATTTTTTCAATGTCTCCATTGAACACGTATCTGTACATGCGCCATTGTAAAATTAGCAACATGAGGTCCGGTTGGAGTGAAGGACCTGTATGTAAAACATCATTTAGGGAATTACCTGAACTTGATGTTTTCGATGCGTTGAAAACCACTCGCACTTTTGTCGTGATTTTATCTGGTTTTACAACCGCATGATGAGGCAAATAGAACGAATGGTAGTTGCCATTGGAAGTGATTTCACGGGGATTTGTGAGTTCCATATGGCCCAACGTTATGTATTCTTGCAACACATCGTTGTACATTGTCTTTAACTCCCCTTTCTTCTGAAGCGTGCGTTCCATGCTAAGGAATTGCTGGAATGCCGCAGACCGGGAATGGCCTAGGGTGAGTTTTTCTGGAAATGCTTCTTTGAATGGAAGCCTGACAATGTAGCGTCCGCTTGAATTACGGGTCGTTGTTGCTACATAATAATCTTCACACGCCTGATTTTCAGGCGTCCTTTGTGGAGGCATATGGATTTCCTCCTGTTCCCAGAATTGCCTCAGTTGTGCACTGAGCGTTTCATTGGAAACTCGTTCTATTTGGGTGGAAAATGAGGATACCTTTTCGGTCACCGAACCACTAAGTATCCATCCGAATATGGTATTTTGCGCAAGAAGATTGTCGCAAACTTTTTGCAGCCCTTCCACTAGGATTTGTGGAATAAGATCGCTGCCGATAACCATATCGATTTGAGCTGGAATGTGACAATTTGGGTCAGCTAGCTCGAGACTACTCAGTTCATGCCATTTTTCACGACTCGTTGTAAAGGTCGGAAGAAGCTTTGTTAACTGAGGTAATACTATTGCATGGGCCTTAATTCTTTGCTTGGTTTTGGAAGAAACCAGCGTCAAAGAACAAAGCTTAGAGGAATTTTGGACCACTCGGCCACCCATGCCTGAAATTTCGAACTTGGAATGTTCGAACGGTAATTTCAATTTTTTCTGGACTTTTGAGGAAATAAAAGTCCTTTGGGAACCTTGGTCAATCAAGGCCCGTAATTGAAATAATTCTCCTTCATGTTCAACTGCCACCATGGCTGTTGGAAGAAGAACTTTGTTTTCAATGTTTGAATGTAAAGACTGGATGTGTGTATGTTTTGAACAGCACGGTTGCTCGTCGGGATTGGAGCTGGTTTGCGGCTGTCGAGCGGGAATTGTCGACTTTGCCGTTGTATGTTGTACTGTAGCTTCATGGGGTCGGCTACTGGTACGTTGAGCTGGTGGTTTAACATCTATGTGCAGTAGAGTATGATGCCTTTGTTGGCATTTCGCACATGTAAACTTGCTCTGGCAGTCTTTGACGTTATGGTTGTAAGCAAGGCAGTTTTTACATAGATTGTTTTTCTGTACAACCTTAAAACGTTCTTGTTCGGACATTTTTCGGAATTTTTGGCAGAATTTTAGGGGGTGGCTGGAGTTGCACACCTGGCAGGAATATGCCTTCTTTGGTTCTACCATAAAATTTTGTGTCCTAATTAAAGGTTTTTGCTGAGCGGCATATGGAGCACTGGGTTTAGGCTTATTAGGATGAAGCCTATTTAGTCTTTCTACAACTTCGTACCGAGAAGTTAGAAAGTCGTCTAATTGAGACCATTGGGGTAGATCTCGTCTTGATGAGAGCGATTGTTCCCAAAGTGACAGTGTTGTTTCTGGTAATTTTGTTGAACAAATGTATACCAGGATAGGATCCCAACTGTCTGTTGAAACGTCTTGAGCATGCAAGACAGACAGACAGTTGTTAATGCTTGTTTGTAGCCTTTGTAATTGTTCGCTATTTTCGGATTGAATAGCAGGCAAGTTCATTAAAATTTTGACCTGATTATCTACTAAAATGCGTTTGTTTTCGTATCTAGATCTAAGCGCTTCCCAAGCCAGATCGAAATTATCGTCACTCAAAGGATATTGTTTGACAATAGCACCGGCTTTTCCTTCTGTTTTATACCTGAGGTGGTATAGTTTTTGAGCACGAGAGAGCTTCGGGTGGTTAATGTACACGGCTGTGAACATGTCACGGAAAGCCGGCCATTCTTCGTAACCCCCATAAAAAGTCTCTGTGTCGCATGGAGGAACTTGCAGAAAAACATTGGAAGCACTTGATTGCTCTGAAGTGGGTTCCACACGGGATGGTGGACTCGGAGCATCGACTAGTTTGAGCATTTTTAGCTGGTCTGACATCTTGATTTGTGTCATCTCGTAGATGTCAAGGCATGCGTCGTACTTGCCTTGTGCTGACTCTTTGAACCTGTCAGGCAAGCAGTCATCCGTTTTGGAAAAAACGTTATCAAAGGCAGCTTGCAATCGAACAAAATAGTCATTTAGACTTTTGTGTTTGACTTCAAGATACGATTCGGTATGATCTTCAATAGGTGAATTACCGAATTTTGTACAGTATCTCATTAGGCTGTCACTTTCTGTTATGAACTTTTGCGCACAGGGGTCGTACGCTTTACTTCTTGACCGTGTTTGTGAGGATTCCTTCCTCGCACTTGCGGAATCTAGCGAAGTAGTTTTCGTTTTACCCTCAGTATCTGACATCTTGGCAAATTTCGTTTCTTGCTCTAGAGATTTTTTGGGACTGTGTCCAATTGGCATTGAGGGATTTTAGGAAAAAAACCTTTTTAAGGCCGAAAAAAAAATTGATAAAGCAAGAAACTTTGAGAAATACCCACCCAGCAGGTAGCGAAATTAATCTTTGCACTACTGCCCTCAGAAAATTTTTTTTAAATTCGGAAAATGAATTTAGTATATGTGCGAGTGTGTGTGTGTGTGTGTATTTTTTTGTCGGAAATGGTAATTCCAAATGTGACTTATATAAAGTCGTTAAGCTATTGTTTTGAAACAAACAAGCTATGAAAACGAAATTTGAAAATTATTATTATTTTTTTTTTTTAATTTAAAATAAAAGGAAATCACACACACTTGCACTTATGTATATACATGAAATGAAATATACGTATGGAAATATACGTGTAGAAATATATAGTATAATCAATATATAATATATAATTAATAATATTTATGTAAATATGTAATATATTTTTAATTCGATGGCAAGATATTAGGAAATCTATCTTTTATGATATTTCATGCATGCATTCGTTTATGTATGTATTTGTGCGCTAAATATGTAAACAAGATACACCAGCTGTTCTGGTACAGCTCATATTAGAATAAATATGTATATATGTATGTATGCTGGTGTATCAATGTTTTGATTTATTGTCTTTGCTGCCAAAGAGAATTGCAGCTGACCAATGCTGAGAAATAGCAATGGTAAAGAGTGTTAAACTATGAGCGTGGGAGTGTGCGCAATGCTCTTGAATTAGTTTGATGCTGTAAAGTGCACTGCTCATCTATTGCAATAAGCGGAAATCGCACAAAGGAGAATGGTGGATAATGATTTAGTGAGAAGATCACTTGTTGTTATCACTCTCTTTTTTTATGCGCTCAGTGTATGTATGCAAATTCTTTGCCCTTGATGCGCTGTCGAGTTCGTTCAACTCGGTAACCGCTACCAAAGTTGTTGACCAGTCGCTCTTTTAAAGGTCTTTGAACTTACATTTACTGTAGAATAAGTAGGTCAAGAAGGCAATGACCTTAGAGCCTGCAATAGGAAAATTGCTAAGAGCCGTAAGTAGGCAAATTAAAAGAACCGCAATTAGATGTATGTATATACAATAGTTATGTTTGTACGGAATATGCATACATATGTACTGTATATGAAAATCAGATTTGATTCCGGTAATCAAATAAATTTATTAGCGGCAAGAAGAACCGCTTTCCGCTGGAATTAGCGGATTAAATTTTCTAATTTAATGTTTTTGCGGGAAGAAGATCCGTCTAAAAAAACCTTATTGCAGTTTAAAAAAAAATGGAAACAGGCCATATGTTGCTGTCTTTTTAAAGAAAATTAAAAAGCTTGCCTACTCACTACTTATTGGCCTCTTTACTTTCCTTTCTTTTTTTTTTTGTCTTTGTCTGACCGCTTCTTGTATGGGAGGGGGCTTCTTCAGTTTACTTCCTGTAGCTGGTGTGGTTTCCTTTTCCTCCTGGCTTGCTGTTGATTGATGTTGATGTTGATTTTGTGACTGGAAATTTTTCGTTTATTTATGTGTGTGTGTACGTATTTGTGTTAAATTTAATTTTTTTTTTTATTTATGTTGGTGCACTTTATATGTATATATGTGGTTTTTTTTTTTTTTTTTCAAAACCTCTTTTTTTTCAAAAACTTTTTCTGTTTGTGTTTTTCAAAACTTTTTTTGTTTTTTCCAAACCTTCTTTTTTTTCAAAAACTTTTCTTTGTTTGTTTGCTTGTGTTGTACTGCCACACAACTTTGGTTTTTTTTTTCAAATTAAAAAAAAAATTTTTTTTTTTTCAATTATTGCATATTTGTATGCATGTGTTTGTATGTGTTTGTTTGTACACTTTAACTTAGTTTAATTTTTTTTTGTATTAAAGCGAACGCACGGGGGAGCGACGGTTGTGGACTGTAGGTATTTTATTGTTATAGTTAGTTTTTTTTTTTTTTTTTTTTTTCCAAAAAAATTTTTTTTTTTTTTTTTTTTTTTTTTTTTTTTTTATGGATATAGGGCTGGTCAAGTTTGGCCTCGAAGGACCATATTTAACTTGCCTTGATTTGTGTGCCAATTGGCCCGAAATAATTAAAAAGAATATAAATTCGTTCGTGCACAAACACCAATTATTCAGGTTTATTCTTCCTTAGTTATTTTTCACAACTTCACTTTAACTGAGTATGAGTTTGTGTCTATATTCTTTTTTTTTATATAGTTTTACAATCTCCTTTGATTTAGATTTTAGATATGTTTTTTTTCTTCTACTAATTTTACACTTTTAGCTTTTAAGAGCAGAGATGCCGCGATAAAATATGCCGTGCGCACGCGTAGGTATTTGGATAACAAGTGATTTTTACATACCCTTCTTCGTTAGCTCGAACTACCGCGGCTAAACGATAGTTCGGCTAACGGAGTAGGGTATACACGGAAAGAAGGATAACCGTGTGAAAGGAGACATGGGAAAATAGGATACCGGAAGTTGGCGCGCACGGCATTTACAATTATGTTTTATGTTGCGCGCTTAAACAGTATTTTACTTTTCAACATTAAAGTGAGTTAGTTCCTTAAACCACCATTTATATGTGAAACAAATTTATTATTGGGCTAACATGCACACGTTTGCTTCTGTTCTCACGGATATCTTTTCAGTCTTATTATGCACGACTTACCCCGTAATTAGGGCGCAACCAATAAAATTATATACAAATAAAGCAACATTAAACACAACTAAAACGTACAATTAAAGTCCAAAAAAATTGAAGAGAAAGCAGGCAGGCAGTGAAGCGAAAGCAGATAAAGAAATAAAAGAGAGCAATAAAAACCTACGTTTGCATGAAAGTGCGAAAAAATATATTCTCCTGTGCGCTATGAATATTTACTATATAAATATATGTACCATATATATATATGGGTGTGTATGTGCGCAGATATAAAGTCACATATGTGCAGGTAATTCTAACACAATTGTGTTAATTAAGAATAAAATCTATGTGAGGAGTGTGCACCAACAACAACAACGAATAACATAATAGAAACAGAACAAACGAACAAGTAATTAACCCTGTTTTGAATGCGGCAATTGTGTTACGTATACGCACCGTCGGCCAGTCAATGCGCATATCCTCATGTCGACTGTGTAGTGAAGAATGAAAAAGGGCAGTGTATGGTAAGCTACAACAAGGCTTAGTTGAGGTTAAGTGAAAGGAATGTTAGACGGTGTGAATGGTGTGCAATAGAAGGTTTGTGAAACAAGCGAAAGGTGAATAGAAGCTGAAATGGCAATGAAAGGTCAGCAACATAATTTCTACCTAACAAAGAGTAGGGTGAACAATGTTAATTTGATAATTTCCGTTATGACGGTAAGCACGCTTGGTACGTATGAGAGTACACCCAAGGCTAACTGGCTGTTCATACATATACATACTCGTATATAAGAATATTTATAAAGAGTAAAAGAAATTTAAAGCGGCACCGAATAATCAACTAACAAATGCGCTTCCCCGGAACGGAACAAATGGGCTATAAAGGCAAAACTAAAATCCAAAAAAAAAATAAAAAATGAAAAAAAGAAAAACACATTTAAACAAGTTAAAGTATACTTTCTCTCAAACGAAACTTGGCCACAGCCAACTAAGCTAAAAGTGTAAAAATGGCTAAACTAATGGCGAACGAAGAGCAAAGGATGCGAAACATATTAAATTGCTTTTATGACAGCAACTAGTGGCGAACATGAAAGGAGCATGGCATATGCTGGATGGACAAAACACAAAAAAAAAAAAAAAAAAACAAAAAAAGAAAACACAAAGCAGAGTAGCAGTGCAAAAGTTTAAAGAAACCCTGTCAAACTGGAAGCTTCATGGAATCGTACCATAAAACAACAAAGCAGCTAATGCAGAGAGGAAATACAAAATAAAGCATAATAAAAATATAACAGCAAAAAAAAAACGTAAACGCTGTCAGCTCATTTGAGAAAAATCTGAATGCAAAGAATTGTAGTTAACGGTTTGTTTAGCAAAGTCATAGTGCAGAGTGACTATGAAAAATTTAATAAGCTTAACACTAATGACATGAACAATACACAAAACGGCCACGGGTCATAACATTTAAGCGCTTATGAGCCAAAGTCGAAGTGTAAGGCGAAAAGCTGTTAAGTCACGCGAAAATGTGTAATAAGAGAATAGCAGAAATCATGGAAGAAAAAAGAAATGAACAAGGGTAAAACTGGTTGCTGTGTTAGTTGTATAATAATAATAAAAAGCTTTGTATGTAATAGGTATAACTATGTGGTATTTGTATTATACTCTTTGATGTATTAATTACTAATTAACGCGTAACTAAATGAAATAACTACATAACATGCTTATAGGATTAACTTTATTTGAAATGTGCAATAAATGAATAATTTACATGCAATGAAAAAAATTTTAAAAATAGTTAAACCCCTCAGAGTAGAATTATTTCCTTGTTAACTGTTGAAAAAAATTGAACTAAAAATTAATAAAAACTCGAAAACATTAGGTAAAGAGAAATTAATGCGAAAAAATTACGCTTTCTTCTGTGTATTTCTTTTTAATAATTTCTGCAAATGCAATGTTGTCATGGTGAACTTTATTTTAGAGGAACACCAATACTATGTACTTGACAACCTCCCCCCCCACGTGTAGGCTTAAGCTTATTGCTTACTGTCGTGTGGCTTATTTATATACAGCAGAGGATTTCTTAAGTCGAGAGAGAAAATTCCAGCAATATTCTTTTGCAATTATGAATTCTCCCGTAACAGTCCTGCAGGAAAAGTATAAAAAAAATTTAAATAAATTTATACCAGTAGTTTGCAGATTTTATGTTTGTATCGCACTGGAAATCTTCTACTTTGCATTCTTACACCAACTAATTCATTTTCCATCTATTTTCCATGTAAGCAACCGATATTTTTCACAACACAGCGATGTCCTACGAACTTTCAATTGTCCGTTTATGCTTCAGCTTCATACTAGTTAAATACTAGTTCTTATATACCAGTTAAAATACTGGTACGTTAATCTGGTTCAGACAAGTTCGTCTTAGCCCAATCTGCATCATTCTAGTCAAAAGCAACATTTCATAATTCCAGTCTACCTACAAAATTCTGGTTCTATGTTGTAGTAGCAAGTGTAATAACGTGTGGTTAGAGCTTCTAGTTACTTACGAGTTCTGCTTTTTTTTGCAAAACAACAAACGCTGTAGCGCGTTAGGCTCCATTTTCGAGTCTCCCTATAGAGTCTCACTATAGGTTAGTGATTATTATATATTTTTTTTTTTTTTGGAAGTAGAAATTTTTACAACCGCGCCATTCATTTGTTTTTGTTGTTTTAGTATGGCACAGCTGAATTTCATTTCCTAAAGTGTTCTGTTGAATTGTGCAGATTTTGTTACTTTGTACATCATAACGATAGCCATCACTGTGGTACGGGAGGTTCGCTGTGAGATTCTCATTTTTTTAATTTTTTTTATTTTTTTGTTAAGTAGAAATTAAACATACCGGAAAAAACCTGGTATACAACTACTATAAAGTCGATGTGGAGTAGGATAATTGACAGTTTATAGGACATCGCCGGGTTAAAAATACCAGTTGCCTAAATGGGAAATATACGAAAGATGACCTAGTTAGCTCAAAATTGTATACCAGTTCAATTCTGGTTAACAATAAGTATTTTCCTCTGCAGAGTTATAACGTGAAAGCTTATATTAGATGCTAAATATGCCATCAAACAATTTTTACCCACCACAACTAGTGCAGCATTAAAAACTGCATTGGTTCACTGCACTCATTTATCTCTAATTTTATTTCTGGAATTTTAATCCGATTTTTATTTCTCTCGAAATTTATGTACACGAATTAGAAAATTTGTCAAAGAAGATTCTTAAAAATATTTGGGTAAAGTAAGCTAATTTTCAGAAATCGAAATTCAATTTACATAAAATTTTGTAAGTCACGTGTGGCTGCTCTTGAAATTAAATTTCGGAATTTGTAAATTTCGGTACACAATTTTAAATTAAATAATTTCTTCATCTGAAGGCCTTAAGGTAAACATATAAATACGTATTCATAAGCTGGCTTCATAAGTGCCTGAAACACTTCATGCCCACATTTTAAAGTTATGACTTTCAACAGTGACGTCGGAGCTCAGACACCAGGCGCCGACTACATAGTTTTTTGAACAGGAGATATTTCGGTTTGTCTTTGTTCACTAAGAAACTCCTTCGCCCCCTTTCTTTGTTTTTTTTTTTTCTAAGGGAAACTTTGAAGTCAACTATATATAAAAAAAGTCAAATGATAAAAAGTCCCCCTATCTGAGGTGAGATGTCCTTTTGGGTGCTGATTCTTAAGTGCTCCGTTTTCACGGTGGCATATATTTTTTTAAAATACAAAATTCAGACAAATTTGGCATGAATCATCTGAAATCTGATCAATGGTGGATTTATCTGGTCTGAAGTCATGCTAAATATATTTATATATATATATAATGTGATTTCGATTTTTAACAATTTCATACAAGGTTTTTTTTATTTCCTCACCAAACGTGGTATGATTTCGTTCACCCAACGCATATAAAATCAAGAAGTTGATTACAGAATTAAAGGAAAAAATTGTTTAAAAACTAAACAAACTGCATAGTATGTGCTGAATAGTGGAAAAATGGTATTAGTAATATTCCAAATAGATGTTGAAAAAAGAGGCCGATCCTCCAATCTATAAAAAAAGGTAAAACTTACTCTTATTTCAAAAAAAAAAAAAAAAATCAAATATTAAGCACCATTTTATTGTTTGAATACTAATTGAAACCGCTGAAGCGCTTTTCAGCCGAGTTTCTCCTCCAATTTGTAGTTTTGAGTTTTGATGTTTTTTCCAACAAAAGGAGTGACCTACAGTTTATACTAAACCGCCTCCGAACGGCTGATGCAAACCCCTCTATTTACTCTTTTGTGTTGATATACAATATGTATGCGAACCGATAATTTTTTGTTTCAGCTTTGCTGAAGTAGCACATAAAAATTTGCGTCGAAGATTTCGTCTCCTTTTTCAAACAATTGTCCTAAAGGACTTATACCTAAATGCCATTCGGACAATGTTCATGGAGAACTCTCAGTGTATATGAGAGAATTGATTTTATTATGGAAAGGAGTTTCTGGACTTTTCGTGGTCTACCTTGGATTCAAAGGATCTCGCTACCAGGTATGTGGAGCTGCCAAATGCTCTTTGAAATTAATTCAAAGCCGACCGATCCAGAAGCAGATCACATCCATAAGTGTAGGTTCGTCAGCATTGTAGTGACCCGGTACTTAAGTGATTTTTACTATGAAGTAACACGAGGCCACACAAAGTGATAATAAATATCCCTGCGCAATTTCGAGTGAGAGTCTCTAAAGCTCCACCCCCCCCCTGGTAGCAGTATCCATCTGAAAATCTCAGCAATGGTTTGGAAACTTGAACTCTCAGCACTTAGTTAATTCTAGACATCCAAATTACCGTCAAGCTTCAATATGGAAAAAATAAAGCCATGTCATTCTCTAAAGGTTTTGTTTTCTTCAGTTTTCCCGTGAATGGATTTGATGGAAAAAGAGTCACTGGACACCAGTAGTAACTCAAGCAGCAGGGAATGAGATTATGCTACTCAGAAACAGTGGAGCATTCTACACTCGAAATTAAATATAACACCGACTTTTGCAATGATCTACCAGCCAATAGTATGCACACGCACTACACTACATACACGTACGTTACTAAGTGTCAAGATAAATAGACAAAAGTTCATAAATAATAGTTCGCCAAGCCTTGAGGGGAAATAAAATGACCGCTGCTATTTTCTTTCTTTACTCCATGTCTACAATGGTTCCAAAATATATGACTATGTCGGATTTTATACTTCCTGGTGAACAAGACATGTTCTGTTTTACTGAGATTTGCGGCATAACCGATTTTGGCTACTCAATTTTTTACCACATATCATACAGAGTATTTGACATAAGACCTGCAACAGAACATTATTGACGTAGACCTACCTTGTAGCCATTACTTTCCAACTCTTCCAAAAGATGTTGACAACGTCCGGGTATTCCTATATCACTAAAGGAAGTAAAAATGGTTAAATTAAGATTCCTTAACTTATAACAAAAATTTATCAATACAGACCGCAAAAGCAATAAAAATGTTTCGTTTTCTTTTCTACCTCTCTGCTGCTTTAAGAAATTTCTAGAAAATTATTTATTTCTTTTTGACTTCTTTGGGGATTTTTTTTTTTCATTTTTTCCTATACTTAGATATTCATACAAATACACATATGCAGCATACGTATAATTTTTTTAACATGAATTAAGGCAATTTAAAGTTCTGCTCAAAAGTGAAATTCAACGAAATGCTAGAGGTTAAATTGATCGAAAAATTCTTCTGCAAAGTGCGGTTACTGAACTTTAAGACAAATATAAATAGAAGGAAACAAATAATTTCCACAAGCAGAAAAGGTAAGATATGGAAAATACATACTCGTACATATTTATATGCTCAAACGTGTATTAACCCTGCAGGGATAAGATAAATTAGATTGCAGAAATTCTAGTTAAATACTGGTATTCTGAAGATGCAATCATATCAGTTGGTGATTTGTATATCAGTTCACGAGTATAGGAAATAATAATAATTTCCACTGCCGTAAGTTGTTTATATATCTAGCTCATCATGGCTCAGTTCCATTCTCTGTTAGGATCTGTTGAAGTAAAAAAAACGACGTTAATCGGTACATCGCTATGGCATCCGAGTGGTTAGAGGTTGTCACTGTAGCTCATGTGATTCACGGTTCGAGTCTTACTAGAGGCAAATTCATTTTTGAACGATTGACACAAGAAATGATTGCTAATAAATTGGATTTGAATGCCATGGCTGTATTGCGATTATTAATTAAACGTCTGGGATACACGAAGAAATCCCAAAAGGGCTCGAGTGCATTTCGCTCAATTTTTCCTAAAAAAAAAATCGAAAATGGTCAGTCTAGCAATTTTAGTAAAGTCGTTACGGGTGACGAATCTTGGTTCTATAAGTACGGTCCCGAAAACAAACAGCATTCCATGATATAGAGCCCAACAGGAGTAATCCCACCCGTAAAATCTAAGCAGAAAAAATCAGCAGCAAAAGTAATGATGTGAGTTTACGACACCCGATCTAAAATTGTAGCTGCTATTCCACAGGAAAAAGGTAAAGACTCAGACGGTAACTGCAAAATGGTACATCGAAGAATCGAATCGAAGAGTTTGCAAATATTTGTTGGAAAACAAGAGGATTTGCGCAATTTTATTGCGATCTCTGGGATCAAAGAAATACGTGCAGCACCATATTCCCCGGATATAGCCCTTTCTGATTTCTGGTTATTTCCGAAATTTTTTAAGAAATGTAAAAGGCAAGGTCTGTAATAGCAAGGAAGAGATAATTAATGCTGAGCTTGATAAGCTTAAAAAGCAAGATTTTAAAGACTGTTTTCAGAAGTGGATCTAAAGGCTTAAGGAATGAGTTGAAATCAATGGCGATTATGTAGTGAAGATAACGAATAAATACAAAAAAGGTTGTTTTTTTTTGGTCAACTTACCGAACTTTTGTAAATCTCTTCGTATATATACCATACACATTAGGGTGTTTGCAGTTTATAAAATTTGTATGTTAAACTCAAATACTCATCGCCAATTTCAGCCGAGCGAAGTTTTAGAACAGGTTCAATAAGATTTTTAATGGTTTTTCAATCGTTTTATTATAACGTAACAATTGTTACGTTAAACTGTTTGAACACTTATAAACTACAATTTTTTGGAATTAAAATTTCTAGTAAATATAACCATAAAAAAAATGTTCGAATATTAACTTACCTCAAAATCCTTTGTTATTTTTTGCCTTCTTTAGTTAGGGAACACACTCTCTCAGTTTCAGGTCTCTACGATCAGTGACTTAGGCTGTATGTATTATATTTTTGAAATATCCGCTTTATAACTGCTCAGGCAAAAGTTTTTTCTAATCCACCTCAAAACACTCGGAGGGGTTGTCATTCTTTGACGAGTGCCTTTAGAAAAATTAAATTTAAATTAAACACGTATTTTTTAGATCGGTGCTGGCCCCATTGAATTAAGATCATAGATGCAACTTTTATGAGTTTAACCACGTCGAAAGTTGAAAAAATATTCACGCGAAAATATTTGTGATTTAATTCCATTTTTTGGTCGAGATGAATATTCTAAGTATCTGTAACAACAGAGATAGCGTTCAGTATGTATGAAATAAAAAATGTTGAACTTCAGTTTCAACATTGCAACAATAAGGTTGCCAAATCTCAAAGTATACCATAAAAGACAACCCTCGTATGAATTCAAATTTTCATGAATTTCTATTTCACGAGAGGAGCATAATTACCAAGATTTCGGGATTAGTACTTTAAGTGAAACCTACACTCAAATTGCAGAGGTATAGTTATTTATTTCAGCAGGATTTAGTGAATTTATTTGTTTTTTTTTTTTTTCTTTTAAATAGTCAAGCAGAAAATCATAAGGTTAATGAACTTGTGAAACATTTTTAGCCTGCGCCATTTGGTGCATCTCATTACCAGAAAAAATAAATTCATTCATTATTCAGTGAAAAGTAACTTGCCAAATTACTGAGAAATTTTTAAAAAAATTTTATATCTCATTTTATATATTTGCAGGCAATTCAGTACAATGACCTTTCTTTCAATTCGAGAAATGAAAAAGAGCGGTTCGGATAGTTGGAAAAACCCATGATGTGACTAAAGTGGGTTTGAATCGATGTGAATAATTATGGAAAAATTTGAAAATAAATATGTATGTATTAAAAAATTAAACTTTTTTGGAAACTACTCTTTTGTTATTATAAAATTATTCCATATTTTTATTACTATTTAATGGAAGCTTCCCTCCACACCCCTATCCACTGATATATAAAATTATAAGAACGTATTTATTAGATTCCGGTGTCATAGTACTGTCATTAACTTTATCATAGTTTATTTTATTTTATTATTTTTTTCTATTCCTCACCAGCCTGAATAGAGCTACTATAAATGTTTTCAATACCTTTTGGTAAATTTTAAATTCATTCCTCACTCGCTGCTGTTTTTGTTAAAAATTCAACGGTTTTGGAAAACATTTTTTCCCACTCGTTTCATACATACTGGGATCACTGGAATGCTATGTGATTTTTAGTAGGTATTTCAAGAGGTGAGTTGTGTCGCACAGATGGCCTTAAGCTCGCCGTATGCTATGAGCGATTATTGGATGCCGATCACGTCATTCATGGAAAGAGAGTTTATAAAGGTACCGACTGACTCACTGTGGATGGTGTTTAGAGCCTGTATGAACTACACGTATGTTTGCCGAATGGTGTTTTCTTCCTGATGAGTTTAGAACGTGACTCCAGCACAAGTTAGCCAAGGCATTGTGTACTGTTGAATCCCAGCAGATGTTTCTTACGTAGTATAACATTATGTTCCTAGGTTGAGGGCATAGATGTTTCATTATATAAGTGGTGTATGGCCTGTACCTTCTCAATCTGCGTTTCGCTTGTACTCGGTGTTCAGATCGGTGCATCATTGAGGATTTTTTTTTTTTAGCTCTGTACTTTCCCGCCAAAAGTGCAGAGACGAGTCACATTCCGTTCCGACCGGAATTATTTCGTTCAACTGGCGAAGGGCGTAGCCAAGGATTTATAATTTTCGCACAGCTAAAAAATAAGCGAGACAGAGATTATCAATACATATACTGGCTAGGCGCCGATAACATATCCGCTTTTTATGCTGTGTATTTTTTAAAAACTCTTTTTTTAATAAGTTGAACTCTAGTTAGAGTTCTAAACGGTCAATGTCTCCATGGCAGCGACCCGAGTATTAATTTTTTTATGGCGGTGTAAGTCGCAACTAGTGGTCACGGTTTCACAGTTTCAAGAAAATCAACTTCATCAAGCTCTAAGGATGGGTAAGAGAGTGTAGTGTAAGGGAAATTTCAGTAAAGATGGTCTCGTGAAGGCCTAGTTATGTCGTTAGATATCAACTGTACCTATCTATCTATTAAATAGTACATGAGAGATATTGGATCTAGTCACCATAGATGATGTCAAAAACATACTCTACTCGAATTATTGCAACACTTAACACATGCTACTATTTTCGGTGCTCTCGTGCTGATATTTTAGTATCTTTAGTTTGTATAATCCAATCTTTTTGAAGGTTCTGCTGAAAACAGGCGAAAAACCTTTTAAAATTTAGCCAAATCTTAAATAATTAAAGAAGGAAGGAAGGCAAAGACTAAACTTTTTAAAAGAGAAATGAATGTTGGTATATATACGAGTATGTTTATTTTGTTTTATAACCAATAAGTCTCAATTACTGAAACACGCTTTGCGTGTCATTTCACTTTCTATACTCTATACAGTTTTTCATTGTTTCTGGTGTCATGGTTTCTAAGCAAAAACTTAGTTTCAGTCATTTGTATTTGATCGTTTGACTGTTTGTTGCGATCTTTTGTTTTTGGTGCAAAAACAACCACAAAACAGCGAGAAGAAGACAAATGTCGCACCACAATTTACCCACTTCAGTGCACAAACAAGCACAGTCTCATGTTTCTAATGTTGTTATTTTGTTTTTTTTTTTTTTTGATTTTTGTTGGTCAACATTCTTACGCATGTTGCTACAGCTGTTGCAAGCAGCAGCGGTAGCGTTGTTATTTTACTACAGCATTTTACTTTACTGCATTGACCACAATTTGAGACAGCGCACATGCTTAACGGCAGCCACAAACTTTATGCTGCTGTGTCATTTAAGCTTCTTTTTTCCCTCTTTTCGAGCTTCAGTTGTTCTATAGTAACAATAACAACAAAAGTGGCAACAACACAACTACTAAACTACGTTTGACTCATGCAGTGGCATCCTTCTGGTCTTAATGGGTGCACTAACTACCAATTCCTACTTGAAGCATCCATTCGGTTCTTGTGCTTCTGCTTCTGCTTTTGCTTCTGCTTCTGCCTCTTCTTCTTCGGTTACTACTAAATTTGCCGCAACTAACGATGCTCTGCTGCATTCCAAGAACTAACTTTGTCACCAATCTAGCTTACTGCTAAACATTTGTTAGACCATATACGAACATGTATAAATACCTACACACATACATACTTACATAGTGCTTATGTATAGAGAGGACGTTTTTATGTCCTACACTTGTTTATCGTTTAATCGTTGTCGACGTGGCTGCTATGCAACAATAATGTTGCAGCACATAATTCAATGGCAGTCAACTTTGTAGCGTCCAACGGCAGCTGTGTGTCTGTTGTTGTTGCACTCTTTCACGTACTTCACCCTTCAGCCAGCAGCGGCGGCTGTGGCATACAAGAGATCCACCATAAAACTTTCTCAACACATTCTAAGGCCGCTACTAACCATAAGGAGTAAACGTTATAGCTATATTAATGTACCTATATTGCTGTTGTTGTTATTGTTTATAGTTGTTATGTCACTGTTGTTGGTTAACTATAAAGCATTCTTTCATGTTGTACGTTGCACGTTGCCAATGCTTGTCAATGCATTCCGCGCATTTTAGACCGTAAAACTCCAAGTCGTTCATAATTTGTTTAACATGACATAACGGGTTTGTAGCGTTGTACCTATGTGGTGTGTGCATTTTACTGCCTCCTTATCTTCTGCTCGATATTGCCTTTTGCGAAAAGGGCCAGATGCTTTTGTCTTCTTTATGACATAGATTCTGCATGATTACAAAGCAAGCAAATTATTGAGCAACGAGGCACTCTCTCTCTCTCTCTCTCTCCGTTGCTTCTGCATCAATTTGTTCGTTCGTAGAATGTTGCATAAGCACTAAGTAAGTTAGCATAGTTTTGGATAACTGTTGTGGTCGTTTGATAAATGCTTTTGTTGGTGAAAAGGCATTAAAAATTTTTGTAATAAATAAATTTTGGTGCTTTGTGAAGTTTGGTGAATGTTTAGTGTTGAAATGAATGCAAATTTAGAGTCACCAAAACTCAAAATAACTTGCATTGCTTACATTGTGAATTTATTGCTTTTATTTTTATTTTATTAATAAGAAACAACTTAATTGAGGTTTATGGCCCCTTATGAGGTTTAAAAAGGATTTTTTATATTTACTATTAGGTCTGTTCGAACTAAAAATTAACCAGCACCAGCCATCAACGAATTAAAAGAGCGTAATCAAGATACTCTCTGAAAAAGAAAAATTTCCAAAAAAAGTAAGCTGACTTTAAGTAGCTTTAAAAGGTCCATCAGAATCAGGAAGGACCTCTCCGAGCCGTTCGATACCAAACTAGGTTTCAGACAAGGTGACTCTTTATAGTGTGCCTTTTTATCTTATTGCTGGAGAAAATAATAAGAGCTGCAGAGCTGAATAGAGAAGGTGCAATCTTCTATAAGAGTTTACAGCTACTGGCGTACGCCGATGATATCGACATTATTGGCCTCATCAACCGCGCCGTGAGTTCTGATTTCTGCAGACTTGAGTTCTTTTTTCTCCAGACTTGGGTTTGGTAGTGGATGAGGGCATGACGAAATATCTCCTGTCAATAACTCTTGAACTCCTGTCAATCACTTTGAACTGAGTACACAATTGAAAAATGAGACACTGGTAAACTTACAGTCAGCTCAAAGTTCTATCAAAAAGTTGGCTGTGGAATGTACTCTCCGGTGCTCTGAATAAATATGATGATGAGACTACTAGACGACTCGCGCCTTTTAAGCAGAACTGTTTGCAATCATTTAGGTCGCTGAGGGGCTGCTTAAATCTACGTTATATTCCAACAGTCCAGCTGCCATCAGACCTCTAATGTAACAGAAATACCTCCGCTATAGTGGCAATCTGAGGAAGAACTCGACTAAATACAGCACTGCCGTGGCCTGGGTACACGAAGACAGTGACATCCCAGGCTATTTCGCAGCTGACGAACTAGCGAGAGAAGAAACCCTTCTTTCTACAATAAAGCATTAACACGGTGCAGGTTTATCTTTGTCCACGGCAAAGTATATACTAAAACTGGCCTTTGCCAAAGAAGCAGACTAAAGATGGTGCAGTGAGATCACGTGTAACGTGTCTAGACATATATGGGCAAAGTTGGACGTTAAAATGTCAAAACATCTTATCCTTCTAGACCGGTTTTCCATTGATGAAAATTCGGGCACGATAATAGACTTTTGTTTAATAGCGCTTCACAGGCTAAACATTTTGTTACGAAATAGTTCGAACATTTAAGAAGGCTAAGGTAGCGGTATCAAAAATGGACCGCATCAACTCAACTCAACTCATGTTTCCTGCGTAGTTATACTACTAGATTTGGTATCAGACGGTAAATTCACCATTGCTTCGTGCTATCACTCCATCTTCTCTGCCAATTCTCGCGGCTGCATTCTCGCTACTGCTTTACCAATCACGACGACACAGTATTTCCCTTGGATATTTTTTGGTCTATATACAAGTGAGGACTATCTCTCTATCATATAAGTTGTGCGTCATTACATAATTTATATATTATACGTAGATATTCTCCTTAGTTGACGCAGGCATCGCTTACGCGATTATAAGCGAAGCAACAATAACGCAAAAGTCCTTAAACACCAAGTTGTGCCAAGCTGTGCCCTACCTGATCTATCGAAGGGGTGGTCTTCATCTTCTTCCTTATTCTCTGAGTTTGCATCTATACATTGGGAGCTTTAAATTTCATCGCACAGTTCTCCTTTTCCGTGTATCAATGAGTTCTCTCAGAGACCATCAGTGCTGATAGTTGAATGGAGAACTCTTCTTACGTTTCGAGAGTGCCCCACTTGGACAGAATATACTAAAGCCTGATACAGTAACTCATTTGAAAGTCAAATATTAAAATCAATTTAAATATGGAATAGACTTAAAAATCAATTAATATTCAAAATTAAAATTTATTATTACACTAATACATACATATTAACCGCATAATTACAATAAAAAAACATTATAATTTCAGTATTTTAAGCTGAAATAGCTAAATAATTAAAACTGATTTTACAACTAGCGAATAATATTTTGTTGAACTCGACAACTTGCAATTACATAAATTTAAGTTTATTATTAAAAAATTTTACAAAAAATTTGCATCGAATAAAAGCTCATTAAATTTGTAAAAATATTATTATGATGAAGAAGCGTTTTTAAATGTACATACATAAATACAATTTAGTTAAAAATTGTGGTCATAATAAATTCAATAAAAACATTTAAATACTTTAGTTATATTAACCACAAACAAATATCATTATTACACTTGTATGTGTGTATATTTAAGCTTGCTGCAAACAAGCAAACCAATAATGTAGTTATGTAATTAATAACAAAAACGGAATTACATAATTTATATTTGCTCTAAAATTAAAGTCACAAAGCGGCAACGGTAAAATAAATATGAATTTATTTTTAACACAAAATTAAATCAATAGAAATATGTTTATATTTTTATTGTGAAATAATATAATATTAATAAATATGTTTGTAGTTTTTTTTTTTTTTGACAGGAAATATTAAATAAAATTTATCTCAACAGAAATTCATTGAAATCACCAAAACAATTTACAATATTTTAAAGAATATAATTCCATTAATTATGCCACATGCTCGTACACATTGTATGAGTACATATTATGTATTTGAGTTAAAATGATATTAATTTTAATTTAAAGCTTTTACAAAGAAAATAAATTTTGTATATTTTTGATGATGTAATCTGACCAAACAAATATTACTTTATATTATTTTTTTTAGTTTTTCTGGTTATTTTACAGCAAAAATTTTAAACAAGGAAAAAGTGCAGCGGCGGTGCTATGTAGCGTATGAGTAACATTTTTCACTTTTTTGTTGAAAACTACACAATTGTGAGTCTAAAACTAAAAAAATTCTTAATTAAAATAAATGCAAATTTCTGACATTAAACATAAATTATAATACATATTACCCAACTTTAACTCTTCCTTACAAACATACATTAATTTATTTACCATTCTGTATACTAAAACTAACCAATTATATTCGTTTTGTTGACATTGTCTTATTAATATGCCGTTTTTGTTTCTCGAAAATATTTTATAAATTGCAAATTGAATAAGTTAAAGAAGATGTGCAGACAAAAAAAGAAAGAGACCGAGAAGCCTCATTATGACGTCGACGAAAAGATACGCGGAAGATTCACGAACGGAGTAATGTCCAGAGTATCCTGAATCTTCAACCCGTTTAATAGCACTGGGAATGGAACACCTGTAGATGGCCAGCGCACTTCCTATGCTTATGATGATAGAACACATGTTTCACTGCATGGCTATGAATAAGTTCAAATAGAAATTGCTCGCCTTAACAAGATCATACCTAGGAGGAAAAGAACTCAATGTGCTCTTCTCAATTTAGTAAAAATGTGAAGGGAAATCAAATTGATAGATGGCAAAAAAAAGGGGTCTCACGATTTGCGCCAATTATGGTTTGATAAGCCTACTCAACGATGCGTAGGAAGGGGAAAATCTCAATTTGGAAGAATCAGGTGGAAAGTAACCTGTTTTCACTTGATTTACAACTATATTGTTGACTCGGCCATAATCGCCTACGGCAGCAGAGGAAAAGAAGAAATCTCCTCTATAACTTCCTAAGTTCAACTAATACCTAAGCGACTGTGTAAGCTATTGTTAAACAACACAAGAACTCAGTCAGAATTGGGAAGAACCTACCGGATACCAAACGAAGTTTCAATCAAATATTTATTGCAAACCGTTGTCCTTAGGCGGCAGAAGTAAGAAAAGACCTTGCTAGGTGCTTTTTATTATTAATAAAATGGAAGGAGTTGACATTTTTTACTCTTTTTCGAAACTTAGACTCATAGGTTTTCTCGACTATATTCGAAAGGTCCATGGTTTGGCTACTTGGTCATTGGGACACCGCAGGTATCTGCTGTACTGTTGAGCTGACCGGATAGGGATCGTAATCTCGTAACCTCGGGAAACTCTGCACATTATCTAGGTTTACTTCTTTCCTCGGCTAAATATTTGTTAAGACTAGGCTTCACAAGAAGAGCCAACAGCAGATGATGAAGTGAAACCACGTGAAATTGATCGAAGTGAAAAGAACAAAGTTTTCACTCCTTCTACACATGACCTTCGTAAGTATAACAACCGGTGTATTAACCGGACATTGTTATGGGGACTCATGATAGAAGGAAGGGCTGTTTCTCAAATAGCTTTTCTGTCACTGCCCAGTCCGCAGTGCTTTCCGTTATTGATTTCTCTAGGCATCGTTAATCTCCTGAACTTCGTAAAATACACCAAGTGGTTTGAGCTTCTCGAAAAGTGAGAGGAATCTTCTTCACAGAACTAACTAACTTCTTCTATTATATGTTTTATATTTTAATAAGAAGGAGAAGGAGAAGACCCAGCAATATTCATACTGGCCGTCCTTTTGTCTGTCTTACCGTCTGTTTGGACGCAAACTAATCCGTTAGTTTTGGAAATATCTTAACCAAATTTGGTAAGCAGGGATATTTTTATACTGTATTGGTCGTAACAGCCAGTAGTTAGCATAGCATACTGCTCTTCGGAAGTCCAGGGTTCGAGGTTCGATCTAAATCAAAGTTAGTTTTTATAATTGATGGCGCCCCCCTCCAAGGAATGTCAAGCCCTCTGAATGTATTTCTGACATGAACTAATAAAGCTCCTCATAAAAAACTATGTGCCGTTCGGAGGGGGCTTAGAAGATCTCTCCATTTGTTGGATAAAACATCAAGACGCAAAACTACAAATTTTGAAGGAGGAACTCGGCAAAGGATCGTTTCATCAGTTACAAAGCAGCATATACATATAATTGCATAATTCAAGTGTTTGCCAAACATTTTTCATATAAAAATGTTTCAATTTAGCTAATTTTGGTCTGAAGAGGTAAGTTCAAATTGAAATATTTCAATATATTACATGACTCCGTCAATAAGTTTGACATCATTTGCTTTATAAACCTTATACCTCATGGCGCTTGTGCGAAGTACTTTGTTGCTCTGCGATGGGTATAAAAAAAGTTATGATCCAAAGAAAATTGTTAATTTTTCCAAAAAAAAGTCAAATTTTTTTGTGAGAAGTTCTAACGTTTATATCATCTAAACTAAAAAATTCTTGGAAAAAAATGATAAGGGACTAATTGCATTAATGTTTAAGTATCACGTGCAAAAAGTAAAGTCATTTAGTTGACAAATGTATTTTCTATAGACATTTTTGTACATATGAGTACACCAACTAAACAATTTTCAACACACAAAAAGTTCAACTCTAGATCGCCCAACTTTGAGTGATCATTCCTCTGGAATGCGTTGTTCGATTAAAGCTTCTCTGATAGCCTAATGTATGTCAAATAGGAAAAATTAACAAAAAATATTCTGGCTGCTACTTTAATTTTTCAATGTGATGCGCGCGTTTTAAGCACTTTTAGCCCATTGTGCATTGTTGGCGGGAAAAAATAAAATTTTTTTAATAAATAAATTAAAAAGTCTCTTTAATTTTTAATGAGACCTTGGACATACTTGGAGTTGGTAATATAATTAAAATTTTATAAAAGCTTCCTCCATTCATGCGCATTATGCAAAGTTATTCTAACAGATGAAACAGTAACTTTAAAAAACATAATTATTATTGTATATACATATACAAGTATGTATACAATTATGCATACATACATACAAAGAAAAGTGAATTTTAGCAAACTTTAACTTTTGTTTTATTGCAAAACTTTCTGTCTGACCTCAATACCAAGCAACCTAATCTCATTTCATTGCATACGCACTCACCCACACACACACACACTTATACACACATACACCACAAGCAAGAAAGTGCTGATAAAATGTTTATATTTACGATGCAGAGACCGCAATATATCTTCATTTCCAGTGTATGCTTCGTATGTACGTATGTGTGTGTGTGTGTGTGTGTGTACGCATATGATTTCTGTTTGACTTATTCACATTTGCTTTTAAGCATTTACTTTAGCACATTGCACACTGCCTTCAACGCAGATTTCTCTTTTAACTCCCACAAGTGAGCTAACGAAATCAGGCTGAACTGAAGAGAGCAAAAAAAACAATCATTTTGCCTGAACTTACATGTACATATGTATGTATGTATGTATGTATGCATTTCGTATTTGTTGCGGCACTAAGCTGCATATGCCGCATATCCGATGTATAATTGTTGTTGCTGCTGCGGTTGTAAGACAAATTTTGTATTTGTATGTGCGGATGTGTGAGTGTGTATGCGTTTGTGTGTGAGAGAGGAAGACTGAAAATGGTACTTACTGCTTGCCATTTACAACACAATCTTGCTTGCCGATTGTTCATGCAACAAATGCAAATGCATCAGTTCTCGTTTGCTGCTGCTGCTTTGATGTGTTCATGTGCACACACACACACACAGCCATACATGTGAACAAGTATTTTATTTTTCTTTACTTAATTCTTCTGTCGTTGTTTTTATTTGCCACACTGTCGTCGGCTGCACTTTTTAACGGCAAATGGAAAGTTTCGCTGCGCTAAGAGGCGGCAAATATCACCTGCTATAAAATTCTTCGATAACTTGCCTCCTTGATGGCCAACTTTTTCATTGTTGCCCCTACTACACAGTACTCCTATTGCCAGCACTTCCGTTCTTGTTTATAAAAAAATAATTCACTTTTTCGTTTTCGTTATTTTCTTTTGTTGTTTTTAACTTTGTTTTTGTTAAACATTTTTAATTCATATTTCTTTATTTTTATTTTGAACTTTTGTTCAAGTTTACAATTTTTCATGTTCTTTTTCTCATTCACTTTACCTAACTTTTCGCATATTTACTCACTCTTTCGCTTTATTGTTTTGTTTCTTTGCCTGTTTGCCTGTTTTACTGTTTGTTGTTGCCTGTTGCCTGTTGCACTTTGTTGAACTTTACTTTTGTATACTGTTGTTTGATTGTTTATTTGTATGCTGTGTGTGTGTGTGTGCATATGTGTGTAGCATGAAAACAGTAAAGATGATTTCCTTTGTTTGCTCGGCACTTAGAAACTTTCAATTGAATTGAAGGCAGCAAGTACTACTTATATTTGTATGTACACGTATGTATATATTTTATGTGTATGTGTGTTTGTATGATATATGTACGAATATGTACTATTCTTGACATACAATAGTTATTATTCGCCCTCATATTGCCATTGTCTTTACTTACTTTGCTCTTTCATTTAGCTGCACTTTTCACTCAAGTGTTTGCTATTGAAATGCAATATGTGTATTTATAACTGTACATGCGCGTGTGTGTGTGTGCTGATGTTTTTATTTACATTTTTTGCACATTTTACGTTGCTGTTTTATTTTGAAAGGTGAGCGCTTTTAGAGTTTGATTTATTGTTAAAACTTTAAATATGCATTGAAAGTAGACGACACTTGAATATGCCAAAGGAAGGGACAATATTAAAACTTTTAATTACAATATTTAAATTCAATTTTCATTTTTTTAGTAAACAAAGAAACACATAAATAAAAAAATATTAAAATTTTTATAAAACACAAATATTTTAAGATTCTGTTGTAACATTATAATTTGGGCTGTAATGCCGGCTTTTCAAGTTTCTGTAACTGACGTGCACAAATTATAACAATTTTACTGACATGCTAGTCTAACAGACACCTTTCTAATCTTAATTCTTTTTATGAAGTTCTATAATAGCGTTTATTAAATCCACAGAATATGCAGTAAGAAATAGTTTATAATGCAATGTAAGGCTGAAAAGACGGCTGATTGAAATTATATACATATATATATGCGTTTAATATTATAAAAATAATAAAAATGATGATATTCTTTTAAAAGTATAAAAGCATTAAAATAAAGTCATTAAATCAAGCTTTTTTATTCCTTATATAAAGAAATACTTATTAAGTATGGTGAGATTAAATTATATTGAATTTTGTCGGAAAATATTGCATTCTTTGCTGGCAGTTTTCCCACATTGGACTGGAACATTGCAAGCAAATAGGCTTTGTACAATTGAAGTACACGTACTTTATCAATCTTTTTATTTTAGGCGTACAAATATGGCACAGTTTCAATCCACTGACCGACTTAGTCTGAATTTTTGGAGGTGGGACAAGCAAATCGTTTCTTAGAACTCGCCTATTTGTCATGTATGATATGGGAGCAAGTCGAGCATCTTTTGCTAGATCATCAAACCTTAAGCAATACACACTAAAGCTGTCCGTGCTTAGACATAACACAGCGTAATATTTCGTAACCTGTGTCATTACTCGCAAATATTATATTGAGGTCGGAGTCATTGCGTTTGATTACTGATGAATAATACAAGAGTTCGAAAAATGCTTTCATTTCACCTTCCGTCGTCTCCATAAGCTCGATCTTACTATTGTTTTTGAGTTTACTACATATGTAAAATGAAATTTGAGAGCATACGTGTACATCGTTCAAAAAAAGTTGCCCAAAGTTCATTGAAACTTGAAAATCTAAACTAATAATATTTCTATCTAGAACTCTGGATGTTATTGGATCCATTTTTACCTTTGTAAGACTTGTCATGAAATTTTTCTCCTATAGAGCGATTATTATCGTCCGTGAATTGAATAGAGGCTGGTTCAAAAGTTTCACCATTCACGTCATCGTCCACGTCGCTGAACTCTTCTTCTACATTTCCAATTTCTTTAAATCAATCAATAATTTGACTTTCACTGATTTAAAACATCCAGCAAAAGTTCTTTATGATGATGAAGGTTTTTCCATACTATTTGAATTTGATATGCATACACGTAGATATAAGTAAATGTAAATATAATAATTGAAGTTCGATTTTATTGAGGTTTAGTCTGCCAAACACTGCTGACGTGGTAATCCAACACACACTAAATTACGTAACTAGGCACATGCGCCATCCACTATCGCTCCGATTTCACTGAACAATGCAATAACTCGAATATGAAAGATATGACGAAACTTGGAATCGTAACTCCCTTTCTTGCGGTGTCTGTCAGACTACGATGTCAGCTACATAAGGTTAAATTTGTGCCCTTGATTACTTTGTCACTTGCAGAAATATCTGCGGTATAGTAGAAAGTTCACTCGGTTTTTACCTAAGAGATGGCGTTATTGTCCATAGTACTAGTGTTAAGTGTCGCATCATGTCATACTATACGGCACTGAAAACGTGTTTATTCGCGCTAAAAGTTTGTCTTCGACAGTTTTTCGATTGATTGAATCAGTACGTTGTGAGCGCTCGTCAAAGATGGACACCAGCAAAGAGAAAATTCGCTTAATTTTACAATTTTCTTCGATCAAGTCGAAAAAGCAGCTAAAGCAGCTGAAAAGATTAATTTAGTTTATAGATCCGATACTGTAAACGAACGTGTAGCACAAAAGTGGTTTACTAGGTTTCGTTCCGGTAATTTCGATGTCAAAGAATCACCACGCGTTGGGAGGCCTGTCGCCAAAAATGGAAATAGTGAAAACAGACCGTCACATGAGCCCTTATTTAATTGCTGAGGAACTAAAGATAAGCCAGAAAACCGCTTGGAACCATTTGCATAACCTTGGATTCAAAAAGAACCTCGATGTTTGGGTGCCACACGAACTAACGCAAAAAACATGATGGACCGAATTTCCATCTGCGAATCGCTGCTGAATCGTAACTAAATCGACCCATTTCTGAAACGTTTGGTGACTGGCGATGAACAATGGATCACTTACGACAACGCCAAGCGAAATCGGTCGTGGTCGAAACGTGGTGAACCGCTGGAAACGGTGGCCAAGCCAGGATTGACGGCCAGGAAGGTTTTGCTGTGTGTTTGGTGGGATTGGTAAGGAACCATCTACTATGAGCTGCTCTCCTATGGCCAGACGCTCAATTCGGCCCTCTACTGCCAACAACTGGAAAACTTGAAGGCAGCACTCATCCAGATGAGGCCATCTTTGATCCACAGAGGCCGAATTGTGTTCCATCAGGACAACGCCAGGCCACACACGTCTTTTGTGACGCGCCAGAAGCTCCAGGAGCTCGGCTGGGGGTCCTAATGCACCTGGAATCAAGTGATTACCATCTTTTTCTGTCCATGGCGAACGCGCTTAATGGTGAGAAGTTGACATCAAGAGAGGCTCTCCGAGTTTTTTGCCAATAGGGACGCAGCCTTCTACGCATTATAATAGGCACGCCGATAGTCAAATTTAATAGCTGCGGTGTGACCCGCGTTAAGTCCGAAGGATTCAAAAATTTTATTGGGAAATTGATTACCTCATCTGTTTTCACAATGGTGTCTATTGACTTATATGTGACCCGGTTGTTCTAAACGTTGAACTGAATAGTGAGGTTGGGATCGCAGACATCGTAATTTGTTGCAAAGTCGTTCACAAAAAAGTCAATGTTCAAAGTCAATGTGTCGAAGTTAGCTTCGATGTAGGTTTATTCACACTAAAGTTGAACCCGCAGCCGCAAAATAATAAAAATGTATACTTACGCACGATCTATGCTTATATCATACTATTTCTTGCCAATTTGTCAGGGATCCATTTTCTGATCGTATTATTTACTTCTCGACCAAATCAAACTTGGTTGAATTTCCAGGATACAATAGTATTATATTTAGACATATCATGCGAATCATACACACACTAATAAGAAATTTGAAAAGCAATTTTTTCCTAAATAAGATTTTTTCGAATAGGTCCATCCTTGGTCCAGCATACATAACTCTTTGAGAACACCAGATCTGTACAAATGGACTTTGCGAGTTATATCATTTCCACGGAAAAAGGAAAAATGATTCATAGCAGGAATTTTTCGAAAAACTTTTTGCATATCCCTCGCATACTTTAAGTGCAATTATCAAGTGGACAGTGAAACAGTAAACTCAATGATAAAGCTTGTATGTTTACTTGCGTAGAGGCTTAACAGCGCCAGAAATGGCTGAAACACAACAGTTTCTACACCGTTTAGCTTGATTTACAAAACCTTTTGGAGCATACTCTCGCTCCACCATTTTTGAAGAGCCAAAGCGCTTAAATAAATTCCCGTCATAACAATGGTAATCTTTCACCATCTTCATAAGAGAGCCCCACTACCCTCGATTTCTTACCCGGAGTTCACCACAGAGCTCCACCCAAAACATTTACCAGGTTAAAAGAGGAATGATCATCCGCAACCTCTCCTATTTTTTCCTATGGAGTTCACCCCAAGAGCCAAACGGCTTGATGAATAAATTCAAAGGTATTATTTAGCATCATCTTTCCCTTATCCTACACATTCTTTTCCTCCTACCCCTCATGCTTAGACATTTTTGAATCTGTCGAAAAAGCCAATAGTAGGAAGGAGCAAGCTCTGAGGAATACGTCGGTTTGGGTAAGACCTACCATTTCCAGGCAGTTTTCGGCCGTTGCAGCTGATGAAGTCAAGCGTTGGCATGTTTCACAATTCACGAGTAAAACACATTAACTGCATTCTCGATAATGTTCCGCATCAAGGGTTTCGTCTTGTTTTAGCAGCATTTCTCATCTATAACTTTTTGTGTTGGCCAGGATGCTCCTTGTCTTTGGCGCTAAAATCACCTTTTTTTTAAATATCGAAACCGCTCTCTGCATGACTTATCGTGCAGCTCAAATTTACCGCGCACTTCCACAAACGTTCGATGGGCTCCAGCTGCCGTTTTCTTTCAGATGAAATATAAATTTAAAACTTCCCACAAATGTTGTTTATTTAACATAAATCTGGATATTTCAAGACAAAAAACCATGTTGTTATCAGAAACAGACGCTGATATGCACTAGTTATTGTTGACAGTTGTTGAACCTTTCCAATGAAATATGTAAGCGCTTCCAAGATCGACCACAACTTGTAGGCGGATCATTTCACACTAGATCATTGACGAATTCTACAGCTATCAGCAGAGTTCTCTTACCGCTGAATAGTTATGTATTTCAGCACAAATTCATCTGAAACTATATAGGGGGTTTTCCAATAAGAGGTGTTATTTTTATATTCAAAGGAAAATGGCATTCTTTTTCAGATAAATGACCGGACGTTTATTTTAGTGTAAAGAGGTAGATATGCCATAAATAATGGAAAACAACATCAGCCAAATGCCCGCCGCGGCTATGCTTCCTTCCAAATCGCAAAGTGGCTGCTATATGCTCTCAATAGCTTCACGAATCCCATCTTTGAGGTTTTTAATGGTCGTTGGCCTGTTGGCGTAGACCTTAACTTTCACTTGGTCCTAAAGGTAGAAATCGCAAGATTTTAAATTACAAGATCTCTGAAGCAAATTGCGATCACCACTTCCAGAGATAACACGGTCCGGAAACTTTGTCCTTATCAGATCGACGGCTTCGTTGTTTGTATGGCCGTCTTGTTGAAAGTTAACATTCTCCAGATTAATACCATCCAATTCCGGCCATAAAAAATCGTTAATGATCTCTCGATCAATCACCGCCATCAATTCAATGTAACTGATACTCCGGCCTCATTTTCGCAAAAGTAAGGTCCAATAACCCCACCGGACTATTAACTGCACTAAACAGTTACACGTTGAGGATGCTGAGGCTTTCGACAATAAATCTTGGGTTTTCCGCTAATGCGACAGTTTTGTTTATTGACGTAGCCATCGATGTGGGTATGAGCCTGGTCCGTCAAGATGATTTTTCCATGAAATTTCGCAAGCATTTCAAGGACACAATCAACAAAGTCATGACGATTTTGATAATCGACCGGCTTGAGTTCTTTTATTAACTGAACTTTATAAGCCTCAACACCGAAGTCTCTATGCAAAATACGGTGTAATGACGTTTGTGGAATTCCCAATTCCAAAGGACGACGAGGAACGGACAAACTTGGGCTTTCTTCAACACTTTGGGCTACAGCAGTAATATTCTCAGTTGTTCTTGAGCGACGTGCACATGTTTTGTTCTTTACATCAGTAACATCTCCACTTTTTTAACCAATTTCTGTATTGCGGTCCAACAAGGTGCTTCACTATAACCGAAATATGTTTCAGTTTTACGAACCGTCTCTGTTTGGTTTTCACGATTTTTATAGTAAACTTTAGTACGTGGGTTGCTATATATATTTCCTGCCTAATAATGAAAATACGAATATTTATCAACGAAAATGGTTTTATTATTTTTCAAAATATTCTCCATCAAGATTTATACACTTTTGCATGCGCTCAAACCAATTTTCGAAGCACTTTTTCCACTCCGATTGAGACACCACCAAAACATGGTTTTTGAATGCTTCAACAGCATCTTCTGGCGACGAAAATCGTTGACCACGCATTATTTTCTTGATGTGTGGGAATAAAAAGAAGTCATTGGGTGCCAAGTCAGGGCTGTACGGCGGATGACCCATCAATTCGACGTTTTGGCCGGTCAAAAAGGCGCTGGTTTGAGCCGATGTGTGAGAGCTCGCATTGTCATGGTGCACAATGATTCGTCTTCTCTTGTTCGTTTTTCGAATTTCTCCAAAGACTTCAGGCAAACAAATGTTGGTGTACCACTCAGAATTGACCGTCCTACGTTGCTCAAGAGGAACAATCGCCACATGACCAGTTTTGCCGAAGAAACGATCTTATAAACGTCTTTTGAAGCACCGCGATCGTATTTTTTCAGCATTTCTTTAAACCAATCCACACGAGCCTTTTTTTGAGCGATTGTCAAATTGTGCGGGATCCAACGAGAACAAACCTTTTTTACGGCCGGGTGTTCATGCAATATCGAATGTATGCTGGTGGGAGAAATGCATAGACATGCCTCTATCTGAAGGTATGTTACATGACGGTCTTGCATTATCAGTTCACGTACGGCATCGATGTTTTCTAGCACAACGGCTGTTTTTGGACGACTTTCACGGAATTCGTCTTTGAGCGAGCGTCGGCCACGATTGAATTCGTTGTACTAGTTTTTCACAGTGCTATAGGTTGGTGCTTCATAGCCATACAAAGATTTTAGTTCATCGATGCACTCTTGTCGTGATAATCCAGGTCGAAAGTTGTGAAAAATGATCGCACGAAAATGTTCACGAGTTAATTCCATTTTTTGGCCCAGATGAATTTTTTAATTCCCTGTAAATAAAACAATTCACGATTAAATGACAAAACGTTCTGAGTGATGTTATGCTAAAAAATGTCAAACTTTCCTATGGAAATGTCAGATTGCACCTGGCAACACTTAGTGTTGCTTAGGTCAGACCTATATATAGCAGCCTACGTAATGTCAGTGCGGTGCTGAAGGGTGTATTTTTCCATTTTTATAACTTCTGTGGTTTCATCTGTGAATTGTTAGAAAATTTTGGCTCCAAACGTGGCATCTACGGGGATTGTAAGCTACTTAAAATAACACCTTTTATTGGAAGGCAATAATATATAAAAATAATATCCTTAAATTATTTATTAAATGCTCCAAAATTCTTATATTACTTCGCTCTGAACAAGCTGAGTTTCTGCTGCTTGACATTTAAATGAAGGAACCATCGTTCCCAGAAACAGATTTACATTTTCTTAAAAAGTAGTATTAATAAATAAAAATTAAATTAACAATAGTAAGACTAGCTGTCTTAATCTAATGTTAATTATTCCACTTCCAAATTCCAAAATAGTTTTTAAATACAAATTATTTATTTTAGTAAAACATTAAATATAAATTTATATAGTACAAAGAAAATTTTTTGTCTTAAATAAACTAAATATACTTATTTTTTCAAAACGTCATCTTTTCTTACATAATTTTCAACAAAAATATTATTGCAAGTTTTACAGCACTTAGCCCTTGGTCTCTCCCTTTTTTCCTCTTTTTCAATTATTCAATGTCAGCATCACCATCAATGAAACCAAATTCGCATTTCGCGCCTCCCACGGCACTGTCATATCGTAAAAGTATCGTTGTATAAAAGTCCAAACATTCTCGCACATCGTGGGATACTTCAAATTGCATGTATGATAAATCTTAAAACACAGATCCAGAGCTTGCAAGAAAGTCTGCATGCAATAGAAATGATTCTCAAGCGCTACATAGATTTTCGAAATGGTACATTCATTGGGCATAATAACAACCAAAAAGGGGTGTATACTGCGATTAATCGGACCATATTTACGATTATAGAACTCCACGCGTGATTCGTATGAGTCCAGTGAAGTGAGGCGCATAACGAATGAGTCAATGCTATCGGTAAGATTGGCGCGTATGCTCAATTTGCCGTATTGATCTTTGAAACGGCTCGTTGATGGCAACAAAGTGATTACACCAACAGCATAAATGAAATCTTTTTCATCTGAAATACAAACAAATAGAAAATATCACGTTAAGTTGGCAAATATAGTTTTAACAAATATTTTTAAATTCTAGTAATTATTTCGTTTGTTAAAAACCTCATATACTTAGATAAACGAATTTTCCGAATAGCACTGCCTCCTTATAAAATTTTATCAGTTATTTATAGTGGGAATTGTAGAAATTTCCTGTCCATGCAATGTGTCAGCTGATTGGCTTACTACAGACTAACCACGCGTAGTTTTACTCGAGAAGCGAGTAATTAATTTTAGCTGGTGGTTTCCATCTTGGTGCTTTGCTAATACTTTATTCGGTAATTAGATGCTCTCTCTCTCTCTCTCTCTCTCTTAGCCTTTTGCTTTCCACCTTCATGCCGAATAAGTCGACTTGCGCGCTCACGCGCTTTACTTCTGATTTTTTCTCTTCCTCTTCTTTGGACCTTACGTTGCAAGTCACATTAGATACTGTCCTCTGTCACGTTTTCGCGCTGATGTGCTTTATTGATCCGTTGCGACCTTCTGACTCTATAAACAGCGCTATGTACACGGAGTAGATGTGACTAAGAAGCCAATAGTAGGATGGGTCAGAGAATGAACTCACTACTTACTTCAAGCTTAACTTGCAGTTAGACTACACTATAATCTGCAGACTGGTCAAAGGATTCGTGTATAAATTGAAAAAGTAAGGATACGAAAGGAAACGCGTATGGGTAGAGTAGACTAGAGATAGTTTAGGGTTCACTAGAGGGTTAAGTACGTGACGTGATAAACCACCGCCGAATTCACTCATAATATGTTTCCTTTCAAACTTACCTTTACTAGCCATGCCCATTTTGACGTGTTTGTACATCTTTTTCAAATCATCATGATGGAGCTTCCTATCAAATCGCGACGTCACCTTCTTAATGTAATCCTCCCATTTTGTAACCAAAAGGAGCTCCTTGTTCGGATAGACATGGCGAAAATCGTTTTTAAACTATTTTTGAAAAATAAATGTTTTTCATAAACAACAATAACAATAACAACGCTCCTACCCAACCACTTACCAACTCAGCAGCACGTGGATCAGTTAACTTTGACCAGTTGTTGAGAAGCTCCGTTAAACCGCTCTGTTGTAACTCCTTCTGGCGCAACGCCCAAGTTTGTATCCATCTCTCACACACCTCCTCCCAAGTGAAATGATCTGTGGTTAGTAGTTGTTTCAGTGCCAATGCAGTCATTTCATCAACGCACGGCACAGAGCCTGGTAAATTCTGTTGATTGGTGTAGAGAATGTCATCGTCATCGATTTGATTACTATTGGAGCTCAAATTACGAGACACATCAGCATTACTGTTATCATTATCATCATCACTTAAACGTATCATGCGACGACGTTTGACATTCTCATTGGAATAACGTTGATAGAGACGACCCAATGGGTTGCCTCTGCCGCCACGATAAATAAAGTAGTAATCCTGTAATGAGAGAGAGAGAGAGAAAGAAAGATAGAAAGTGACAACCAGAATTTTAAAGCGAGCCATCACTATTGAGTAGCAGTACACTTAATAAGAATGCTGACTTACCGACGCTGCCTGCTCATTGGGAAATATGGTTACGATGTCATTCAAAATCAGACGTAGATCCTTCGGGCAAAGCGATACATCCTGTTGCATTACGTCGGCAATAATCAGACGCACAATTTCATTACGCTGACTATTTTCAAGGTAGCCATATCTACTGTAAAACTGTCTTATATGCTTTCCGGCATGGCAACTCTGTAACACTTTAATCGTATCCTGAAAACAAGTGAGAAAAATGCACAATTAAGTGCAGAAAGGATTTAAAATTAAAATAAAATTCCCAAAAATTCATTCACTCCACTCATATCCACCTACCACTTTATGGCTACTCATAATCAATGGTCCATTGGGTTCATAACTACCGCCGTTGCTGCCGCTATCAACATTTTCACTGCAGCTCGCCTCCATATACTGTTCCTCGTCATTTATGCTTGTTATCGATGTTCTTGGCGTCACTGGATTTGCTGTTGTTGTTGCCATTGATTGTGTTTTCGTTGTGACGCTTAGCGTTGGTGTCGATGTGCTGGCTGCTCTTATCGTCCTTGGCATGGCTTGCCGCTTAGGTGATTCACCGGTTTGTGGCCTGAATGCATTGAAAGCGTCGCACAAATCCACCGACGATGGCTCTAATACAACAGCTGGCATATTATTAGATGTAAGCGATGTGGTAGCCGCGACGCCTGGGAGCAGGCTTAAAAAGTCATCAGCCGGTTCCCTACTGCGGTGGATAATGGTTGCTGAACCGGTTGTTGTTGTTGTGGCCGTTATTGCGTTGGCTGCAGCTGAAGGGCCGCTGCTGCTTGGCATCACTGGGTGTGTTGTTATGCCACTGTGGGACGCCTTATTAGCTTGCATTGTTTGCAAGTTACTTGCCACAGCTAGTTGTTGTGGGTGTTGTTGGCGTGATTGTATGGAAATCGCCGGCGCTACGATGGATGTGCGTGGTCGTTTATTTGACGTCGTGTTTGTGGAATTATTTGCTTGTTGAGCTGTACTGTTGCTGTCTACCGTCGAGAAGTGTTGGGTGGGCTGTTTAACGGAAGGGATAAATATTGTAAAAAAAAATGGAAAAATATTCCATTCACCTTTTCGCGACGCCAGGCAAGTAACTTCTCGCGGAATTCTGCACGATAACCTATGTGGCGTATAACGGTATTAATGTCCTCTAAGGAGAGATATTTCAGGCTGCGATAGGTTACGTCATTCACTATGGAAGTGGATTATAAAGTATTGAATTTAGAAAAAATCTGTATTTGTGGAATTATACATATTTAATATGGTTTAAAAACAAGTATTAAATAGAGCTGATTTTTATTATTTTTTTTTTTGTTTGATTACAAAATTAAATAATAAAGGGAAAACCAAGGCAATTTTTGGCTCATATATGCCATTTAGACATAAATTAAATACTGAATGAAGTCTCCAATCTTGATAAGGCAGAAGTGTTGATATCTTGGCTCAGATCCGTTTGAGAGCTTGCCAGACATCAGCAAAGAGAAAATGTAATATGTTCTAGCCAGGCAGCTGAAAATGTTAACAGTGCTTATGGTCCTGAGGTTTGTCGATTTCATTTCCGTAATTGTGATGTAAAAGATACTCCACGTTGTGGAAGACCAATTCTCAGAAATATCGATAAAATAATGGAAATCGGCGCTAACTTTAGAACCACTTGAAAAAGGCTGAAAACTCACGATGCATTAGTGGCACATGAGTAAACGAGAAACCCCCTTATGGAACAAATTTCTATCTACAATCGCTACTGAGCCATAACAAGATCTACCGTTATCCGAAGCGAAAGGCGACTGATGATGAAAAGTGGAAAATTTGCAGCAGCATCATACGAAAACGATCATTATCGACGGTCAATGAGTCGGCAAAAATGGTCGCCAAGCCAGGAGAGGTTTTTTTTTTGTGAATTTGGTGGGATTGGCAAGGTGTCATTCACTATGACTACCACAAAATTCTTTATACAGACCTTCACTGTCAGCGATTGGATTGTTCATCAGGACAAATCCTGACCAAATACATCGACAACTCGCCAGAAGCTCCGAGAACTTGGTTGGGGGGTTCCTATGCATCCACTTTACAGCCCATTATTTCCATCTGTTCCTATCTATCACAAATGATTTGACTGGAAAGGAATTGGTCTCAAGAGAAGCCTGGGAAATCGGTAACCCCAACTATACGCCAACAGAGACAAAGGTTTCTTTAAGGGGTTATGATTTTCAAAAAATCAATTTTTTTTTTATTTTATTTTCTGTATCTACGTATATTTAAGAATACACACAAGAGATTTCAAATCGATCCGGCAAAAATTTTCGAAGTTACACGCACATTTGTAAAGACGTTTCGGAGCGCTTTATATATATATAACTTTAAACGCGTTTTTCTCAGAATGGTGTTTTCAAAGTCGGTGACCACTATAACTCGAAAACGGCTGAACCGATTTGTCTAAAATTTGAATACAAGCTTCTTGAATATACTTTTCAGTGATTAATCTAGGGTTTTATTTTTCCGATAAATACTTTTTTTTATAAACAGTTTATAACCGAAATTTCGCTGAAAATCGACTTTTTTTTTGAGAAGGCGCCATTTTGGCAAAAAAATTTTTTTTTCTTATTCCTTCGTGACTGATCACTAGATTTAACATTACTTTATTGAAATCTGTGTGGTTTTTTAATTTCAGATGATCCAGTTCAGATATAGAGTGGTCACCGCAAGACGTCTTTTTTCAGAGGACCTCCTGGAGATCAGCTGTAGCTCTTCTCCAGAGAAATATTTTTACTAGTTATAAGGATTAAAATATTGTTGAATAATGCCATAATAAGTATGTAAACTTTTTGAATTAATAAATTCTAAAGACTTCTCAAAAAAATTCTTAAAAATTCGCTTTTTTTGGCCCATTAACTGTATATAACCCCTTGAGGTATTAATGTCAAAGTGACAAAAGTTATCGAGCAAAATGGTGCATATTTGATATAAGTCTTATTATTCTATATACGTATGTACATATATAGTATTTAATGCAATAATAATGGATGCCTTTTTTCTAGTCCTAATATAATGACGGAAGGGATAAATATTGTATTGACGGTCGCGGTAGCCGAGTGGTTTACATTACGTACTGCCATTTGGAAGACCCGGGTTGAAATCCTAGTGCGACCAACATTCAAAAGTTATAAAAAATTATGTGAAATTTTCTAATTGCCGTCGCCCCTCGGCAGGGAATTTCAACTTCTCCGAGTGTATTTATGACATGAAATAAAGTCTCCTCCATCAGCCGTTCGGAGGCAGCTTAGTATAAACTGTAGGTCCCTCCATTTGTTGGAAAAAATTACAAGACGCAAAACCACAAATTGGAGGAGGAGGAGGAGCTCGGCCGAAAATTGCTTCAGCGGTTACAAAGCGCCAATTATATGTATTGCGTTGCCCCACGAGAAACTGGCGATTTTTCATACATACCGCGATGACATATTTTTTTTTTTTTTTGACCAGCTTATGACTATTTAATTGTATTTTTTCTTTTGACAGTTATAAGCTGTCAATTTTAGCTTGCTTTAGAAAAAAGTACCCTTAATTTTGATTATATTTTTTTTTTTGCGTCAATTTTAATATGGAACCCACAAATAAACATTTTCGCCATATTTTACGTTATTATTTCCTTAAAGGAAAAAATGGAGCAATGAGGCCCACTTCTGGCTCGATAGGTATGCAAACAAGCAAGAGTAACCTGAAGTCTTGAATCTCTTCTGTAATTTTGTCCTGAAACCGTCAATGGCGACCGTTATCATGCTCGTGATCTCGGCAACATTTGGTTTCAACAAGAATGCTCTACTTCTCACACCTCGCATCAATCAATGGATTTAGTGAGAGGACACTTTGGTGAGCAGATAATTTCACGTTTTGGGCCGGCCACCAAAATCGTGTGATATCACACCGTTGGACTTTTCCCTAGGCGGACAATCCTGCTTCAATTCAAGCCTCCTAACAAAACATCATGCTTGTCATTCCCCAGTCATCGAAAATTGGACTCAACGGATAGACCATCGGAAAGAGATAATTTTCAAAATATAAATGCCAAAAAATGATCTTTCGAATGATAATAAACGGTCCCCAAAAAATAAATTAAGAAAATCTAGATTCAGACAAATAATGCGACATATATATTTACTGCCTATTTATAGTACGCTCTCATGTTGACATTCTAAAATATCACGTCATGCTACATAAGCTACATCACATCACAACACTGCAAGTCATGCGACGTACCACATCACACCAGGAAAATACATATAATATTACGTATATATGTATATAAATTTCACTTTAAATATCACTTTGCCAATACATCGCATTTACAAAAAGTTATATCACGTGACATCACATGATCTTTCGTCACATCAACAGAGTAACAAAAATGCTTATGCTTCAATCAACATATCAACGCAACATGCTTGCCTACAAACATACGCACGCATTTGCATGCGTAGAAACATATCAAAAACGAAACGAATATGAGAAAAGCCGGCTTATCGAGTAAACAAAATGCACTTCTACGCGCATACTCTTACTCTCTCTCTCTCTCTCTAAACTTATTCAAAGAGTATACCAGTTTGTGGCTAGCAACGTTATACCGAAGCAACTCCTGTAAGCGGAATCGCATAGTAGCAACAATATGAAATCGCTTCAAAACTAAGCGACCAGGGCGTGAGTGTTGTACATACATAAATACATCTACCACCACATTGCACACATACATACATGCATATACCTACTTAAAAACAAGTAAGTGAGCGACGCAGCGTAAAAGCGCCGGCGCCGGCGCAAACAATAACAAAGGCACAAATACACTCACACTAGACAACAGTAAGTGTGTATTGGTTTGTGTAAAACGGTATACAGCGTTGTGCACTCGCATACATACGAAAGATGGGGAGGTAATCGTTTGCCAAAGGCAAAATGAAAAGCAAAGGCATGATAAGAGCAAAAGCAAAAACAAGCAAAATTGGCATGAGGGAATTTTTTTCCAAGGAAACGAGCTATGCGTACTTATGTTTGTACGTATGTATGTACATATTTCGGTATATTCACATCAGTATATTTTTATGTTACTGGAAAAAAAATGTTTTTAATAAACAAACATACAAATAAGTGTATGTATTTATCTGCTTTATTGTATAGGTGAATATGTGCATTTTTTTTTGTGAGGTTGTACGTATGTATGTATGTGTGAGTGTGGATTTGTTATGGTTTTTACGGAGGATATTTTTGTTATTGTTTAGGTTGTTGTTTTGATTTTTCTCATTTTTTGCAATTGTTTTGGTTTAGGCAAGTGAGTAGACATAATATAGTATATACATATATAACAGTATATAAGTACAATACCTACAAATGTACATTTGTATAAATAAGTATATATGTATAAGCAAACTGACATCAGGAAACATCCAACAACGCATATTTTACTTTACTAAAATAAAAGGTTGTTGTTTGTATACCCACAAATTTGCATAACAGTATATATATATACATATGTACATATACATATGCAGGAGGATTACTAAAATAATACATACATATGTATATGTACGTATGTATACAATAACTTTTACAAAAAATAAAATAAAATAAATTTATTTTAAGCAGAAAATATGACCATGATTACCTATGTACATATACATTCGTATATTTGGCGATATTTTCTTGTTTTGGATTACTAAGCTAAAAAGTAATTATTTTATGCATTTTTTTTATAACGGGTGATCCAAGTAGGGGTACTTTTTTCAATAGACTTTTTCTCGCGTGAGCCATGTCAAGCTGCCAGGTTATTTTTGGGACGAAGAGCAACCTGAAAAAATTCAAGAGCTGTCATTTCATCCAGAAAAAACAACGCTTTGATGGGATTTGTGGGCCAGGTGAATCATCGGTCCATATTTCTTCAAAAATGAGACACGTAACCATTAATGGCGACCGTTTTCGCGCCATGATAACCGACTGATGCCTTAAATTGAAGCTCGTGATCTCGACGACATTTGGTTTCAATAAAACGGCTCCACATCGCATCTATCAATGGATTTAGTGAGAGAACACTTCATTGAGCAGATAATTTAACGTTATGGGCCGGTCGATTGACCACCAAGATCGTGTGATTACACACCGTTAGACTATTTCCTGTGGGTATATGTAAAATCAAAAGTCTATGAGGACAATCCTGCTTCAATTCGGTTTGAGATAATCTTCAAAATATAAAAGCCAAGAATGTTCTTTCGAATGTTGATAAATATTCCCCATTAAATTTTAATGTGTTTTTTTTTCCTTTAAAAGAGTAGGGAACCTCAAATGGATCACTCTTTATTATGCTATATATACATATATTCAAGAAACTGTACACATAGAATAACCCGTCTATATGAATATGAACAGCTTGCCTCTAGTAAAAAATTAAACTAATAATTTAAATTTCTTATTCAAAACTACTAAAGGTCAAAATCTAGTTATAGTGGACACAGACGGATGAGTGGACGAACGGATATTAATGGAAAGGTGAATTCTAATAGAGTATCGGAAGATCTGTTTCCTTCGACCTTTGGCATAATATAAATACGTAAACATATATTTTTTGATAGAAACATATAACCTCACTTCAAGCGGGGAATACGGTGGTCGGAAGTTCTCTTGAATTCCGATGACGGGGGCAATGGAGGATGCCGGTATTTAGCTGAAAAGGGAAATTTCTACTTTAATTTACCAAGGAAAAGGCTCATTCAGTGAAGTTGGTTTTTAAATTAGTATTTATTCACAAAATATATCATATAAACAACTTCTGAATAGAATGATAAAAGCACTAAACCAGAACTCACAAGCCAATCAGGTCGCTGGATGGAACATTAAATCAAAGGAGAGAGACAGACAACATTGGCCTTTTTTAAACTCATACAAACAGATGAACATTTAAAAAATGGTGCCATCCCAAAATCCCCAAACCGAATAGTAATTGTTTCCATTCGAAAGTCAGCGACATCTCTCGGTGGTAGTTCTGAGTCTTAAGCAGAGTTGGGGTAGCTATTTATCTCTCTCTCTCTCTCTCTCTCTCTCTCTCTCTCTCTCTCTCTCTCTCTCTCTCTCTCTCTGAGATACTTACATTTCAGTGTGGTATATAATATTTCCAGATCGAATTGTTTCAACCAATTTTTTAATCTCATATCATCACTACTATCACCATCAGCGGGCATTGCCAGCTCGCTGTACTCCATTTGTTGGCCAACACCACTGCATGACGCTCTCACACTATTCGCGGCATCATTTTGTGAGTTTTGTGTATCACCATCACCGTTATAATTAGCAATAAAATCAAAATCAGCTTCAGTCTTTATAACAATCTCCTCCGGTGAAGCCATTTGGTCAAGCTTCAATGTTTAACCACTGTGAAAAATCAATACACGATATTGCAAGACGTTTTCTTCTTTTTGGGTTTGTGAAATTGGAAAATCTATTCTAAACACTTCTATACACAACACTAAAGTACAGTTTGCACTGTACGAACGCTAAAGTACGACTGGCAACTTTAGTCCAAATTATCGATTGCTGTCGCGCTGCCTCCACTACATATACATACATATACATACGTGTACGCAAAGTCGCCTTCGTATATGTATTTGTACACCGACATGTGGGTATGAGATTGTATGCGTAAATACTAACACAAAGTCAACAACAAAATTGCTTGCATACAAATATACGCGCTTATACGTATATATGTATGTATATATGTATATATATATATATATATATATATATATGGACAACAAAATAAAAACTAAGGAAATTCCTTCTATATTGGCGTACAATAATAGCAAGAATAATAACAACAACAGCGACAATAACAACAACAACTCAAGTCAACTCAACGCCCGACCCGACCCAACCAACCTCAGCGCACATAATAATACGAAATCTCCTGTCTGCCTCCCATACTTTCCCAACCCCTGCATCACCATACGCTACTTGCATAAACACATTCATCCATACAAGCTTGTTTTTATATATACATACATGCATACATATTTACTTATCCATACATATATATGTACGTGTACATATACATTCCTCGTATACTTTTTCATTTTCATACGAAGCTGAGCATTCCACCTCATAACTGCCTGCAATATCACAACAGCCATATAAATATACATACATACATATACATTCGTACAAGCATACCCACATTTTATACGTTCGCATGTCGCTAGCATAGTGTGAGCACATGTTTTGTAAATACATTGGTGTTGGTGGTGCCAAACAGCCTTTTGCACAGGCGCCACTCGCTCCTGCTGTTTCACCAGGCAAAGCAAAGCTCATCATCATCGTCATCATCACCATTCATTCTTCGTGTTTCGTTTTTGATTTTGTGCTGCGCAGCAAGTGCCTCTGCGCAGTCCACAGATATACTCGTACGTAGCGATTGTTGTTGCTTGTTGGTTGCTGTTGGTTGTTTGTTTGTTGTTGGTTGTTGGTGGTGTAGGGCTGCCAACCATTGGTATAAAAGCCTTGTTGTTGTTGTTGCTGTTGTTATTTTTCGTTTCGATGGAAGGTGAATTTCAATGCGAATGCGTCTGAGAATGAGAGTGAAAAAGGAAAAGCGTAAAAGTGATGTTGCTATGCTTAGTGTTGTGGTGGCGTTGGTTATTGTTGGCATTTATGTACATATATGTACATGGGCATGTGCATGCACTTACATATGTATGTTTGTAAAAACAAATTTTTGCTCGTAGGTTTATTTGTTGATTTGTACTAAAACACATACATACACGTATGTATGTTTGTACGATTGTGTGTAGTTAAAGCTTAGGATATTTTTTTCTGGGGTTTCATGCGATATTTTTTTTTTTTTTTTGGTACAGGTATAAACACTCGTACATACATCAAAATACACAAATTTATTTCTGTATGCATATAGGCGTATGAAGTGCATGCATGCATATGTATGTATGTATATCTGCATATATTGTATATGTATGTATGTGCCTTGATTTAGGCATGTAAATTTGTAGTTATTTTTGCATGCAAATTTATGCAAATATACATACGTTGCACATGTGTACATATAGATGTATGTATGTAGGTACATACATATGTACGTACATACACGACATATTGCTGGCATGCATAAATACAAAGTATGAATTTGAATTGAATAATGTTGAACTGAATATGTTCGTTAGAAATACATACATATGTACATATGTATGTATGTATACATATTTTTATACCTATGGATATTAATATTTTTTGGAAAAAAATGGGATACTTAATTTTTACCTTTTTCCGGAAAAAAAACGTTTAAATTTTTAATGCAAATGCAATTGTGTAAATACACATATGTACATATGTATGTAGGTATATACATATGTACATAAATGCATGTTTTCAACTTGGGACTAAAAAATGTAAATTTTAATTTTAATAGGAACTTTATGTTATAGATAAAAAAAGTAAACGTGAAAATAAATATTTTGCAATGTACCATACCTACATACATATTTATGTATTTCAGTAATAAATCACAACAACTAAATATGCAATAAAAAATAGAATAAAAACAAAAATGGGAGCTGAAACGTTGCATTAAGTTAAACATTTTAATGTATTTCTTAATTTTTTTTTTTGCTTATAAATAAATTTATTTACTTTTTATTTAAATAATCAACAGAAGAACTTTAATACCTTAGAATTTTTTGATAAAAAAAATTCAAATAATTATGTAAAAAAATAATGCAATATTTAACCGCATAAAACTTACCAATTTTCCTAAACCAAATTCAAAAGTTTTGATGAATTCATTTCATTCTGAAAGTTAGTATATATGTACAAATTTTTTGCAATATCCATTTGTAAAGATCCGCTTTTTTCCAAAACTTACCGACCGATTTGCAAGGTTTAACCGAAAAAAAAATTTGGTAAATGGACCAGCTCCTATATGAAAAAATTGTGTTTTCAGGATCGTACTTGTAGAACCAAGATTCGTCAACACTAACGACTTTACTAAAGTTGCTAGACTGACCGTTATCAAATTTCTTTAGGAAAAAATTGAGCGAAATTGACACGAACCTCCTTTTGGGCCTCATTTAAAATTCGTGGTACGCATCGAGCATATTTCTTCGTGTATCCCAGATGATTACTTAATATTCGCTATACTGCCATGGCATTCAAGCCCAATTCTTTAGCTTTAGTTTCTTGTATCAATCGTGGGTATTCGTCAATTTTGGACTTCACAAGAGCTACAGTGATGTCATCAGTGGAAGATTTTGGTCGACCTTCTCGGGGGTCGTCTTCTACAGAAAAGTGTCCGGTCTTCGAAGCCACTTAGAAATAGTTCTTAAAGACGGTGCAATCGTTCTAATAAAATAATTGCAAAAGATTTGGTGCTTTTAGATTTAACAGAAACAAATTGAAAGTGACCAACTGACCGAACTTTTTTTAATCCTCTTTTAGTTGAACTACTTTTTTTGTTAAAATCTAACAATTACGTCGTTGAGATGAGATGAGAATATCAAAATTGGGGCTACATTAAAGTGCTACATAAACATGTATATCACTCTTCAGATATGAATTTAAATTGCATTTTTATTAGAAATTCAACTCTGGTGCCGCTTCGTGTAAGGAGCTACTCCCCTTCAAGTTTTTTTCTACAAAAACCTTGATATTTTCATTTTCGAGTATACGGGTATTTGCTTAATCAAGAAAATTCTTGCTACGGCAATTTCCCAACAACAAAACACATGCAATACATTTATAATATGATGGGAATAATATCCTACATACAGAAAAAACAACCCGGCGTTAGCTAGTTGGTGCTCTCGTTTTTTAGCAAATTATCCTAGGTAATGTACATTAGTATACCTCTTATAGAGTTTGGTCATGAGCAATTCAAATTGCAATGTACACGTACATATGTATGTATGTACAGTACGCCTCACTCTAAGATCTCTTAAAACAGTCAAATGATAATTTTCCTATACTATAGGATAAATAAGCATATTCTGGACCTAAAATCAAATATTTGAACATAAGGTTGAAATATTATATATCAATTTCCTGTTCTCAAGAGTGATATCTTATGAAATTGTTGTACAATACAATATACTTACTAAGTATGAAACAGTTAAATTAATACCTTGCTCCTTTATCGTGATATTAATGAAAACTCTTATTTTAAAAGAGAGACAAAAATGTAATTTTATACAAATTTGTAAAAAGTTTTGCCTTCTTGCAACTTTGTGCCAATTTGCTTGCTGAAAGTAAGTGTAGAAAAAAACCAGAAACAATAAACGGAATACAAAATCTTAATATTGTATTTATTTACACATGTATGTATGTAGAATGAAGTGTGAGAAATCATCAACCATATTTTAAATAAGGCACTGAATGTACCGTAGAGCTTACGGTCTTCTATCATTGCCATACCATGCGATTCATAAACAGTCTGGCATATCCTGGTGAGCTACCAAAATGTGATTATCATTGACGAGATTATTCATTAAAACATTTCGTCTACGCAAGTTAGTGGCAAAAGGTCTTTGCTACTCAACTGTTATACGCGCTCATCAGTTCTGCTCTCTCCAAGTAGAAGTATGACAAAGAGAACGTGTTGCTTTGTTGCTATGGAATGAAAATGAATCGAAATGGACGCAACCACCTGTGGAGGTAGGAATAAAGAAAAACAAATATTGTTGGTGTATGTGCAAATATTTATTTTTGTTTACAAACAAATATCGGCTTGAAGTTTTTCGCTTTACTAGGAAACTGTGGAATATTTGGAATTGTGATGTGATGTTCCAACATACACGTATAATGTGATGTGGTACGATTGATGTGATATTCGGATTAATGTTAGGCAAATATGTATTTATATGCCAATGTATATGTATATATAAATATGTGTAAATATAATTTGATACACTAATTAAGTTATATAATATAGTATGTTGCGATGGTTTCGATGAGACTTATGCATATGATATTATTGCCACGTCACGTGTGATAGTCACATGATATAAATACTACGTTATCAGTACACTTAATATTTAATTCATATTTGGTGTTACCAAATAAAAAGAATGATATTGAGGTCAACCAAGAAGAACAGGCTAAAAGTTATTGACGAGCAACGTCAAGTAATGTATGTTTGATCATTAATTTTCAACTCAACGCGATTACTATTCTCAAGGAATACATAATTCAAGTATATAAAAAAAAAAGTGAAACAACGTACCACCATTCTGACGGCCAGGGGCGAGCGCTGGTCTGACCAAACATTCAAAATTATAGAAAATAAATTTAACTAATATCGGTCGATATCCGAAAATTTCATTAAATATAATAAACTGTAGGTACCTCTAAAGGGTGGTTAAATTTTCAAGGGCCGATGTTGATTTTGAATAAAACACAAACTATTTAGGAAATTATTGAAATTTTATTTTATTATGATATATTGGTATTACTCAATTATGTATGTAACAAAATATCGGCCAAATGAGCGCCGCGACCTCGGCGGTACACCTCCATACTATGGTCCAAATTTTCGATGACGGTGAGGCATAATGGAGTTTCTATGCCGTTAATGTGCCGAATTATCTCATCCTTTAGCTCTTGAATTGTTGCTGGCTTATCGACGTACACCTTTTCTTTCAAATAACCCCAGAGAAAAAAGTCCAACGGTGTCAAATCACATGATCTTGGGGGCCAATTGACATCGCCATTACGTGAGATAACACGGCCATTGAATTTGTTGCGCAAAAGAGCCATTGTTTCGTTAGCTGTGTGGCAAGTGGCACCGTCCTGCTGAAACCACATATCGTCCACATCCATATCTTCCAATTGTGGCCATAAAAAATTCGTTATCATCTCACGATAGCGAACACCATTCACAGTAACTGCCTGACCGGCCTCATTTTGGAAAAAATACGGCCCGATGATGCCGCCAGCCCATAAACCGCACCAAACAGTCACTCTTTGTGGGTGCATTGGTTTTTCGACAATCACTCTTGGATTCTCATTCGCCCAAATGCGGAAATTCTGTTTATTGACGAATCCACTGAGGAGAAAATGTGCCTCATCACTGAAGATGATTTTCTTCGAAAATTTTCATAATAAGTCTGGATAACTTTAACACGTTGTTGGATTGTGTATCTCTCCATGGTTCAAATTGAGTAAGTCTGAAATAGAGAAATGTCAAATTAAATTCGGAAAAAAACTTGGCGTTTAGGTGTGGTTCACATTCAACATCGGCCCTTACAATTTTGTTGAAAAATCATCATCAAGACCCATACCACAAATCGGAGGACCCCAGGATTTTCCATTTCTTCTCGCTCTTTGGAATTGCCGATTGGATCCTTGAAATCCATTAAAAAATTTTAGCAATAAATCATCATCAACATCTAAGCAAAACTGTCATATCTGGGGCTCGGAAAGCACAAGATTTATTATTGAAAAGCCTCGCCATCCTCAACCAGTAACTGTATGGTGCGGTTTATGGTCCGGCGGGACTTTAGTTTTTCGACAATGAGGCTGAAGCAACAGTTATGGATGATAAATAATTTTTTATGCCCGGAATTGGATGGTATTGATCTGGACAACATTTTTTTTCAAAAAGTCGGCGCCACGTGCCACACAAGCAGCGAAACCATCGATCTTTTAAGGGAAGAGTTTCAGAGCCGGTTCATCTCTCAAAGAGGTGATCGCAACTGGCAACCGAGATCTTGTGGTTTAACTCCTTACGAATTCTTCCTTTGGAATTGCATGAAAGATAAAGTCTACGCCAACAGGCCACCGTCGATTCAAGGCTTCAAAGGTTGAATTTATGAAGCTATTGAGGGCATATAACAGCCACATTGCGATTTCGTGATGGAAAATATCATAAAAAGGATACGGTCCTGTAAGCCTAGCCGTGACGGCTTTAAGGTAATATTTTTCAGTTGGATTTACATTCGTTGCAACTTAAGTCGACTATTCTCATAGAATAGGTACACACTTAATTTAATAAATAAAACAAGATTGTCCTCACAACTTTTTACCTCTTTCCCTGAACCTTATTTTGGTACATTTATCTAGAAATTAAATCATTTCGTCCACCTTTTGTAAACAATAATTGTAATTTATTCGCAAATTCCACACCAAATAGTCCAACAACTATTTACTCTGCCAAAACGGAGCGCAACCCTTGGCCGACGACTGCGGTCATAAAGCTTTGTAAAGAGTTTCCCGTTGCCAATTCGAAACATCTGTAAACAAGAACTAAATTTTGTAAATAACAATTTCCTCAACGCTCCTGCCAGCCACGACGAGAGTGTGATGGCGAACAGTCAAAGTGAAAGTATTTAATGTACTTTTGCGGCACTTCAACATTTCCACTGAAATAGTAACAACAACAACAAAATCAATACTCCTTATTATAACAACAAACCACAATTATTTCAACACAGCAAATGGTTTATCCCGTTATTACAACATAGTAAGAGTAGGAAGGCTGTTGCGGTTACCGGGTAACCGACACAAGACAACCAATGCGCCAGTGGTACCAATAGTGCCCAGGCGGACGCTGGGATGCGTGGATGGTGAAAGCACAAGACAATGCAGTGTTTGTTTCGTAGAAAAGCTACAATATCAACAACGGCATGCTTACCATTACGAGGCGGACAGCAAAGCACAAAGACATAACAATGACAAGTAAATATGTATGAGTATTAAGAATGACTTGTAAAGTGAAGCTGTGATATGCATAATCAAGGGCGAGCAGATGAGCTGCAGCGTCAGGGGACGGGCCAAGTCCCTGTTTCAGCGTTGGTGTTGGCAATGCGAAAATAACAACATAATAATCCAGCAAATGCAATCAGCTTTGATGCAAGGAGCGCAAATAAAATTAGAATTAATGTGAATCACCATCCTCTCTCTTTCTCTTCTCTCTTGTATATGCGACACGGTGTGAGAAATTTATTGACTTTGAGAATGGAAGAAGAGTTGCGGTGGTATCTTCCTCACATTGTTTTGTGTTTTTGTAAAATATTTACAATTTACACCACTCGGCGTGTACGCCATATTGGCTTTGGCTGTCCGCCAAATGCACTGTTCAATGAATGGAAAATGAACAGATGGTGGTGTCTGAATGTCCAATATGTCCCTTAGAAAATTGCATTGTGAAGTTGATGCAAAGAGAAGGTGGAAACAAAATCAATCCACAAGTTGTTTATTACATTTGAAGTGCATTTACTTTGCAACTGTGAATTAATTTCTCTTTTTATTTCACATTTTAAAAATCAATTGGATTTAAAAAAAATGTTTAGGATATACATTTACTTACTTATTTGGCCAACTCAGTACTCTAGGACATACATTGATGATATAAAAATTGAGTGCAGTAGAACACTTAGATGCCATCTTCGTTAAAGAAATTAATGTGTAGACCCCTTCATGGTTTTAAAGGATAAATTATAGAAACCATCGGAAGATAAATATAGTTCATGGGTCCCAGAAAGGTATCAGATTTATGGATTGGAAATGTTGCCAATTAATAGCTTGATACTTATTTTTCTTTACCGTGGGCGAAGAATAATGATCGACTTGTAGAGTTTAGTCTTTTTTCGTCCAAAATAGACGATATTATCTACAACTTTTATATTATGACTGTCTAGTTTTTAGGCAATGAGGCATTGTCGCAGCTCATTTTTGTGCTGTCGAGGAAGAGAAGGTCGATTCGCTTTTTACGGGTCTTTTCCATAATTTGACGCATGGTGAATATCTGCAAATGTTGATCTAAGCCCACACTGAAAAAGTCCAATCAGCTTTTTAACGATGGGTTTTAATCTTTCACAGATTGGGCCGATCGCACTTAGATTCTAATTCCAGCTTCTTCATAGTCGGGCTACGAAACGTCTATTCCATTTCCCGTGTGTTGCACTTTCACGGCTAGTCAGCATTTAGTTTGCTCTGGGCATCGGTTAATAGATCACCTGTCTGTGTCCTACAAGAGTCTGCTCCAGACATGAAACCTTCTGTAATCAGTCGTATTTTTTCGTGAAATTTTCGAGCATTGCCCTTTTAGGCAGCCTGCTTTCTGCCCACCGTGGCACGGCAGTCCTCATCATACCAGCTGCTTTTGGGAACTTTTCGAAAGTCAATAATTTCCTTTGCAGCTGTTTTCGACTTCGCACCCTTCTTGGGTTTGTTGACGAGCGTTCTTTGCTGCACAGGAAAGGGTGAGTATCCTTGCTGAAACAAGATGGTGGTCCGAGTCAGTGTTGGGTCCCTGGATTGTGGGCACATCAAGGACACTGAAGACATGTTCTCTGTCTATTATGATCTAACTGGTCTTAAATTTTTTGATCTAGAGACAGCTTGATGTGTTTTCTTTTACTGGAATCTAATAATAATGACAACCACATTTCGGGATACGGTACATTTGGGGATGTTTCGTTGCGGAATCAGAATTTGCCGACACTTGAACCGAAGATACCTTTTTTGCCTGGCGTTAAAAATTCCATCTTAGTTCTAGATATTGTCTTTTGGCGTCTCATGCGTTTAATATAGGCTTAACTGAGGACAAAAAATGCAGGAAAGCACGTAATATGTGAATGTCCGGCAATCGGAAGACAGAGGCTAAGCAGAACGACTACTTAAGATTGCGAAAAGAACAGCAATCTACTTCAGACTAGAGACGTTATAGGAGTGTAGTAGTACAGCTTGGTAATGTGCCTGGCAACACAATAGATATTTTATATAGTCTATGTGAGACCCAGTGGGTCAGCCAGCTTAACCTAACCTAACCCTGATATGTTCTTTGTAATGATAGTAATTTCTCCAAATAAATAACAAGGAATATCGACTCAAAAGCTCTTTAAAAACTTATAAATCCATAGAAAACTTAATGAGGAAGGGTGCCACCCACCACGGAATGTCAGCCCATCCGAATATATAATATTTGTGACATGGAATATAATATCCTTATAAAAATCCATCAGCCGTTCGAAGGCGGCTTAGAATAAATTGTCTGTCTCTACATTTTTTGGGAAAACATCAAAACGCAGACCACAAATTGGAGGAGAAGCTCGGCCGAAAATCGCTTCAGCAGTTAAAAAGCGCCAATTATACAATTCACAACTTTATATAGCACAGCTTCTGTTGATCGTCCCATTATGTGTGAAAGAGGGGACTGATATTGTATGAATATACTCAAATAAAATCAGTCTCCTCAACCTATTCAACACCATCAGCTTGAAGAAAGCGAGGCATTTGGGACTTTTTCCCTCCTTTGCCTTTTTCACCTCACTCCTTATAAAGTTGAGGCTCAGGAAAAAGCTATTGAGTGCCATGAATAATAATAGTGAAGGCTTCTAAAAATTCAAAACAAAATTTCCTAGTCTCCTCTGAAGGACAAAATTTACTTCAAATCAAAAATACACTCGGAGGGGGGTTGTCAAAGTGCGGCGTCAACTAGAAAAATGTATTTTAAAATTAGTTTTCTATATTTTTGGATATTGGTATGGATAGGAATGAAACTTTGCATTGTTAACACATTTTCCGCTAAATGTTTTTAATACCTTAAACACGTTCCGAAAAAAATATTACCACTGAATTATTTAATTAGCAAAATCATAAATTTGTAATACGAAGCCACAAAAAAAAACTTACAAGCATAATGAGATTAAAGCTTTTGTGTGGAGCAAAAAAAAATTTCATAGAATAATAAATTCAAACTAAATGTGTACTCAGCGCTCAGAGCACTCAACATAATATTTGTTCGGACATATTTTATGGCACAACACAATACAAATGCAACGTGACTTCATCCGCTTTATTGCGAAGCAGCCCGAGTGACTGCTAGAGTGCGGGTGAGTTACTCAGACATTGCCGAAAATGATAATTTATACAAAAATGGAATGTTAATGTCTAGTTTTATGAGAAAACATAAAAAACATCTACAGCTTATGGCGGAATGGGAGTGATAATTAGCGTGGTAGCACACGACAGTTAGTCTGCGCGTCATGTCTGGCCATCAACTCAACACAAAAAAAAGAAGGAAAAAGCATTTCAATAAAAGAAGTGGCTACGCGTAGAGGAAATTATTGGTGGAATGACTGGCACGTGCTTCATGGCATTGGCTAATATGCCAGCGATTAGTATTTAGGTACTAGCATTGGTCAGCAGAGGCAGCCTATAACCTAAAGTAAATAATTTCTGTGACCGTGAATTTCAGAAAATATAGTGACTTATGCACAACGTCTGCCAAAAAATCCATTTAAAACAGGTAGACAGCTGTGGCTATTCACCAAAATTTGTGCAATTAATCACACGCTAATAATTATATATATATTACTTGACCCATTGATGACGTAATGCATTACAATGATGCTTTATAAATATAACGTTTTGTGGTCGCTGCTGAAAATAAATATTCAATGTCATTGCTCCATATTTCTAGCGACTGATTACTTTTATTATTGGCAATGTTTTTGTTATATGTGAATTATTGGCTCGTGTTCGCCACGCATTTGCGGACTATGAACAAATTTCGATTTCCGCTCTCACCCACGCAGTCAACGGAAATATTTATAATTTATTGCAAATGGAAATTTTGCTATAAAATGTTCAAAATTAATATTTAGGTCATTGAATTATGTAAATTTGTTTTTGTAAAATATTAAGGACATTTCTATGGAAACTTCCATAAATAATTAGTGGAATTTTAATGAAGCAGGAACTCGCATAATTAGAGTGAGTTTTATGCTTAAAAGCGATGGTCAAATATATAAGTTATTTTAAAAAAGGTGACCAGTGGTTGTTATCAATTATATTAGGTAAAGTAAAAATTTCGTTCGGTTTTTATCTAAGAGATGACGTTATTGTTCATAGTACTAGTGTTACGTGTCGCATCATGTAATACTATACGGCCCTGAAAACAAGTTTATTCGCGCTAAAAGTTTGTCTTTGACAGTTTTTCGATTGATTGACTCAGTACGTTGTGAGCGCTCGTCAAAAATGGACACCAGCAAAGAGAAAATTCGCTAAATTTTACAATTTTTCTTCGAACAAGGCGAAAAAGCAGCCAAAGCGGCTGAAAAAATTAATTTAGTTTATGGGTCCGATACTGTAAACGAAAGTGTAGCACAAAAGTGGTTTGCTACGTTCCGTTCCGGTAATTTCGATGTCAAAGAAGCACCAGGCGTAGGGAGGCCTGTCGTCGAAAATTGCGATGAAATCATGGAAATAGTGGAAACAGACCTGTCACGAGGGCACTTATTTAATTGCTGAGGAACTAAAGATTAGCCAGAAAACCGTTTGAAACGAACTTTTTATGTAGTTCAATAGTTTCTAATCACTTGAACGAAGTGCTAACAGTGTTGAAATCTGATGTGCTGTTAATTTTGTAGGCAGAATGGCAAGGACTATATTGAGAGCTTTATTTTAAATCATTCTATGAACACAACTACATTTATCAATGTTATCCTGTGAATCTAACTGATGAGATTTATGTATGTTTTCTTCACGATTTAGACCTCCATACTGAACAAGAGTATTGATCTTCCAATGCAAACGAAAATAAGATCGGTGGAGGCTTTCTCATTAATCTGATTTATGTGCTCGTTCCAGCTTAGTTCTGTCCAAAATAACTCATTAAACCTTTACCTTGGTCCTCAGCCTTAGGAGAACTTTGTTTAGAACTGGTGAACCGTTTGATTGGTTGTATTTTCTGCTGGAGAGAACAAGTTACACCCTATTAGAGTTATCATAGAGTCCACAGCGCGTGGAGCACAATTAAGTAAGTAAGTAGTCACTGCTCTAAAATGAAGGAGGTGAATAATTAATTAAGTCTCCCAAAGGAGTATTCACATCTAGGCATTCTAGAGCAGATTTTAAGGCATCTTGAAACATAGCATTAAATACTTCCTTTATGCCGAAGAAAGCGAAGAGGCTGTAGCTTCTGAATGAATAAAAGCAGCTTGTGTAGTGTTGATTCCTTTGCTCTTTTTAACATTAGAAAGCCAGTGTTTGCCAATCAATTTTGTGTTAAAGTTACCCAGAGCCCTATGTTGTGTCTTGGAAGTCAAATATGATCATCTTATGGTTCTGAGAGCCTTTCGGGTCTTAGACATATATACCACTGGGTCTTGTATTTTATGCTAAATATGAAAAATAGTTACAATTTAAACAAGCTTAAAAATTGTTTCACATGTAGTACAGTTACCTCTAGATTACTTTGAAGCTGTGCAGGAAAGAAACCATCTGGCTCAGACGACAGATATTAAATTCAACAAACATCGCTTGCTTTACTACCAAAATTGAAATATTTTAAACAACAGATTCCTTTTTTATTTCGCGTTAAACAAAAGATTATCTTTCGTAGTTATTTCAATTTATTTCTTCAAGCTTTTTCAACTCTTCTTAATATTTCCCCTTCAGTACTCTTAAGGCCAGAATTTAACTTCGCCAATGGAAAAGCATTAATTATTATGAATTTATTTTAACTTTTAAGCTGCATGCCAATACATCATGCCTAATTACCTACGAATTTCATGTTAACATGAAAATAATATCTGCTCTTATTTGGCGCATACACGCACGCACGAATACATACTTGAAATCATACATACTAATACGATACACACATACACGTATATGAGTATGTAGTATGTTTGCAAGTGCTATTACTTAGCTACTTAGCAGCTGTCTGCGCCAAATGCTCCAAAATGCTTTCATTGTTCATGATTATAAATACATACATACATATATACGTATGAGTGTATAAATACATATATGTACACGTATGTATGTTTGTACTTCCTGGTGTTTATGTGCGTAATTCAAAGCTGTGGTGAAAGCAGCTGTGCTATTGTTGTTGTTGTTGTTTTTGTTGTTGTTATTTTTCAAAGAAATAACTAATAATCAACGGAAAGGTAAGGTGTAAGGAAATGAAAGGATGCACGAAACCACAACAGCTGTCTGCAGGCGAAAGGTGTACCAAGCAAAATAAAAAATGAAGAAAAAGCAAAAGAAATAAAAATACAAAACAAATAAAATGATAAAAGTGTGTACGCCGAAAAAAAAAAATAAATAAGTAAATAAAAAGAAATCGCTAAAGTGCAAAGAATCCCTACAAATATCCTTTCCACTTTTTTTTATAAATATTAAACATACATACATATGTATGTTACCTATGTATATACACGTATATTTTTTGGATTCCTACTTTTATATGGCAAGCATTCAACTGCCGGCGATTAAGCAAAATATAAATGTGCGAAATGCAGACGCAGATGCGAAAAAATCCGCAGGATCAAAAATAATGCGGTTATGTGTACGTGTACACGTAAGTAAAAGCAGATGGATTATTTATTTCACTTTAACTACATATACATACGTGTGTGTATGTACATTTGTACAACTATAGACAAGTCCTCATCTGCCTGCTGTCTCAGTGCACTTGTAGGTATATATGATTGATCTTTTTTGGGCTCAATTTAATGTAGTTGGTTGTCGTGATAAGCGGCCATGAATGGCAAATGCGCAACTAAGTAAAAGAAGTAATTGTAACGAAACAAAAGCGCCGATCTTTGGAAGAGTGAATAATTAAGAAAAGTTAATTGCAGCTTTAATGGAGAACTTCATCTGTTTTTGGCCATAGTGTATTTATATGAATGTTTGGATACTTTAAAGGCTGTAAGAGACAGCAACGGATTAATGGTCAACAAAAAAAAAATTTTTTTGTTTTCTAAAATTTTTGTTTTCTAAAATTTTTTTTATTTTTATATCTATCTCAAATTGTGTGTTCTTTAAATATAAGAAAACTTTTTCTTTAACAGCTTTTGTTTTTGGGAAATAAGACTTTTTCTTTGGTCTCCACATCCAATTTATGTTGTGCGTCTTGATGTTTTTCAATAAAATGGCCTGATCTACAATGTATTTAAGCCGCCTCCGAAAGGAAGATGGATTTTTATCAGGAGATTTTATCATATCAGAAACACATTCGTAGAGGTTGACATTCCCTGTCATCCGCAATTAGAATTTTCCATGATATTGTGTGCAGGTCGGAGCAGAGCTCGATGGCCCATTGCCATCCGAATATTAGTAATGCCGACCACTCGTATACTGCGGCCGCCATACGAATACCGCACAAATTTATTATTATATACTAGCAGACTCGGCCACACATTGTAGACTATTTGTATTTCGTCCAATTTTGCTCTAATTGATGATGCACAGGATGATAAAGCTCCTTAATTAAGCATCCTCTAATTCAATGAAGTTCATATGAAGTTAATGTTTATTGAATTGAAATGACTACTAATTTGAATGTGTGCTGTTCAAAGTTTTTCACGAAAATACCAATATCAATGCCTCGAACTCAGTCGATTGCACCATTCGGATCTATGCTTAATCACACTCAAGAACATACCCTCCCTACGATCTATGCTTATATCCAAATCATACCAATTTTTGTCAATCTTCAGGAATTACCTTTCCCGTAAATAAAATATAATATTATTTACATTTCGAGCAAACCAAACTTGGTTCCAGGTCTGTGGTACATTTCCAGGAATCAATCATAAGTACTTCATTTAATCAAATCTTCCATAAATTTAACTTGACAGAACCAGAAATATGTATTTTTTTTTTCAAATAGATACATAGGTCCACTCCCCGTAAAAAAAGAATATCTAGTAAAAAGAGCTAAGAATCGTTTTTTTTTTTTGCATAGGTCGGTATCTGTTTCAGTTTCTTTCCTGGCAGCAAAAGTATACACCATGCAAATTTAGTCAAAAAGATACCTCCGTACCGATTGTAAGTTTAACGATTTATAAATAAATTTTGTTTTTCCCAATTGATCGGTCCCAGGTCAACTTTCTGGAATATCTTTTCTTATCGGATACCCAAGCCATACACTCTCCAAGTTTCAGGTCTCTACAATTTGTGGTTTATGCTGTGGGTTGAGCCGTCAGTCAAAATAAGGCATATTTAATTTTCTATCGGACATTTTTTCTACAAGAAGATGATATGTACTTCACCCCGAATGTTTTTGCTATATTTCTGGTGAATATACGTGTATATTTAAAAAATATGGAAATACTAACTTCAACATTGTTAAAACTAAAATATGGGAATGTGTATGCCGAACAAGCCAAAGGTTCCTGACATTGTATGCCAAAAATGTATGGTTTATCTATGGTTAACGAATATTTGTTGCGAACCTCTAAACCATTATGACCATGAAAATAAAAAGTACTAGCCCTGAAAATCATACAAGGCTTTCGAATAAGAAGTGTTATTTTGATGTTGAAAGAAAAATGGCATTGGTTTAAATATTTAAATGATCGGATGTTTATTTCAATGTTAAGAGGGAAGAAATTTACCATTAATAATGGGAAAAATATCGTTTTCAAAAAGTAAGGTCGAATGAGCCTTTAAACCCCACTCTACTGTTACACGTAGAGAATGGAGAGGCTTTTCAATAGTAAATATTCCGGGTTTTTTCGAGATCCAGTTGAGAAAGTTTTTCTTATTGACGTTGCCATCAAGGTGGAAATGGGTCTCATCAGTCAAGATGAATTTTCGATGAAACTCCGGATCATTTTCATGCATTGACTTCTTCTCATAGATAGCAGCAAAATAACATGCTTTACTCGTATAATGGCAATAAGTACGGGTCACATTTCTTTCGCGTAAGTTTCCAGCATTAAATACAGAAAAATCGCTTTGGTTTTGAATAATCTCCTAGACCAAAATTCTCTAAAAATGACGTTCAACTTGATGCATGCTGGCTTTGTACTATTAAAAGTTAGAGTGCAATATGAGGACAATCAGGGGTTGAGATAAGGGAAAAACTAAATTTTTTCCACAGTTATTTGTAATTGGGGCTTTTTTTATCACTGAAAAGTTTTTCCACCGAGCTTCTCCAGTAGTTTTTAATGTAAGCTTTTATATCCTTCTAAGGAATGATATGATATACATTTTTTTCGTCGTCTCCGAACGTCTGAGGGCTACATACTTCTGGCACCAACACAGCTTCATATGGGTAATTCTATATGGGAATTAGAGCTCAAGATTTTGTTCGAATATTTACGAGCTGTTCGAGCATTTGAGCAACGAGTACTCGCACAATAGTTCATTGCTCATTGCTCGAAAATTTTCGAGCTTGAGCTCAGCAATTCGAGCATTTTTGAGCATTTTAAATAAAAAATTTGACTTTCTTCTCAGAACTACTTTCTATAGTTTTGATTTTATTTATGCAAAGTGTAAAACTCATTGGAATACTAAAGAAATTTTGACAAACAAAATTGAAATTTGAAAAATTTCAAATTATCATTTGAGCAGTTGAGCAACGAACAAGTATCGAGCGAGTATCGGGGTGCTCAAAGTGCTCGATACCCGGGTATCTGGAGCTCTAATGGGAATGCGCAGTTAAGTCTAAAAAATCAACAGGAAATAAATAATTCAAACCTATTTGAGGGAGAACCCCTTAAGTCACTATATTTTTATGATCTGTGTGGGTTCTGCCTGATTATTTCGCCTTCATTATTCACTCAGTGAGCCTTGGGATCTTTTTGGTACCGTGTGTTGAAAGAATATATTTCCAAGTCTAGAATATAACCCGAACAGTTCCCATCCCAGGAAATGATTTGGACTAAATTTAAACAAGGCTTTTCAAGCATAGAACTAATTCAACTAGTACACCATACACCATACCGAGATTTGTAGACTATAAGATTGTGTAATTTATATTTTGGCCGAGCTTTAAACGCTCTAGAGAGATCAGTCAGCTTAGGCTCCCTCATACTAAGCCAATAGAAATTCTGTAGAGATCAGCCTGTTTAACCTCACCTATCCTAAACCAAAGGCAAGGGCTAAATATTGCATATCGTGAAAGGTATGCAACACTATACATATATACATTCTCTTACAATGTGCCTTGTCTTTTGATTAAGAAAAAAAAAGAAAAAAAGCTTAAATAATCCAAAATAAATGATTGACCGAAAAAATTGCATACGAGCTGAAATCCAGCTGTGCTTGACCAACCAACCAGCCAACCATATTTCAACCTGCCTTTCAGAGAGCTAATCGCTTGTTTGATTGCCTTTTGTTGGCCAACTTATTCGTACTTGCTTGTGTATGAAGTTCGTATGCAGATGGTTTGTTTGTTGGCTGTTGACGCGTCGAAGATGTATGTATGTATGTATGTATGTATATACTTTATTTGCCTACTCAAATATTGATTCACTGTACAATCCAAATTTCTCTCTTAGTAATTTTATTACCATAGATACACACATACATACTTAGTTATATACATACAATATACTCGTATATAAGCACAAATCTTCTTCGTATACGTTTATTTGATGAATTAAATTGCATTATGTCTGTGGTCAGTTGTCAAGGTGTTTTGGTGCTAATCTATAAACCAGCAAACACTCAGCCATGCGAGATACAAGCAAAACGTGCTTGACATATCTGATTAGTAGCAGGTGACGAACCAATTGTGCGTGGCAAAAGGTATACAAATATACCAATATAGGTATAGTCAGATTGTTCTTGTTTGCTTTTGAACAAACTGATCCTCGTCGCCTTTACAACAAAATCGTGTGATGATGGGAGTCATAACCACATACCTTGTGGTCTACTCCCTATGAGTCTTAAGGCCTGAGCAGACCTTAAGGTGACTCCAACTATTGTACTGGTTGCACCTAATCGAGGTGGAGGAGTAGCACACGCAGCAGAAATAATCCGTCGGACCAGGTTTCTCCGTTGGCGTTGCGTTCTTAGATTAATTTTATTCGTTTACCTAAAAGGGGTTAGATCGCCGAAAGGGTGACAGCCCTTGGCCGGATAAAATCCGGGTCAACTCCGATGCGTAGAATCGGCTGTCTTGAGAGTTGAGTCCGCAACCTTGTATGCCGATGATTGCACGATATTGGCGTCTGGCCAGGATATTGATGACCTACGAACAAAAGTGAACTACTACCTCACCGATCTTTCCCAACCCAAAGATATTCGGAGTCACGTTGGATAGCCTGCACTCCTTCACTCCGCACACGACCGCAATTGCCGCAAAACTCCAGGACAAAATACTCAAAGCGCTTGCCAGCAGCACCTGGGGTAAAGATAAAGAAATCTTGCTGACAACCTACAAAGCAATTGGCCGGCCGGTCGTAAACTATGCAGCCGGGGACGAACGAGACGCAGATGAAGAAGCTACAGGCATGTCAGAACACCACCCTTAGGACTGCGACAGGAAACCTCCTGATGTCGCCGGAGCATCACTTGCACAGCAAAGCATCTATGCTACGAGCTAAGGAGCACAATGCTTTGCCGTGCAAGCAGTTAATACTGGTATGCTACCACAGGGTGCACCCCAGTAGGCACCTTATTGAAGCTGAACCTCCACCTAGGCACATCAGGAAGGGAGTACTCGACTTAAAGAGCACCATCCAGCAACACGTGGAACAACCGCTGGACAGGACGGCGTACCGACAAGCACTGAACGCCATTCACCAGGAGTCAATTAACACCTTGAACGACTCCCTTCCCGTTAATGGCGTACTCGGAGTAAAACCACCATAGCAGATAACGAGCTCGAGCTGCCTCGAAAGACCCGTGTGACCCTTGCACAACTTAGATCTGGATATTGTAGCAGGTTAAACTCCTACCTATCCAGACTCGAGCCCAGCATACCCAACGTATGCCCTGCATGTGGAGAGCCTCCGCACGACACTAACCACCTCTTCACATGCCCCCTTAAACCGACTCATCTAACCCCCCTATCCCTTTGGTCCAATCCCGTCGAAACAGCACGTTTCCTCGACCTCCCTTTAGATGACCTCGGCGACTAAGATTGACAAAGCCTGCCCTAAGCGGCGTAAGTAAGCCGCTGCGACAACAACAACAACAACAACACTTTTATTAAAATGGTAAGTTTAAACAATAAAATATTTTTAACATTCGGGTTCATGAAAACTTATCAATAAACAGAGATTATTAATTCAGACACTGGAGCAAAGAAGTTGTTTGTGCTGGAATCAGCTTCAGACCATTTGGAGAAGTTTCGTCGTGGAGGCAAAAGCCCCCACTGACGTTGAAATCCGCAAACATATTAATTCATTGCGAAACGTTCATCCATCGGCGTGAATGACAGTACTCGACAACTGAGTGCCTCAGCATGAATTCGACACCAAATTTGGACTCCTTTATACGAGGGGCGGCTGATAAAGTCGTGACCTAAGGTAATTAGATATGACACATCATCTAGTTACTGATAATACTGATTGCGGCATTCATTATTAGTATGTATAAATAACAAAACTTTTCTATGTTAGGTTCATTAACATTTCGTTCCTGAAACAAGCAACAACACTATGTCAAAGGAAATTGGAAATTCTCGCAGTTTGGAGCACTGCGCTGTGATTAAATTCCTTGTAAAAAAAGGAAGTACGCCGAAGAAATTTTTAAAGATATGTCATCGATTTTTCAGGACTCTTACATTTCATACACGATGGTGAAAAAACGCGCTCGGCTATTTCGACAGAGAAGATAAGCCTGTGAAGTTGATCCCGCCCGGTGGGCCCAATGACGGTCGTGACCGAAGAAAATATTCAGAAGGATTAGAGATTAGCAAAGAATGAGCTGGAGAGATTTTGCATAATCATTTGAATATGAAATAAATTTATGTACGTTGGGTATCGCGAATGCCTACGTCGCACGGACAGCAGCGACGTTTGGAGAGTTGTTAGATTTTTTGGAGTTATGCAAAGATGATTTGGATGAAATCTGCAACCGCATTATAACAGTCGGGGAAACTTGGATTCGTACGTATGAGTCCGAATCCAAACAGGAATGCAGTGGATAAAAAGGGCAAAGGCCACCAAAAGAAAAAAACAAAGTGGGATAGTAAGGGAATATTATTAATTTATTACCTGCCAAAGAGAGCTGCAATGAACGGCGAGTATTACGCTGATTTGTTGAGAAAGGCGCGTGAGGCAGCCGTACAGAAGAGACGTGGCAACTTAGTACATACAGTTCTGTTTCTTCAAAACAACGAGCCCGTTCACACCGCTCGGATTACGAGGGATTTCTTAAATGCTACTGGATTTACAGAAATTGACCATCCACCTACAGGCCGGACCTGGCTCCCAGTGAGTTTTTTCTTTTATATTTTTTTTTTTTCAAATTTATAAAAGGAGTAACGGTGACAAAAATTTTCAGACGACAGTGAGATGAAAGCGGCCGTAGAAAACCATTTTGAAGAGAAACCTAAAGATGGCTTATTCATTGGTAAAAAAGCATTGTATTCGCGATGTGAAAAGTGAATTTTACTTGTAGGAGACAATATTGAAAAATAAAAAAAAAACATAAAACTATACATTTGTTTCGTTAAGTACTTTAGGTCGCGACTTAAATAGTCGCCCGTCGCATGGCCACTGTATTAAAAGTAATAGAACAAACTACATTTTTCGCTGATGAATCTCTTTTAAATCATGCATAATATTCAAAATTTTGCTGATGGTAACTAAATACCAGTAATATTTAAATATACATATATATTTATTGAGTATACGCTGATATACTACAAAGGCAGACGACGCCCTGGTGCTGAAATGCCATAATGAATGGTGAAGACTATTTAAGTCGCCCACAACTGGTCACAACTGCCCACCAATGGGGCAAATATTAATCATTCAACAATTATTCTGTTCATTTTTAATTGAACAATTGAAATTCCAATCAAAAGTTAGTGGCGTTATGAAGTTACGTAATTATGTTAAGTGAAATGATTACAGCTCATTATGGTGTTAAAGTATTATAGACTAGTTGGAAACAATTATTCTGCTATGCAGGAAGTGAACTGCTGCTATCAGTTGGAGAATCTTAGCGGACGAGCATTTTAATTAATTGCTAATTCAAATTGACTTTGAGTATTTTGGATGAGTTTAAGTCTCAATATATTTCGCATAAATTAATTCTTCATTGGATAACTTCATGTGTAGGTATTTATAAACATAAATTTTCATATAGAAATATGTATAAAATGCTGAACACGCAATATGTGGTTATTTGATAGTTTCCCAGGATATTTAACACCATTTCGCATACAAATTAAGGCGGCACACTTTACTGCAGCTGACACCAGGTGGCATGGAAACAGTGTTAAAAAAAATAAAAGGTAAAAATAACTAACAAGTAAACAAGTGTGTAAAAGAAGGTTACATCAGACTACCTATGTACTCGTATAAACCAGACGACAAGCCAACAAGTTAACCAGCCAACCAACCAGTTAACCAAAAGCAAACCAAGCATATAACCAGATCCAGGTACAACAATTACCCGAGGTGAGTAAGGCAAGTATGCCACTATGGTTGGCGACCAACCGCATACAAAGGGAAGGTAATAGCAGAAAGATGTGACGCTCCGCCACTTGCATAGACTGAAACACTGCCAAAGGCACTCACTTGTACGAGTGTGTATGGTATATGAACATAAATATACGAGTACACAAGTGGAGCGTCAATGCCGCCAAACGTCGACAAAGCCGCAAATCAGCAAAGACATTGCCACAACGGTGGAGCACAAATGCGTATGAAGTCTATGAGCCTACAAACATACATACAAAGATACATACATATATGACAATTAGGTGAGTTCTATAAGGGAATGGAGTGCATGATTTCCACACACTCGACAGATGATTATCTCTGAATATTGCTTAATATAATCTTCTGAAGATTAGCAAATCTTCTACGAGTACATATATATTTGCTGGTATTTTGTTTATACAAATTTTAAGATTAATTCTGTGGCTCTTTATTAATTTTTACGTGCCCGTATTCTATTTGAATTTTATCATAACCGGTTGTTGGAACTTCTATTTTGTTGCCATCGGTTGTGGTTAACTTTAATATCTTCAGCCGCTTCCACCCTCTGTTACCAAATCATATTTCTCGTTCTTAAGTGTCCGCGGTTTTAAAGACTTCAATAATAGTCCCACCTTTTCATTGAATTTATATTTCTCCCTCGTCGAAAAAATTCAGAAGATATTTG